>JARFIW010000912.1:1506560-2106560 GCA_036346225.1 Platerodrilus igneus
TGTTAAAGGGTCTTGTACGAAACAACCACAAATAATGTGTAAAGTGTGCGATTTTGAAATGGAAAAAACTACGTATGCCGCACACTTAAGGAGTAACAAACATAAAAATGCATCAGTTACCGCTACTAACGACGATGGTGTAAAAATGGTTAGCACAGCGTTTAACAACCGTATGGCTAGCTATCGCATAAAGAACGCCAGTGTCGACGATGAAGTGTCCGAGTTTCTTTGAAACAGAAAGAGCGATTTATTCGATTAATAAATGAAAAAAGAATACAACATACAGCAATTAAAGTCTGTTGCGAACTCTACGGCGTTTACACCAAAATGTCTGCGGCAGAGGGTGTAGAGGACGTGAAATCCTTTAACACAAAAAATGTGGTTATAACGTCTTCTAGTAATCTGGAGAATATGTACGAGGTCTTAAGCGAAACCATAAGAACAAAATCAGAGGAATTTGAAACATGCGGGTCCGGTTGGTCTTTGGAAAAGGTGCTCTATTTAGAAATAAACGTTAATAAGTATAAGCCGATATGAGTTCTAGGTTAAGAATAAAAAATTGTGAATATGTATTTAGAAATGTGGTTTACAAAATTTAAACTGTATTAGTAAAAATTGTCTGTAATAAAAAGTTTTAAGAATGGTTTTTAGATTTTCTTTTAGGTATGAGCCGCAGGAAATTTATAATTTAGAGGGTGTGTGTAAAATGGTAAGGGGTGACCCTATTTTAAATCTATTTACAGATTTGGATTCTGCTCACATAACCACATGATCATATGACCACATGACCATATGACCACATGACCATATGACCACATGACCATATGACCACATGACCATATGACCACATGACCACATGACCATATGACCGCATGACCATATGACCATATGACCACATGACTATATGACCACATGACCATATGACCACATGACCATATGACCATATGACCATGTTAGGTTAGGTTAGTTGGATGTATTGCATGACTAAAAAAATGGTTAAGGACGGTCGGAAATAGCAACAGGTAAGAAATCTTAAAATCAGGGTAGCTCTCTGGGAGATGGCGCTATCTAAAAAAAATTTAAAGAGATTTGGGTAGCCGAAAAAAATCTAATATTAATTGATACCAAACAAGGTAGGTTAATCTCAAAAGATGCATTGGCTAGACGAAGAAAACTATTTGTTAGGTTTGCTTATAGAGCAAAGAGCAAAATTTAGAAGATCAGGACTTTAAAGGGGTATAACTTTGCAGGGCGTGATCCGATTTTAAATCTGTTTACAGATTCGAATTCTACGTAAAATTTTGGACTAATTTAATGTATCGCATGTATAAAAAAATTTATAAGAACGCTCAAAAGTCGCTACAGGTAAGAAATCTTAAAATTGGGGTAGCTCCCTCGGGGGGTGATGCTATCTAAAAAATTCCTAGAGATTTGGGTAGCTGAGAAAATTCTAATATTAATTGATACCAAACAAGATAGGTTTATCTCGAAAGATGCAATGGCTAGACGAAGAAAGCTATTTGTTAGGTTTGCTTATAGAGCAAAGAGCAAAATTTAGAAGATCAGGACTTTAAAGGGGTATAACTTTGCAAGGCGTGGTCCGATTTCAAATCTGTTTACAGATTCGAATTCTGCGTAAAATTCTAGACTAATTTAATGTATCGCATGTATAAAAAAATTTATGCGGACGCTCAAAAGTCGCTACAGGTAAGAAATCTTAAAATGAGGGTAGCTCCCTGGGGGATGATGCAATCTAAAAAATTCTTAGAGATTCGGGTAGCTGAGAAAATTCTAATATTAATTGATACCAAACAAGATAGGTTTATCTTGTGGGTGGAAATGTGGAGAAAGATTTATCTCGCGGGTGAAAGAATGCGGGTGTGACGTAATCAAAATGGTAAGGGGTGGTTCGAGCAAGGAGGAGAGCAAGGAGAGAGCAAGAGGAGATTCCTAAAAAATAAGACTTTATAGTGGGTTTTTACATGTAAATTTGGTCCAGATGAGTGAGGAAATGAGGGATTCTGGAGGAAATGAGGGCCCAGTGTTGCCATATTTACTCTACTGTTGGTAGTCGGTTTCTAAAAGTTCCTGAACTTGTTGCAGGTAATAGGGATACAGTTGTTGATCTTTTAGAATTCTCCAACATGTTACCTGAGAAACTCCCATTTGTAGCGAAAGTCTTCTGGTATTTATTCCTGCGTTCTTTTCTGCTAAATTTAAAACATCTTCTTCGTTTTTCAATGTGCGTTTTACTCTTTCACCTCCACGATGTTGAGCAGCAGGTAAAACAGTTCCAATTTCCCTTATCAGTCTAACTACTGCCACAAAAGTTATTCTATTGGGACCAATGCGTCCTAAATATTTGTCTGCATATCTACTTGCAGCCTTTTCAACATTGTCTTTGCATTCTTCTAGAATCAAATGCATGTAAGCATATTCAGAGAATGTGTATGTTACCATTTTTGTGTTTCATTATTAACAAAGAAATAAGCAAGCTGTAGTTACGTTTTGAACGAATGGAACTTTTGACAACAACGCCGAGTAAGAGAAGCCTACTAAAATCAGCAACAGTTTGTAATTATTTGTATTTAATAGTAAAACTAATATGAATGAAACATTATATTTACGAAATATATACATGTTTGTCAACTTACTGTGTTTGATTTAAATCAGAAACCAGTTTCAAATTTCTAAAATAAGCTTTTGCATTTTTGAAAGAATTAATAATATGAGATTTTTTTGCATGAATTGAGTATGACTTAATTTAAAATATCTCAAAAATGGAAAGCTCTTTAGAGATTAACCAAGAATACCGTTTTATGGCAAATTGTATGATGAATAATTATGAGTTTCAATTTCTATAAAATACAGGGTATGCAAAAAGCATAGGTCAAAATTAATAGATAAGCTCCCTTATTCTACACCAATGGATTATCCTACTTTGTCGAAGTGAAGTGTAACAATACGCATTAGTAAACAAGTTACGAGTACCTATTTTCAAATTAAATTCTCTACCCTAAATGAAGATATTTTAAAAAATATGTATTTTTCAATCTCACTTCATCACCCTGTATAGAAACGAGTGGGTTTACAGGAAACTGTCATCTAACCTTCCTTGATAACTTGTCAAGATCTATATATTGCACAATTTACAGTACTTTATTCTGAAACACCTATTATATATTGCTATGATAATAAAGTTATTTAAGGTCATATAAGGTCACAAGAGAGGAATACTTCATGTAAATTTCATAATAAAATCACGAAAACCAAACATTTAAATCATAAAATGTGCATAATTGATTTATTAGGTACAAATCAAATACAATTCACCCTGTATAAAATCAATAACAAGCTACAATTAATCAAAGGAAGCTCATTCAGTAATAACTTCACCACATTCAGGAAAATAAATAATTACCGAAGCAATCTAATCATTTTTAGAACATTTAAGACATTTTTAAGCTTAAAATCAAATTACAAATTCAACACATTTCAAGAAAAATAACCGTGAAATGAAATTTCTTTTGATCTAAACGCAGTTGTGTAAAGATGTCACTAAACGCATATAATTTATACCAGCTTGTATAGGCAAATATTTAAAAGCAAGTATATTAGCTAAAGTAGGGATGTTAGAGGCGATGGGGTACGTGCAATTTACTACGTACGCGAAATACCAGTTGTTAAACAAATCCCGCTTGAAATTGCAGAAATACGTGCAATTTAGAACGTAAATAAAAAGCTATACTAATAAAACAAGCATATGTAATTAAAGTATGGAAATAGGCTCGAAAATTGATAATTCTACGACGTGCTCGAATTTAGGTGGTAGTTAGGGGTGCTAGGCTTTAAGCGAAATCAAAGGGGTACAAATTCGTATACCTCATAAAAAAGAATATCGAGGAAATTGGGGTATATTGATTGAGATTAGTGGTTAGACACTAAATTAAAAATTTTTGGCAGCCAGAAAATAAATTTAGAAAGTTAGATTTTAATATAAAAAGTGGTAGAAATTAGAATTTTAGTGTTTATTTGATATATTTAAATTAAAATGGACAAAAGAATGCAGGAAGTCAGGAACACGTTAAAGACTGAAGAGGTTGAAGTAGAATTTCAGGTAAGTGTGTTCTTGGAAGATTCGCAGACTGAAACAGAAAGGAGAACGTTAGAGAGAAGTAACATTGAGGAAAAGTCAAATACGCAGAAGTCTAAAATGAAGTCGATTTTGTTAGCACTTAATGATAAAATAGACAAAAATTACAATGTCATGAATCAAATGAGTGAAAAAATGGACAAAAATGATAAAGTTATGAATCCAATGAGTGAGAAAATAGACAAAAATAAAGCCGTATGAAAGAAATGACTATAGAGATTAATGAAAATGTGCAAGAATGAGCAGAGTTTGGGCAACATTTGGCTAAGTTGGGGGAAAAATTAGATTTAGAAATAAAAGCATTAAAAGAAACGAATCAAACAATTGTGGAAATGAAGCTAAAGGTGCGGAATAAAGTTGTACAAATTATGGAGGACATTGATGAAGTACGGGAGGAAGTTACAAAAGTTAAGTCAGACCAAGAAATATGCGAAAGAGAAACAAACGGGAAAATTAGGGATTTAGGCATAAAGGTACAAGAAGTTGAAGGAAATTGTAAAATAGGATTTAGGACTGCCACTAAAGAATCGGGAAGTTTGCAAACAGATTGGGAATTTTAGTAGATTTTAGTAGAAATTTGGTACAAAACTCTCGTGAACCCATTAGAGTAAATCAAACAAGCATACCGTTAGAACAATATTCGAAATTTTATGGCGATAACAAGTTAAATCCAAAGATATTTTTGAACAACGTTAAAACACTGATACAGGGATTATCGGATGAACAGTATAACTTAAATTTGGTAAGTTTAATGTTAAAAGGTGGCACAGAAATATGGTTTGGTTTATTAGAAAGCGAGTTAGAAATATTTTCAGAATTTGAACATAAGTTTTTAAAGCAATTTTGAAGGGGCAATCAACAATTCAAAGTAAAGGACGATTTATTTATGGGCAAATACAATCAGAATTTAGGAGTAACCCGGGAATTATATGCGATAAAGAAGTTCAGTATCGCGAAACAACTAGATCCTCCACTAGAGGAGCAACAAATAATAAAATATTTAGCAGGACATTATGAGGCGGAAGTGAGACAATACATAGCACTCCAAAATATTGTGGAATGGGATTTGTTTTTAGAATATTTGCTACGGTATGCTGAAATGGGACTGAACCGTAGGACGGACAATAGAACAAGCAGTCGGCCGTTTAATTTTGTCAGGATACAGAGAAATGTAGGAACGGATAGATTTAGCTACCGCGGGAGAAATTTCAGTCGGAGAAATAACATTATAATAATAGCGACGGTTTCAGATCCAATTGGAATACAAATAACACACCGAGGCGAGAAATAGAAAGAACCAACAATGCTAGGACCACAGAGACAAATAAGCTGCGTCAACGATACAACAACTACAATGAAAGTCAAAACACAAATATCTGAGAACCGGTAGTACAAGCGCCAAACCCTGGAAGAACAAGTCGCACAATTACAAGTCAATCAGGCCCGTCTAGACTGAACCAAAATGTTTAATAAAGGACAAACCAAACAAGCCCATCAGAAGGAACCAGTATGAACATCAGCATGAATTTATGAAATTTGAAGTGGAAAATGATTTGAATATAAACAAAATTTATTACCTATGGTTAATTTAAATGTAGAAAATAATGTGATTAAAGTACTCATTGATACAGAGGCGGAGGCATCGCTCGTTTCAGATAATTTTGTTTAAAATGACAATGAAAAGTTAATGGATAAAATGATACGCGTGAAGAAGTGTAACTTGGTAGCACCAAATAGTAAAAAGTTTGCGAGTATAAACAGCATGGCGGTTCTGAAATATGAATAAGAAAATATTAAATTTGAAAATGAATTTATAATTGTACTGTACTGTACTTCCAGGAAAAATTTGACAGCGGATTCAGATTCCTCAAATAGATTTTGCAAAGTATCAGAAAATTTTGCAAAAACTTCTGAAAAAGAAACGGTCGTACTGAGCACCATTGACTGTGGCAGAAGATTCTCACTAACTTTATTAGCTTTTTTTAAAATTTTAATCCACACCTTGCATAGTATCATATGTTCTAATGATCTGAGTATTTTATGGAGAAATTTAGCTTGTTGGTGAGTATCCGCAGTTTCTTCAGAATTAGATGATATAGTTCCCAAACACTCAGTGATATTCCTATAATTTTGATTTAAAGCTGCTACGTGTCTGTATGACTGGACAACCTAGCACCACCCAATTTTTTCACGACAAAGATTCTTCCATATGTGTTTGTTTCTAAACAATCGAGCATTAATTCCCAAAAATGCTTTGATAAAGGAAAAACTTTTATAGTGTCTCTGCAATGTCGAAAAGGTTTATTGCAGATAAACACACCTTTATCGCTTTTTGTCCGATAAGATTTAAGTAATGAGCATCAGGGTATATAATCTGCTAAAGAATTCATCGACAAAACTCTAGATTTTACTCTTATGTGCTTTACGTGCATATTGAAAGCTTTTTCATATACTTGCCCGCGATCATTCGGTATAGATATAATATTATCGCCTAATATTTTAGGTATCACATTAGCTAACGATTATCCAATATGCGAATGCATTAGTATAGATGACAGAAAGTTTTCGACAGGTTGGCAAGTGTCTTTACAACAAATCCAATTGTTAAAGTCAACTGATCGACATGACTTATATGACACATATTGAAAGATATTTTGTAGAGTGGATGTCTTGTACAATAGCAAAATGTATTTTTTTCCAGTAAATTAATGGAAATGTAAGAAATACTTCCTCTGCCTTTATTCCCATATTTTTCAACATGAGAAGTAAAAAACGAATCAAATTGAGCAATGCGTTCAAGCAATCCCATGCAATTGTCTTTGTCTGATGATCCAAATTAGTACTTGCTCAAAAGGGTAGGTTACGCTCTGCAAGATATAAAACTACAGCTACAAAAAAATTTAAAACTTCATATCAATAATGTCTCACCTGTTGCAGTTACTGCTTCAACTGGATATCTATGCGACCTTTACAGCGCAATCGATCGAGATAATCCATAATACATTGCTGATGTTCATTGGAACTTTCGTGCTGCTTAAAGCTAACTTTAGCATGCCTCCAATCACTGAATCCTTCTTTAGATGACAAAGCACGCGCTGTCCTTTAAACATGCCACAATAAAAACAGTAAATCAAACCCTTTAATGGAGAATAAACAAAATCTCTGGAAACCTTTTCACATTTTGCATCACTTGTTGAATTGCGTTTTTCGTCAATTGATGGTTCATTCCAGATACTTTTAGTTCGGATGCACTGTAGTTCCCATCTAAATTTCTACATAAACCAGTTCCCTTCTCACACCAATAATCTTGTAGGAGACTTTTCATATTTTGTTCATCACTCTACAATCCGAGTTTTGCAGAAATATCAAACTCTTTAATTTCTGTTTCTTTAATTCTTTACTATCTGTTGCGCTAAACAACTGTTTAATTGGACTGTCCGGTAATACATCATTATTAGAATTAGAAACGCTACAATAATCCGTTTGTATTTTGCTATCCTCTCGCTGTTCTATCAATGTTGTACGGACTATTGACGGTTGGGCTAAAAAAACAGTGTATAAGATTAAGTTTAACAAAAAAATAAACGTGGTTGGTAATTCGACAGTTTTGTATTGAACTCCGTCATGTGCGTTTTCTTTAACTATGTTTCTAACTTCTTCTTACTTTAAATGCTCTTGCCGTTTTTGATGTCCTAATTTGTATTTCTTCATAGGAGCAAGTCGTAGCAATATTTTATGATCATAAGGGTTATCGACAGCGAGCTCTTTGTTTAGGAGTGTACGAGTGAACGATATAGATATCGAACTCAGACTTGACTGTAGCTGCACTTCTGTCAGTAATCAAGCTTAACAAACAACGGTCTTGATGTACGCGGCAGGATGAGGCACGCCGGCAACAAGAATTGGAGAATCCAGTGTCATGTCAGTGGTGATGAAATTCCTTTCACTGTATTTTTGTATGTACAAAAGAAATAAACTTTCATATCCTTGGAAATACTTAATAAAATAAATATTATATAATTCCTTATAATAATGTGATTGTATTAATCACGCGATATGACATAAAAGGGCGGTCAAGTTGGTATCGGTGATCCCGAAACTAGGCAACAAACTAAGTATTAATAATAGATATCTAGTGAAATCGGCTTTTGTTGTTATAATTACGCTCGGCATAATTATCCGCCATTTTGTAACATATACTGACCAAGTTTTACGGGTGGTGCGATCACTATCTAAGTCAAATTTACATGCACAATTTACGTAAAATCAAATTACACGCGTGATGGGTATCTCGAAACTTAATCTCAGGATACAGCGGTGGTTAAATTGGGTTGGGTTAGGTTACGCCATGTTGAACTTCAAATTGCCATCCGTCCTTCATGTAACTTCTGTTGCACTTGTAGGGGGTCGGAAGGAATAATTAACAGGTACAAATAAGGCAAGGAGGTTCAGGGAACCTACGTACCTATTTCTCAAGAAAAAACACACACACCACTCAGATAGTTGTTACTTCGTTCAGGTCTTGTGGCCTAATCCACGCTTTCGACACTCCGCATATCCGCATTCTTTATGCGTAGACGCAACTGTCAACGGCGACGGAAGTTAGCGTTATTAATTTAAAAAAACGCGGAAATTAACTTGTAAGTTATATTTAAATCTAAACACGATACATTGCCAATTTGGCATGTAACATTGTATGAAAAATTTATTGTGCCAAATTTGGTCATTCTGTGGAACCGTATCGTTTTCAGCAGTTGTATGCTATAGTGACAGGTTGCTAAGCTCCTATGCTAGTAAGGCAATTCGTATCACAATCAATTCTGTATTTAATTTTATAGTAAAAAGAATCGCTACAATATTTGGTGAGCCCTTTTTACCAGTGGGCCTTGAACAAGTGTCTATTTTGTCCAATGGATAAGGCGAGGCTGGCTTGCTATACATTAAAAAATGTTCACTAGTGCTTGTGAGGTGATTCGCTATACCTCAGCCACCCATACATGTGATTTTCCAATGCTCCACCCGAAAGTACTACATTGGCCAGGAAGCGAGTTTTCTTTTACCTGGAAAATTTGGAATTTTGCCGAACCCTTGCTGTTCCAAGCAAGGTGGGGATCTTTAACGTGCGTGACAACACTCACACAGAGGACCTCCATTTTACCTCTTATCCGAACGAGGGCGCATTTTTGTGAAAAATGCTCGCCGAACATTTTTCAAGTGGACCGTGTCGGGATACGAATATACCTCAACCACCTGCAACAACGTTGAATATCTTTTTTTGGTACTAGGTTTACTATTGACAATGAGAAATGCAATGAATTTCAAGTTCTACCGTACACAAAGTGGGAGAGGGTGTGAAGGTTAATCTATGGCCAGAAATTAATATAATTTCAGAGTATCTACACAGCTCAATGTAGATAATATAGGGTGCTTAATAAAACAAAATAGAAAAATTAGTAAAAGAGGGTGTCAGATTATGAGATCTAGTAATTGCTTTCTAATTCTACCATACCCGTTGACTGTTGCGCTCGCTGTCTTAATTTATTTTGATTTAGTAGTAATCTATAAAATTCTTTACTCGTTTTAAATGCGAACTACAAAATTGATCTCTGCATTGACTTGTTATGCTTTACGGGATCTCGCAGCATTGTAAAAATGTTAATTTTTTCACAGGGAACAACTGCTATATTTACAAATAGTATACCAGAAATAAAAGTTGCTTCGTTATGGCTAGGTCTGCTTTTATCTAAAATTGTTGTTCACCTTCTACTGAAAATTTATCCTAACATACTAGTACCTAAATATTCGTTTAAGGAACATTAACATATATTATCTAATACAGCGTCCGCATTCGGGATAAATACAAAACGTCAAGCCAACGGACTTTAAAAATGCGCAACAACCATTAAGATATTGAAAGCTGTTCTTTTCGAAAGGGTTATTTACATAAGAAATCTAAGAGTTAAAAGCTAAAAAATTCCTAAAAAGAGAAGGATTTGAAATAATTCCAGAATTCATGAGGAAATTTTAGGTTTTCAAATACGTTATTACCTTATACTTAAAGAATGATTACTTTAAAACGGACCAGGAAAGAAACATAGCGTTTAAGTACTGTAAATTATATTGGTTTATTCTGACCATTAATGTATAACTTTATTTACAAGTAGTAAAAAAACTTTTGGTAGGTAGAAATCAAATTGTAGTTAAAACAAATTAGCTTCCGCAGTCTACTTTTACAAGAACTATACTCTGCAGTATAACACATAAGACTTAAGGGTTACTGCATAAGTAAAAAATGTCACCCCTGAGTTTTTACGTTCTTTCAATTTTTGCTTTTATCCTTTGTGCCCGCATGCTTAGATTAATAAAGGGCGAGGACGAGAGTGGCCAGGTGTGTATAAAAAAGCTTTTTTTATGCGGGACATTTTAAATGATTTATTTTTTTAGTAGTCCTTTTGTACGGCATGTGCTGGGTAATGAACAATGACTGAAAATGCCCAGCGGTGACATTTGATCCTGTAAATTAATGTACTTAATTATAGATCCTTTTAATATTTACATATTTTTATGGATTTGTATGTCTTCATTAGCATAATGTCGTTGCAGTGATGAAGTGAATATAACTCTTTATGTATTTGTAAAAATTTAAAAATGTGCAGTTATATTAAGAACAACTTTAAGTGAAAAGACAATATTTTTTGAGTATTTATAGGCCCTGTAAAAATTTAGCTTATGGCCTTTTGTGCGCTCTCCATGCGTAAGAAAATTTCAGTTCTTAAAAGTTTTATAGGATCGACTAACAATTCCTAAAATGAAACGGCAAAAATTCTGATTTTGTTAAATGCAGCACATAAAAAGGTTTTTAAGACCCTTAGAAGGTATTTTTTGAAAACTATGCTCAATTGTTCTCAAAATGACAACCATAATAGTTCCAATAATCAAGGTAATATTTGTATTCGAATGAAGTCTATTTACAAGGTCAATTGACAATCTTTTTTTTCTCCAGTGCTTATGTTTTCAAATGAACATGAAAACGCATAGCGAACTAATTTTAGAATATCGTTATTCATTTAGTCCATTTTTCTTGACTACAATAACTATCTTGACGTGGGCCTAAATGTACTGTGTTATTTTAGGCCCAAAATATGTCAAACTTAGATGCAAAACTTAAAAAGTTGGTTGGTGCGTATGTATCTATCATTCTATTGCCTAGGAAAAAATTACTACTTTGTGTATAATTCGCCAGGAAAATACATCATTATCTGCTGTATTTTGTTTATTTAATACAGATATAAATTAAGGTTTTGCACAAAACTTTATACAACTAGTATATTCAGGAGCGTACACAAGAGGATGATAATGGGGGTAACTACTCCCACACTACCATACCTGAACAACTTGTAAATACTTGCTAAAGATTAAATCCAATGTATGGGTCCAAATTAATGTTCCACATGTATTTCAAATGACTTAATGTACTAAATAGTTAAGTAGATATATGTGTACGTTATTGCGGTATGTCGATAGAAGACAAAAACCACACGCATCCAGCATAACTTGATATAATTGTCCTAATGCAGTTACAACCGTCGACACTTAACAATACAGTTTCAATTACTTGTCACCGGCATGGTTGGACCCATGTATTGTTTTTTAGTTTAAATAATTGCAATGGCCATTTCGAATGGACCTGCACCTTGCCGAAGTTCTAGATTACTAGAACAGGTGATATGGCTTGCGTGTTCTAATGAGCTAAAGAGCCAAACTACAGGTCCAACCAAAGTAGTAGGGTCGTTTGTTAGGAACCAGACTAAGACAGGTCCCCGAAAGAGGGCAGCGGCTCTTTCGGTACTTAGATTGGCAGAGACCATAGGGGTCGGTATGGCAGTCTAAGACTCACTACCGCGATGTGGAAGGCAACGGGAAACCACCACATTACCTCCCAAGTACACAGCGTACCTAAATTATAATAAAATGATGGCATTCTCTGGGGTAAAAGATTCCGGAGTTAAAATAGTCCACCATTCGGATCTCCGAAAGGGGACTACTTCGAAGGATGCGATCGGAAAGTTAAGAATAAGAGTTGGGAACATTTTGCAAGTCGGAGCGTGGAATGTTAGAACTATGAAGCAAGTGGGTAAGCTAGAGAACCTAAAAATCGAAATGAATAGGTTATCATTAGACATAGTAGGGATCAGCGAAGTTCGGTGGCCATAGGCGGGGGATTTTTGGAGTGGAGACTTCAGGGTAATTCATACAGGAGCCGAGGAAGGAAATTTGGGTGTGGGGATAGTTATGCGGAAAAAGATAGGATACTGTGTAGAAAATTACTTACAAAAGAATGAAAGAGTACTCATAGTTAGATTAGAATCTAAACCGGTAAACACAGTAATAATACAAGTATACATGCCCACCTCTAGCTACAGTGACGAAGAGGTAGAAGTAATCTACAAAGATATCGAAGACATATTAAGACACGTAAAAGGACATGAAAATTTAATAATTACGGGGGATTTTAATGCCGTGGTAGGTGAGGGTAGGGAAGGAGCGATAGTAGGTTTATTTGGTTTAGACACTAGAAACGACAGAGGAAATAGGCTGGTAGAATTTTGCGACAAGAACAATTTAATCATCACAAACACATTATTTCAACATCATGCTAGAAGACGATATACGTGGAAGATGCCAGGAGATATAGGAAGATATCAAATAGATTACATTCTTGTTAGACAACGGTTTAGGAATCAAGTAAAAGACTGTAGAAGCTACCCAGAAGCAGATATAGACACTGACCACAACATCGTAATTATGAAGGCCGCACTTAAATTTAAAAATTTGAAAAAAAGAAACGGAAAAAGGCACTTGGACCTACAGAAACTAAAAGAGAAAGATATTCAAGAAAGATTCGAAAAAAGGTCAAATGAATTGCTCAAAGATATCGGGAAAATATCTGATACTAAGGAAGTAGAAACAGAATGGAATAACATTAAATCCAGCCTCGACATGGCGGCCAGAGATATTCTGGGGTATACACAAAAAGTAAATAAGAAACCATGAATAACAAAGGATATCCTGAATTTAATAGAAGAAAGACGAAAATACAAAAATAAATCAGACGAAACAGGAAAACAGAGATACAAAGCCATAAAATTATTCGAAAATGCAGGAAAGCTAAAGAACAATAAATTGATGAAAAGTGCAAAGAGGTACAAACTAAGATGGAAGTAGGAAAGACAGATAAAGCATACAAACTAATTAGAATCAATTTTAGGGAAATAGAAACGTCATCATCATTAGGTCTTCAGTCCTGGAACTGGTTAGACGCGTACCCTCATTGTTTCCTATTCTGACCTAACCTAAAGATTTCCTGAAATTTGCACAGTCTGCATCTATCACTATCTGATCTAGGTCAACATCTACCTCTTTTTTCCTATCTCTGCTTGTAGTATATCCCATATTATTCCCCAAAAATCCCTTAGAACGTATTCCGCCCTTCTATTTCTCTTATTTTTCCCCAGATATCCTTGTTCCCCTACTATTTCTATAACCTATTTGTTATTATCTTTGTCTGCCCATGCTATCGTCCTCATACATCTGAAGCACAGCATTTCAAAAGGCTGCTACCGTTTTTCTGTCTGCGTTTCAGACTGCTTGTATTTCATAGGCATACTGTGCTGTGCTCCACACCTATGCTTCCAACAATTTTCTTCTTGTTCTATGTTTGTTGTCTTTCCTCATAGGCGCTGTTCTTTCTTGTTAGATGCCGTTCGGTCACCTTCTATTGTTTTACAATTATATACCCTATTTTTCCGACCTTAAGTGTTTGTGAAGGGAGTTAAGCAGCCTGTGGCTGCCAAGTTCCCCCAACACTTAACCATTTACCGATTTAATATATTTTCCAATATATCTTTTTGCACACTCAACATTAGTTGTAGGTATTTCGCAACCAACAACTAGTTGTTTATACTAATTATCAGATTTATCTGCGCTTATTTTTTCGTCATTAGGTTTTCCGTCTCAAAACTGGTTGGACACGTACCTGCACTTATTTATATTCTGAGCTAGCCTACATAGTTCCCTGAAATTCTCACACAGCATGTGTATACAGCTCGTTCCCCTTCTATTGTTTTCTAATTGTATGCCCTGTTTCACCGAGATTCAGTGAAGGGGATAAGCAACCTGTGGCTACCAAGATCCCCCAACACTTAGACATTTGCCGAAATAATGGTTTTCCAGTAAATCCTTTCACACACTTAACAATATTCGAGAATATTGCCCAGGCAATTCTTGTAATTACTTATAATAATCATCGTGTTTAAGCACAGTTATTTTCTCGTCATTAGTTTATCCATCTTGGGATTGGTTGGATGCGTACCTCCATTGATTTCTATTCTGGGATAGCCTACACATCTCCCTGAAATTCCTGCAGCCTACATCTTTTACTATCTGTGTGCAGTAGTCTAACCTTGGTCTGCCTCTTCTTCTCTTTTTTCCTATCTCTGCCTCTAATATATTCCGTACTATTCCCTCATGCCGTAGTATGTGGCCTATCATTCTATCTCTCCTATTTTTTACCGTTTTCTACAGATTTCTTTCTTCCCCTACCATTTTTAGTACCTCTTCGTTCTTAAATTTGTCTGTCCATGATATCTTCATCATACGTCTGTAGCACCACACTTCAAAGGCTTCTACCTTTTTCTTGTCCGCTTCTCCTATTGTCCAGGCTTCACAGCCGTACAGTGCTGTGCTCCACACATATGTTTTAAGCAATCTTTTCCTTGTTTCTATGTTTGTGGTCTTTGAGCACAGTAGTTGCTTTTTCTTGTTAAATGTAGCACGACCTTGTGCTAAGCTTTGTTTTATATCTTTTGTGCTTTTCCCATCTTGCGTTATTTGGCTTCCTAGGTAGCACAAATCCTTAACCTCTTGTAAGTTCGTGTTACATACTTGTATTCTTGTTTTTGATTTATTTTCCCCACCTTTGCATACTAGAACTTTAGTTTTAGTTTTGTTAATTTTCATACCGCATCTCTCTGTTAGTACTGTTTCCATTTCATTAAGAGCAGCTTCTAATTCTTCCTTGCTAGACGGTAATACCGCTATATCATCTGCAAATCTAAGCATATCAATTTTTTGTCCCTGCATAGTAATTCCAAATGTCTTCCTGCATTTCACAGCATTCATTGCCTCTTCAATGTACAAGTTAAAAATTAATGGGGATAGGGCACATCCCTGTCTTAGCCCTTTCCTAATGTTTACTTCTCTACGTTCCTGCTCTAATTCTATTACTGCTGTTTGCTCTTTGTATAAGCTATGTACTATTCGTCTATCCCTATAGCTCATTCCAATCTTTTTTGAGTATTTCAAAAATTTTTTCCCACTTTACATTGTCGAATGCTTTTTCCAGATCTACAAACTCTATATACACGCTTTCCCCCTTTTCTATAGTTTTCTCCATTATCACTCTCAGAGCTAAAATAGCATCCCGTGTTCCCCTGTTTCGCCTAAACCCAAATTGGTCTTCTCCTAGTATTTCTTCCGCCCGTTTTTCCATTCGTCTTTGCACAATTCTAGTTAATATTTTTGACACGTGTGCTGTCAAACTTATTGTTCGAAAATTTTCACATCTATCCGCGCCTTTCTTTTTGGTATAGTTACTATGATGCTACGTTTGAAATCTTTGGGTATCTCGCCTGTCTCATACATATAGCTTACAAGTTGGAAGAGACGTTCTGTTACTGCTTGTCCAGCGGCTTTTAGAGTTTCTGCTTGCACCTTATTTGTACCCGGCACCTTACCATTTTTCAGACTCTTTAATGCTAATTCAAACTCATCTCTAGGTATAGGATATCCCAATTCATCATTTTCAATGTCTGCTTAAAAATTGCCTATGTATTCTTGCCATCTACTCACTTTCTCTACGTTTTCTATGATGACGTTTCCTCGTGCGTCCCTTATATTTTTGCTATATGGTTTTATATCCCTAAAATTCATTCTAATTAATTTGTAAGCTTCGTCTGTCTTTCCTATTTCCATCTTCGTTTGTACCTCTTTGCACTTTTCATAAATCCTTTGTTCTTTAGCTTTCCTGCATTTTCGAATAATTTCCCATTTTATGGCTTTGTATCTCTGTTTTCCTGTTTCGTCTGATTTATTTTTGTATTTTCGTCTTTCTTCTATTAAATTCAGGATATCCTTTGTTATCCATGGTTTCTTATTTTCTTTTTGTGTATACCCCAGAATATCTCTGGCCGTCATGTCTAGGCTGGATTTAATGTTATTCCAGTCTGTTTCTACTTCCTTAGTATCAGATATTTTCTCGATATCTTTGAGCAATTCATTTGACTTTTTTTCGAATCTTTCTAGAATATCTTTATCTTTTAGTTTCTCTAAATCCAAGTGCCTTTTTCCGTTTCTTTCTTTCACATTCTTAAATTTAAGTGCGGCCTTCATAATTACGATGTTGTGGTCAGCATCTATATCTGCTTCTGGGTAGCTTCTACAGTCTTTTACTTGATTCCTAAACCGTTATCTAACAAGAATGTAATCTATTTGATATCTTCCTATATCTCCTGGCATCTTCCACGTATATCGTCTACTAGCATGATGTTGAAATAATGTGTTTGTGATGATTAAATTGTTCTTGTCACAAAATTCTACCAGCCTATTTCCCTGTCGTTTCTCGTGCCTAAACCTACTACCGCTCCTTCCTACCCTCACCTACCACGGCATTAAAATCCCCCGTAATTATTAAATTTTCATGACCTTTCACGTATCTTAATATGTCTTCGATATCTTTGTAGATGGCTTCTACCTCTTCGTCACTGTAGCTAGAGGTGGGCATGTATACTTCTATTATTACTGTGTTTACCGGTTTAGATTCTAATCTAACCATGAGTACTCTTTCGTTCTTTTGTAAGTAATTTTCTACACAGTATCCTATCTTTTTCCGCATAACTATCCCCACGCCCAAATTTCATTCCTCTGCTCCTGTATGAATTACCCTGAAGTCTCCACTCCAAAAATCCCCCGCCTCTGGCCACCGAACTTCGCTGATCTCTACTATGTCTAGTGATAACCTATTCATTTCGATTTTTAGGTTCTCTAGCTTCCCCACTTGCTTCATAGTTCTAACATTCCACGCTCCGACTCGCAGAGTGTTCCCGACTCTTATTTTTAACTTTCCGATCGCATCCTCCGAAGTAGTCCTCTCCCGGAGATCCGACTGGGGGACTATTTTAACTCCGGAATCTTTTACCTCAGAGAATGTCATCATTTTATTATAATTTAGGTACGCTGTGTACTTGGGAGATAATGTGGTGGTTTCCCGCTGCCTTCCACATAGCGGTAGTGTGTCTTAGACTGCCATACCGACCCCTATGGTCTCTGCCAATCTAAGTACCGAAAGAGCCGCTGCCCTCTTTCGGGGACCTGTCTTAGTCTGGTTCATCACTAACGACCCTACTACTTTGGTTGGACCTGTAGTTTGGCTCGTTAGCTCATTAGAACACACAAGCCATTTCACCTGTTCTAGTAATTTAGAACTTCGGCAAGGTGCAGGTCCATTCGAAATGGATTGAAACGTATAGCAAAAATATAAGGGACGCGGGAGGAAATGTCATTATAGAAAATGTAGATAAAGTGGGTAGATGGCAAGAATATATAGGGAATTTATATGCAGGAGAAGAACTAACTGCATTAGAAAAGGAATCAGACATTGAAAATGATGACTTGGGATATCCTATACTTAGAGATGAATTTGAAATAGCATTAAAGGGTCTGAAAAATGGTAAGGCGCCGGGTACAGATAAGGTGCAAGCGGAGACTCTAAAAGCCGCTGGTCAAGCAGTAACAGAACGTCTATTCCAACTTGTAAGCTATATGTATGAGACAGGCGAGATACCCAAAGATTTGAAACATAACATCATAGTAACTATACCAAAAAAGAAAAGCGCAGATAGATGTGAAAATTTTCAAACAATAAGCTTGACAGCACACGTATCAAAAATATTAACTAGAATTGTACAAAGCCGAATGGAAAAACGGGCTGAAGAAATACTAGGAGAAGACCAATTTGGGTTTAGTCGAAACAGGGGAACACGGGAGGCTATCTTAGCTCTGAGGGTGATAATGGAGAAAACAATAAAAAAAGGGGAAAGCGTGTACATAGGGTTTGTAGATCTGGAAAAAGCATTTGACAATGTAAAATGGAAAAAAATGTTCGAAATACTCAAAAAGATTGGAATGAGTTATAGGGATAGACGGATAGTACATAGCTTATACAAAGAGCAAACAGGAGTAATAGAACTAGAGCAGGAATGTAGAGAAGTATACATCAGGAAAGGAGTGAGACAGGGATGTTCCCTATCCCCACTAATTTTTAACTTGTACATTGAAGAGACAATTAATACTGTCAAATGCAGGAAGACTTTTAGAATTACTATGCAGGGACAAAAAATTAGCATGCTTAGATTTGCAGATGATATAGCGGTATTAGCATCAAGCAAGGAAGAGTTAGAAGCTGCTCTCAATGAAATGGAAACGGTTCTAACAGAGAGATACGGTATGAAAATTAACAAAAGTAAAACTAAAGTATTAGTATGCAAAGGAGGGAAAAATAAATCAAAAACAAGAATACAAATATGTAACACGAACTTACAAGAGGTTAAGGATTTCTGCTACCTAGCAAGCCAAATAACGCAAGATGGGCAAAGCACAAAAGATATAAAACAAAGATTAGCTCAAGGTCGTGCTACATTTAACAAGAAAAAGCAACTACTGTGCTCAAAGACCACAAACATAGAAACAAGGAAAAGATTGCTCAAAACATATGTGTGGAGCACAGCACTGTATGGCTCTGAAGCCTGGACAGTGGGAGTAGCGGACAAGAAAAAGGTAGAAGCCTTTGAAATGTGGTGCTACAGACGTATTATGAAGATATCATGGACAGACAAAGTTAAGAACGAAGAGGTACTAAAAATGGCAGGGGAAAAAAGAAATATGTGGAAAACGGTACAAAATAGGTGAGATAGGATGATAGGCCACATACTACGGCATGAGGAAATAGTGCGGAATATACTAGAAGCAGAGATAGGAATAAAGAGAAGAAGAGGTAGACTTAGGTTAGACTACTGCACACAGATAGTGAAAGATGTAGGCTGTAGGAGTTTCAGGGAAATGTGTAGGCTAGCTCAGAAGAGAAATCAATGGAGGTACGCATCCAACCATTCCCAAGATGGATAAATTAATGACGAAGAAAGTAACTGCACTTAAACATGATATTTATTATAAGCAACTACAAGCATTGGAGGGGCAATATTCTCTAATAATGTTAATTACGTGAAAACATTTACTGGAAAACTATTATTTCGGCAAATGTCTAAGGGTTGGGGGTCTTGACAGCCACAGGTTGCTTAACCCCCTTCAATAAATCTCAGTGAAATAGGGCATACTATTAGAAAACAATATAAGGGGAACCGAGCTGTATTGCTGGGTGAGAATTTCAGGGCACTATGTAGGTTAGTTTAGAAAAGAAATAAGTGCAGGTACATGTCCAACCAGTTTTGAGACGGGAAACCCAATGACGAAAAAATAAGTGCAGATAAATCTTATGATAAGTATAAACAACTAGTTGTTTGTTGTGAAATATCTGCAACTAAGGTTGACTTTGCGAAAAGATATATTGGAAAAAATATTAAATCAGTAAATGTTCAAGTGTTGGGGGAACTTGGCAGCCACAGGCTGCTTACCCCTTCGCAACCACTGAGTGTCGGAGAAATAGGGTATATTATTGTCAAACAATAGAAGGTGACCGAACTGCATCTAACAGGAAAGAACGGCGCCTATGATGAAAGACAACAAACATAGAACAAAAAGTTGTTGAAAGCGTATGTGTGGAGCACAGCACAACAGTATGCCTACGAAATACGGGCAGTCTGAAAAGCAGACAGAAGAACAGTAGCGGTTTTTGAAATGCCGTGCTTCAAATGTTTGAGGATGGACAGACAAAGATAATAACAAATAGGTTATAGAAACAGTAAGGGAACAAGGATATCTTTGGGAAAAAATATGAGAAATAGAAGGGCAGAATACGTTCTAAGGCATTTTTGGGGAATAGTATGGGATATATGACAAGCAGAGATAGGAAAAAAAGAGGTGGATGTAGACCTAGATCAGATAGTGATAGATGCAGACTGCAAATTTCAGGGAAATCTGTAGGTTAGTTCAGAATAGGAAACAATGATGGTACGCGTCTAATCAGTTTCAGGACTGAAGACCCAATGATGATGATGAATTGCAATGGAACTTTTTAAAAGTACAGTGCATTTCATTGTTTTACTTATTTTTCGGTAAATTTATATATTTATATATTACTAACATAAACTTAACTGTGCTCATTTACGAAATTCAAACGCACAGTTTTGTCAACAGAGCACGCGTCTGGAGTAAATGTGGGAACTTCGACTTTGTGGTAGAGTGAAGCTGAATATTAACCGAAATTACCTTCGAGATGGTTGTACATTCTGTGTATTCTAGAAATAGGAAATGAATAAGAAGAAAAACAATTGATAATTTTGTCACAAGACTGAAAAGAGCTTTATTGATATCGAATACAATGAGAAAAGAATTACTATTGAAATTAACGTGGAAAAACGTACTTACTGTTGTTGTAAGTACCAGTTTGTTACGTTCATTTTTCAACATAAATTAAATACCCTTTTTTCCCCTAGTTAAGTCATTACCCACTCGAATAAATTTCATTGCTATTCTTAAATTCTCCAACAATACCCTATATAGTGTATCAGTTCAGAATAAGCCCGCTTTAACATAATTTTAACTCAAATCCATTTTGCTTTTAAAACGAAAATTTATTCGATAAATTAAATAGTCAATACCTTGTTTTAGATATCCGTCAATTAGTTAAACATTTCGATAATGTTTAATCGCTTTCTCTTGTATTTCCTAGACTTGTCAAAATAATGGATCCTACTATTATTTGATAGCCTGTTTTCCAGTTTGCTAATCGAGCTTTTATAACGCGAGGCTTGCAATTCAAACTCCTGTTATTTGAGCAATGCACGTTTTTTTGTTCGACAAGTAGGAGGTATCTTGCGTGTATTGGTGAGCTTTTCCGCGCTTACCCATCCTAATCAGATTCTCTTTTTAGCTCTTAGCTGGAGGCCAAATTGGTTCTTTCTTATGTAGGCCCAACTGTTCTTTGCCACAGATCAACTGCCGTTGCCTGTAGAGCGCTAGTGCCGTTATGGTAACAGGGTAAATAGATCCCGACGACCACAGCAATTCATCCTCGAGGGCGTGCAAGCTAAGTATTCCGACACATTCAGGCATACAACTTGTTTTCATTTGTTTATATCAAAGGCATATTCCTTATCAGCGTTGGGTGTAGTTACGCGATAAGTAACGTGACACTGTAGGACTGTTGTTTCTTGCTGCAAATCGATATTATCGCTCTACAGGTGTGATGTACCATTGTTAAAAATGTTTGACAAAAGTTCCCACACGCATATTCTTTTCTACTGATTAGTTTATTTTACAAAAAGTATTATGTGCAATTTAAAAAAAAACTCTTAACAAAAGCTCCCATATGTTTATTTTCTACTGATTAATTTTATCTTGTGTAAAATACGAGATGCGCACTTTGTATCTAAAGTACTAAATTGTTCGTATCACATAATTGTTTGTTTTAAAATAGTAACGCTATATTTATCTCTTTTGCTTGTTTTGTACAGAATCCTTTATTTATTCTTATTGTAAGTACGAGTAGATAATCGTGGGCGACGTGTTTTTGTTTTTGTGGTATGTATGTAAATCTCCCCCTCTCCGCGACTGGTAGTTAGCCTGGTATTTACGTTTCTACTGGATATGTCTAGGTGCGTAGCATAAATTTTGGCGCCCAACGAGGTTATTCCGATTTTCTTTCGTGTAACTGTGGCCCTAATTTTGTTTTAGTTAACGGTTACTTCGATTTGGTTTTGATTAATTTCTGCTCCGAGTTTGTTTTAGTTAATTTTTGCTCCGATTTTTTTTGTTGTTAGTGCCTAAGTTCCTACATTACCCGCATTTATGGGCTTGATGCTACTTGTTTTTTTTTCCTTTACGTTCGACCTGTTGTTTATTGTTTCTTTTTCTTTCGGCTCTTTGGTATTCCTCATAGGAGGATCGGGTTTCTTTATTTCTTGTGTGAGTTCGATCTCCTTGAATTTTTATTTTGATCTCTTCCGTGATTGCTAAATATCCTTGGTTAGCTCATGTCAGATTTTTGGACTTGTGTTTTTGCCAATAGTCCTAGTGCATTGAAAACGCTGGCGCCCAAAATTTTTCCTTTTCTTCCTTCCCTTTCAGTACATTTTGTTCTTCCCGTCTAGTCTAGAGTTGGTGCCCTTCTCCGATTTTTCTTTTATTCTACAGCCCTATTCTAATTCCTATTTTGTTGTTTCGCTTCTATTGGCGTTCCTGAAGTTTATCCGTCGGATATGTTTTAGGTTGCCCTATATTCGCAATAATTTTTTTTTGGCTTCTATCGAGTTACGGTTAGTCTCTATTTAGTTACTTTCTACCAATTTCTTTTTTGTTCGTATTCAAAATGACTTCTTTTTCTGCTTCCCACCAAGGTCTTCATGTGTGGGAGTGGAATTTGAAATTTTCTGGTAACCCAAACAATTTTACCGTACATTTTTTTGGCACGGATCAAAGAACTCCGACGAACTCAACATGTGTCAGAATTGCAGTTATTTGAGTCTGCAGTGGACTTGTTCGAGGATAAAGCGTTACTTTGGTATCGAGGTTATCAGCATAGGTTTTCTGACTGGAAGTCGTTGTCTAATTTACTGATTCAACATTTTGAACCACCGGATTTTGCTTATAAGTGTGCTATTATTGAGGAAAATACTTTTACATCACATGACCGAATTGTTAAGATTTCTCCTACGTCTACGGGTAGATCCGATACTTCTTCCGTACGTTCTACTGTTTTTCCTTTTAGTTCTACTTTTACTCGTCAGGTCGTATGCTTTAATTGCTATAAACCTGGTCATGTTTCGACACGTTGTACTCGTCCTAAAGTACTCCATTGTTATGGTTGCGGATATAAAGGAGTTCCTCGCCGCAACTGTCCACACTGTCATCCTACTACTAATAGGTCTTCGAATTATACTTCAAATACTGTCCTCACCTCTAGCTGCCTAATTTCTTCTGCTTCTCACTCTACGTTCTCTTCTGTCCCTTATCCAGGTCATCCTGCTACTACTATCAAAACCTACCCTTTTCGGCAAATACAGTTTCGAACACAATTTCCTCCGTCTCTAGTTCTACATCTTAGTCTACTTCGCCTTCTGCTCGCCCTACTTATTCACTCTCACCCCAAACTGTGCCTCCACCACCATTACAACCCGCGCTTCGAATTAGTGACTTGCAGGTAGCTTCTCAAGAGTGTGTTCCCGCTTTCTTAAACGATTCTACCCAAGAAATCCCTGTCGTGTTTGCAAACACAAATATCGCCGAAGTAACGATAACTTCTGATTCAGTCTGCGAAGGTACTCTTGAAGTCCATGAACCTGTATTTTGAATGCCTCTTCCCGTTTTTGTCAAAATTTTACCTGTTCCTGCTTTCTTAAATGCTTCTACTCAAGAAATTTCTGTCGTGCCGGCAATCACAGCCGTAGCTGAAGTGAAAATAATTTCTAATACGGATAGAGAAGGTCTTGTTGAAATTAGGGAACCCGTAGCTGTGATGTCTGTTGCTGTCATCATCAAAGTTCTACCTGATCCTATTTCGTTATCTACTATTGTTAAGGAATCAGTTCCTATTGTGGCTGAAGTTTTGTCTGTTCCTACTCTGTTGTTTGACAGTAATGAAGTCTTACTTGATTCTATTCCTTTATCGGACGTTGATGAAACGATATCTACTCTTACTCATTTTTCTTATGCTGACAAAATCTTCTTGCTTCTGTTCTTTTAACCAAGTTTGGTGAAATCCTAGCTGATGTTTTGTTATATAATGTTGACGTATGGTCAACCTGATTCTGCTTCATTATCTATGGTGGATGAAGTTCTCCTGATACTGTTTGTTCTTGTAACGTTGATGAACTTCTACCTGATTCTGTTCCTTTATGCAATATTGTTGAAGTGTTATTGTGTTTTGCTCCTTTTCCTAGGGTTGATATTCCTACAGCCAATGCTGGTTTCTTTCCTAACTATGATACTTCCAGTCCTCTTACTAACATCGTTGAAATTTTATCTACTTCTGTCCCTCTAGTTAACGTAACTGAAGTGTGCTCTGCTTTTGTTTCTTTTCGTAAGGTTGATTCTCGTACAGTTCGTACTTTTTCTTTTTTACTGTTCACTTTCTTACCAACAATTCTAAAAACAAACAACCTTCTTCCAAAACGTGTTCTAAGTTCCTTAAATTACGACAACCACTACTATCTCCACCCTCGCCACCACTTTCTAAACCTCGTGCTACAACTCCTATACCCCTGCTGTTCCTGTGTAGCAGAAAACTGCCCAACAGAGGCGGACATTATTCTATGCTCCTTCCGAACCGGAAGATGTATGTCGGTGAAGTCCTAATGTCCTTAATCTCATTTCGTTCTCCTTCTGGCGGCGTAAACGCCTTAAGCCCAATATCTAGTCCTCGCGCCCCAGATTCTTATGCCGAATCTGCTCACCTTCGGACTTGATTTTTTGACGTTACGATTTCGTTTTACTTCCTTGTGTTGCTAGGTTTTCTTTCGTTTTCTTGCTTTTTCTTCAGCCGTGTGGTTCCGAAAATAGAATAGTCCCACGGTACGACCTGTCTCTCGTAAGAGGCGACTACAGCGGTCCAACACATACACACACGCACACTTTATACACACACTCTACATCAGCACACACACTTTATACACACATACACCCACACATTTCATAAACACGCAGTTCTACTTGGTTCTCCTTTCTTTCGTTTTGTCTTTGTACTCTTTGAACCCGTGTGGGTCCGGGAATAGAATAACCTTATGGTATGACCTGCCTGTCGTAAGAGGCGACTACAGCGGTCCAACACAACACATGCACACACGCACACTTTATATACGCACAACACATACACACACACACTTCTTACGCACCCATACACACCTACATTTTATACACGCATAACACCTACACACACACTTCTTACACACCCACACACACAGATATACACACACGCATGCACACGCACACACTTACTCATACATAACTACACTGGGATTCTGTTTTATTTCTTTTGCACGATTCTTAGGTTTTTTTGGTTTTGTACTTGGTGCTTGGTGTTATTCTTTTTGCTTTTTTCTTTTTTTATCGTTCGTTTCGTTCCACATTCCTCTCCTTGTTCCTGTTGCTGGTCTTCTTTGCTATCGGTCCCTAGTCCGATCGTGTTTCGTCCATCCGGTTCTGTGGTAGGTGTTTCTAGTCCGTTTTTCTTTCTTCGGAAACCACGATTTAGTCGACTTTAGAACTAGTTAGCATTTCTTTTTTTTTGGTTCTTAGGTTTTGGTTACCACAGCTAGTAGTACATCGTTTCCTTTTACCAGTGCTCTCCCTCTCTTCCTCTCGTTCTCCCTTGTTGACTCTTTGTTTACTTGAGGCTTGACCTTTGGGTCCTGTTTAGGTTGGCACTGTTGGTTTACTTCCTCGTTCCTTTTCTTCTCTTTAGGTTGATAACCTAACTGTTTCTTCTGAGAAACATCTGTCCTTTGACGACTCCGCAGTGCTGAGGGGGTTCCACCTTAGTCCTCCTTGATTGCTTATTACCCCTCTTTCATTCCTTTCTTCTTTTTTCTTTCTTTCTCTCATCTATTATTGGTCTTTCGAGTCGGCTTTTATTTAGTATTTGTTTTTGTTTTCCTTTCTATCAGGAATCTGTTGTGGTCGGTCTTGTTCTTATTTTGGGCTTTTTCTTCTTTTTCTGTGTTTTTGTTGTTTCTGTAACGAATGTTTTTTTAGTTTAAAACGATTTTTTTTTGTTTTGTTTGGGTTTTTTGGGCCCTGTCCATTCCCAGATTTTGGCTTTCCTGTCCCGACCTGTTAATTTTGCTGAGGGGATTTGTTACGTTTATTTTTCAACATAAATTAAATCCCCTTTTTCCTCTGGTTAAGTCATTACCCGCTCGAATAAATTCCATTTCTATTCTTAAATTTTCCAACAATCTTCTATATAGTGCACCTGTTCAGAATAAGCCCGCTTTAATATAATTTTAACTTCAATCTATTTTGCTTTTAAAACGAAAATTTATTCATTAAATTAAATAGTCAATACCTTGTTTTAGGTATCCGTTAACTTGTTAAACATTCCAATAACGTATAATTGCTTTCTCTTGTGCTTCCTATCTAAAGACTTGTCGAAATAATGAATTGTACTATTATATCATAGCGTGTTTTCCAGTTTATTAATCGCGCTTTGATAATGCAATCTTCCCACTCTCCGCGTCTGGTAGTTAGTTTGGTATTTACGTTTTTTCCGGTTACGTCTAGGTACGTAGCAAGTTAGTATGCTTCTAGCAATTCTAACAAACTATCTACTACGGCTGATTCTTCGAGTTTGGGGTTTCAATTGAATATAGGGCTGTTCTTGACAAAAACAGATAACTTAGCTACTCATAAAGCATGTGTTTGAGCCAGTGGTTTCCTCTTCCCAGTTAATATACACAAAAAATGAGTAAAATGTTAAATGCTACTAATCTGGAAAGCATTTAGAAAGGATTCTTGATTATCTTTTATTCATAAGTTTAAAAGGTGTGTTTTGTAAATATTGTGCAGTTGTTGCAAAGTTGGGTGCTAAAGGTAGAAGGACACCTTTAAAGAAGTTAGTTGCCACTCCCACTAATAAAATATTCAAAGCTTTTTGGTGAATACAGGTAATTAGTTTGCCACAATGACTTGCAATATCATAAACAGGTCATAACTTTTGCAAAAAGATTTCTAGCAGTATATGAAAACTCTTAAAAAGGTATTAGAAATATCGTAGACCAGAAAAGACAAGTACAAGTGCTGTTTGAAACACAGTTGGGACGGTTACGATGAAAATGTACTTGGATACCGAGTACCGGATACTCAAAATGTATTCGAATACTTCTTTAAAAAGTTCGAGTACTTTACTCGAAAAATGTACTCGAATACAAGTATTCGAGTACTTTTCTCGGATACTGAGTACGGATACTTTAAGAATTCAGTAGGGAAAATAATTGTTCCCACAACCATCTAGAAACGTGCATATAGCACTTCAAGTAAGTAGGCGTAAAACCGAATGTTAACACAGTAATACACACATAATATATGTGTGTATCATTAGCTTTATAAACTAGCAAAACTAGTCATAAGCATAATCGGTTTTAGTTTCATATATTTATAGTTTATACCCGCATTAGGTATTTATTTTCCTAAATATATATTTCTGGATAAATAACCCAATAAAAGTATTAAATCCAGGCATATTTTACATACATTACTGCTAACTTGTAACTGCTACCAATAAAATAACTAACATGTTTTGTTTTTGTTATTTGAAATTGTACTTCGTTATTTACAGTGATTTTTAAATAGTGTAGGTAATTTAAGTTTGCAAAAATAAAAAGAAACCTACTTTTTGTTTTCCAATACTTACTGCATATCCAACAGTTTACAGTAAACAAAACACGACACAATTGCACCCTTGGCGTTTAGATATTCAAGAATTGAAGTAAATAATTTTTATTAAAGTATCCGCAGTTCTAAAAAGTACTAGAGTACCGGATACTTTCATTTTTAGTCTCGGATACGGATACCGGATACAAAATTTTAGAAGTATTCGAATACGGAGTACTGGCTACACAAAAAGTACTCGAGTACAGTACTCGAATACAAAAGTACTAGGATACTTCCCAACTCTGGTCTGAAACGGCCATATCTTCAAATATGAGACTAGATGCGGCACCATCACTTTGAATTCGTTTATAAAACAAATCTCTGGTATCAGTAGTGTTGAATATTCGGCTGAAACTGTCGTCCTATATTAAAAATGCATACCATATTTAAATCTTGGTCATAATTTAAGTACTGCCTTAAAGACTTTATTAACTCTTCTTGTAGTTATTGTCACTAGCAACTCTGTTTTTTTAAATTGAGAATAATTAAAGTATTTGAGAAAAAACAGTAGTATTTGTTAATAGGATTATATGACGTGGCTACGTCAGGGATTGAATATGAACTTAGGAACAGTTCAAAATTTTCGGGATTAATTAAAAATTTATTCTGGATTAAAAGTTAGAAGAAAAGCATATATAAAATTGACAAATTGCAAAATTATTGTCATCATCATTTTGTTTTCGACCTTACTTAAGGTCGGTTTGACGCAGCTCGTACTTATTTTCTATTCTGTGCCAATCTAAAAAGTTATACATACCTTTCACAACCTAAATTTCTAATAATTTGACTAATATAGCTTGGTCTAGGTCTTCCTATACACTTCTTTTTCTTATCTACTTGGCTCTACATAGATATTTGCAACCTGATGGTTGTTAAAGAACTCCAACATGTTTACATGATTCCCATTTATAAGGAAATGAAATATTACCTGGTTATTACCTCCAATAACCGAAAAGTGTTAAATTATATGTTATGGTAAGGCTCAAACATCGAACCGCTGCTAACATTCCCGACCGTTAACTAATTGTGAGTTATGTCATGGTGACATTTAGTTAACTGATTTTTATTTATTTTTTTTTGTTTTGTTTTTGAACTTACTTAAGGTCAGTTTGACGCAGCTCTATATTTTATTCTATTATTAACTTGTCTAAAAAGGAGTACATACCCTTCACAACCCAAATCTCTAATGATTTGACTAATATAGCTTTGTATAGGTCTTCCTAATCTATTTTTATTTGGTAGTCTATAATCTAAGACCTTACTAAATAGTCCCTCATGTCTTAACTGGTACCCAATCATTCTATCTCTCCTGACTTTTAATTGTTTCTACATACAGGGTTCCTCATCTATCCCTTCTATAAACTTCCTCATTTGTTACTCTATCTGTCCAACTAATCTTTTACATTCTCCTATAACACCAAATTTCAAAAGCTTCTATCTTTTTCTTATCTACCTCTTTAATTGTTTCAAGTCTCATTACCGTATAATAGAACGCTCCATACGTACTTCTTTAAGAAACTTTTTCTATTATCTAAACTAATACTATTAGCTATTATTAAGTCTTTCTTTTTTAAAAACATTTTTTTTAGTTTGCGCTATTCTAGCTACTATATTCCTTCTGCTACGTCCGTTCTTTCTAAATATACTACCTAAATAGCAAAATTCATCTACCTCCTCTAACTCGATATGACCTATTTTTAATTTTGGTTTAGAACTAGGTTATAACTCACTTGTCTCACTTTGTCTTTCTTGAGTTAATTCTCATACTATTGTTACTAAGTAGTATCCCATCTAAAATATTTAAGAACTCTTCTAACTCTTGTCTAGACTCTGCTATAATGGCTATATCATCTGCAAAACGTAACATGTCTATTTTCTGTCCCTGTACACTAATACCTATCTCTTTTCTCTCCCTAGCTAAGTTTATAGCTTCCTCAGTGTAAACATCAAAAATCAAGGGAGATAGTATACAGCCCTGTCTAACACCATTTCTAATCTTAGCTTCCTCTTCTATTTCATCAAATCTAATTACTACGCTTTGGTTTTTATATAGATTGTAAATAACTTTTCCATCCCTATGAGAGATTCCTATCTTTCGCAAAATCCTGAACATAACAATCCAATTAACCCCATCAAATGCTTTTTCTAAATCTACAAACGCGAAATGAGTTTTTTTATTGTTTGCAACTTTTTTTCGATAATTACCCTAATGCCTAACCATTAGTATCTGTTCTCTAATCCCTCTGTCTTTACGAAAACCATTGGTCTTTGCCTAAATAATTCGCAGTCAAAGCTACTACTCTATTTTTTATTATTATTGTTAGTATCTTTGAAGTGTGGGAAATTAAACTAACCGTTTTAAAATACTCACACCTATCAGCTCCTGACTTTTTTGGGATTGAGATAATAATATTTTTTTCGAAATCTATCGGGACCTCACCTGTGTCATATATTACCTTTACTAGTTCATATAATCTGTCTAAAGTTTTTTGACTTGGATATTTTATTAATTCTGCGGGTATATCGTCTATTCCTGGCGCTTTATTTAGTTTAACAGCTCTATCAAATTCCTCTCTTAATATTAAGAACCCTATTTATATATCCTCTTCTTGGTCGTTCTCTGACTCATCCATACCGTCTCCCTTATATAAATCTTCTAAATATCTTTTCCATCTACCTGTTATCTCAACTTTATTTATTAGAAGATCATTATTCTCATCTTTAATACCATTATATTTTTTTCCTATTTTCCCTGAAAAACTTTTAAACTGACTTGTAAGCCCTGTCTGTCTTACCTACTCTCAAATCATCTTGTATTCCCTTACAATTCTCCTCCATCCATTTAGTTCTAGCTTTTCTACACTTATTTCTAACTCTATTATATTTTTGCGCTCTTTCACTATCCAATTCTTTAAAAGGTTTAAGCTTTCTTCTAGTCTCTATTAAATCTAATATCTCCTTTGTTACCCATGGTTTTCTCGCTTCTATTTTTTTCTTACCTATAGTCTGTGTTGCTGTATTATGTACATCCCTTTTTATTTCTTTTCATCTATTTTCTACGTTCCCTCCTATAGTTATCTCTTTGATCTTATTATCTAATACTTGTTTATATTCCTCTTTTACCTCACTATCAGTGAGCTTACCTAGATCCCATCCCTCTCTTTTAACCTTTCTCAATTTTTTGAATTTTGGCATACACTTCATTTTAACTAAGTTAAGACCGCTATCTATGTCAGCCCCTGGATAACTACGACAGTTTTTAACTTGATTTCTAAATTTTTGTTTAACTAAAATATAACTTATTTCGTATCTAGACCTATCACCTGGCGCTTTCCAAGTATATCTTCTTCTAACATGTTGTTCGAATAGGGTGTTACAGATACTAATCTATGTTCCTGGCAAAAGTCAACTAATCTTTCTCCTCTATCATTTCCTCTACCATACCCAAATTTTCCTACCACTTTTCCCTCACTACCTTCTCTCACAGATACATTAAAATCGCCCATAACTATTAAATTCTTATCTCCCTTTACTTTTCTCACTATACTATTTATGTCCTCGTGTACCTTTTCTACTTCTTCATCCTCGTACTGAGTTGTTGGTATATAAACCTGTACTAAAACAATGTCTGTGGGTTTCTTACTCAATCTAACTATAATTATTCTATCACTAAATTGTAAATATTCTTTAACTTTACGTCCTAATCTTTTACCTAGTACTATTCCTACCACTGCCTGTCCATTAGTTGAAGAAGTTGTAATTATTCTATAGTTGTCTTTCCAAAAGTCATTACTATCGGGTTATCCCCCTCACCAATACCTAAAATGTACAGCTTTCCTTTTCTCATTTCGAATAATAAATTCGTTAACTTATTTACTCTAAATAATGACTTACATTCCAAGTCCCTATCACTAAATCGAACCGTTGTTTTAAATTCTTTCGATGACGAGGCCCAAGTACCTCCTCCCGGAGATCCGAACGAGGGGGTATTTTTCCTCCGGACAAGAATTTTACTTGTGAGCTCTCCATTAAACATATTTCGTGTTTTAGGCCACGCATACCTGGAAAATATTGTGGTAGGTTCCCATATCTTCCACAACGCAGTTTTTAAGGATTTTAGCTTAAAGCCGTATCTGTCACGGCCAACCACCAACAACCTTGTAAATTATTGAGGATCGCCCGAGACCAACCGACTCTCCTCCGATATCTTTTAGCTAGCAAGGCTGCTGCCCCTTACTGCGCCTTTTAATCGCGTTTTACGATAAGCAGGCTAACTATAGTAGTATTCTTTGTCCCCTACTATATGGAAAAATATCTTTTTTAATGTTCTGCCAAGGGCGGAGTTTACAATTAAGTGACATTTCGTGGGGGTAGGTTGACTAACTGAGCATGACTAAATGCAGGCCAGAAAGCAACTTAAGTAATTCTTGGATAGTATAAGAGTATACTTTCTTTATTCTTCGTCTTATATGGAGTACGAGTACGCAACGGAATTTGATGTTCGGTTTGAGTATGGAATGTGTTTACTATAAATTTTAAATTTATCATCCTTTTGTTATTGTAAACACATTGCCATCAGTTCAATAAAGACAACGTAGCATAATTTGTAAAGTTTGTTTTGAAAATGTGTCTTTTGTAGCTTCTTGAAGTCGTGCGTTGCCATATGGTATCGCTAGGCGCTTACACTACCTAATAATATATAATGGTACACAAAACCATTTATATTTTAGGGGAGGCTTCTCGCTTGTCGATGCCCTTCATACTACACATTCGTAACGATATCGGAGGCAATATTTATGTAGAACCTCCCGATCCCAATGTGGACACAAAAGAGGATTCCGGAGATGAAGACGGTGGCGGGTATGTTTTGTTTTATTTATTTACATATAAGTTCCTTATAGATTTTTATTTTTGCAGATTAGTTGATAATCTTTTCAATTACCGGGGGGTTGCCGAAATTTGCCTACCGAATAGTGAAAGACTTGGTGAATCTATAAATATTGTTAGGACCAATTCTATGACCGAAGAACTGCAAAAGTGGATCACAGAGCGATTTGACGGTAAAAAAAATCCACTTTGGAAAATGGATCCCGATTTTGATAGGGAAGTGTTTCACTCTTTCCGAATCCTGATTATAGTAAGTATGAAGAAATGTCTGTAACCAATGTGTTCTAACAATTTGTGCATCATGAATTTATTGAGCATTTGGTAAAACAAACAAGTCAATACGCATTGTTTCTCAATTGTTCCGACCTCAAAATTACAGCTGATGAAATACGATTATTTATTGGCATATTATTTATTAGTGGATATAGTAACGTGCCATCGGGGAGGCATTTTTGGGACTATAAAGATGACTTGAAAAATTATGCCGTATCTTAATGTATGCGCAGGGATAGGTTTCTACAGATCTGCCGATAATACAAGCATGAATCCAAACGATAAAGCTTGGAAAATACGTTCACTCATGCAAATGTTAAAAAAAAGTTGTAACAAAAATTTTGTGCCCGAGGAACATCTATCGTACGATGAAAGTATGATCAAATGTTTTGAGAGACACGGGTGCAAGCAATTTATTTGGAGAAAACCAATCAGATTTGGTTATAAAATATGGTGCTAGAAGAGCAAGGATGCATATTTGGCAAACTTCGAGCTATATCAAGGGAAAATTTTTACATCAAATGATGACTTTGATCAATTGTTTGGAAAAGCTGCCAGCCCATTATTGGTTTTCCTAGAAGAATTGTCTGTTGGAAAAAAAGCATTTGAAGTATAAACTCTACATGGACAAATTGTTCACGGGCGCATTTATATTTTCCTTTTTACAATTTCGTGGCTGCACCACTATAGGAGCTATCCGCCAAAACGTATCTCTAAAGCATGACCGCTTACGAAAAAAATTGTTTGCACGAAAAGAACGCGGTTACTTTGAAAGTGCTGTTGAGCGGCATGATGGGCTGTTGTATGTGCAATGGATGATCAATGCTGTAGTAACCACGATTTCGTCTTTCTGTGGTACCAGTGAGGTAGCTACTGTTAAAAGATTTTTGCAAAAACATGAACAAAATATACAAATTACCCAACCACAACTAATTAAAAATTGCAATGCTTTCATGGGTGGAACTGACCTTATGGATGAAAGCGTGGCATGTAATCGTATAGGAATACGGGAAAAAAGTGGTACTGGCCAATCATAACTTGGTTGTTCGATGTTGCACTACAAAACAGTGGGATCCTATACAATAAAACAAATAAAACTAAATTACCTGGTTTAGATTTTTAAAAAAAAGTAGCTCAAACATATTTAGCAAAATATGGTGTCCCTTTTAAAGGAGTCGGAAGACCAATTTCGCATCATCCGCCGATAATCGAATCTCCAACGGAATTCTATTTGATAGAGTTGATCACCTTGTACAGCATACAGATGGAAAGAAAAAAAGAAGGTGCGCTCTAAAAACCTGTGCTGCGTACCTAGTCGTAGACAGAAGAAAAGTGAATACCAGGCTAACTACCGAATGTGGAGAGTGGGGGGATTCGCCTACATACCAAGAAACCCAGAAAAAAACACGTCGTCTACGATTATCTATTAACAAATAAAAATAAATAAAATATTCTGTACAAACAAGCCAAAGAAATTAAATTAAGCGTTACTATTTCAAAGCAAACAATTATGTAATACGAATAATCTAGTACTTTAGATACGAAGTGCGCATCTCGTATGTTACACAAAATAAAATTAATCAGTAGTAAATAAACATGTGAGAGCTTTTGTCAACCTTTTCTTTTTTTAAAATTGCACCTAATACTTTTTGTAAAATAAATTAATCAGTATGAAAGAATTAGCGTGTGTCTGCCCAACATTTTTAACAATAGTACATCACACCTGTAGAACGATAATATCGGTTCGCAGCAACAAACAGTAGTCCTACAGTGTCACATTTCTTATCACGTAACTACACCAAACGCTGATACGGAATATGCCCTTGATATACACAAAAGAAAACAAGTTATATACCTATATGTGTCTGGATAACTAGCTTGCAATCCGTCGGGGGTGAGTCAGCACAGCAAGGCTACGGTAGTCATGATCTATTCGCCCTGCCACCGTAACTGCAGCAGCGGTCTACAAACAAGAGCTGTTGGTCTACGTCAACGAACAGTTGGGCCTACATAAAAAAGAACCAATTTGGCCTCCAGCTAAGAGCAATACACGAAAGATACCTCCTACTTGTCGAACAAAAAAACGTGCATTGCTTTTGAAGTACTGTGACGAATAATGTAGAAAATATTTCAACGCACAAGCTGCAGAATCAAATTCAAAATGGATTCAAATAACACGAATTCGAACTGCAATCCTCGCGTTATCGAAGCGCGATTAGCAAACTGGAAAACACGCTATCAACTAATAGTAGGATCTATTATTTCGACAAGTTTTTAAATGGGAAACACAAGAGAAAGCAATTATACGTTATCGGAATGTTTAACAAATTAACGGATACCTAAAACAAGGTATTGACTATTTAATTTATCGAATTAATTTTTATTCTAGAATGAATAGATTTGAAAGAAATGTTATGATTGAGCGTACTATTGTAACGAGGTAAAAATACAGGATGAGGTTTTGAATAGAAACAGAAGCTAGGTGAATGAAAAACGAATTACCACAAAAAATGACGTATTTGAATCTATCGTCGAAAATAAACGTAACACCTGTAAATCGACAATGTGTTCCAGTTGCAATGTGGCCTTATGTATCAATTGCTTTATACCTTTCCATTCCCGTTAATGGGTTATATTGTGTAATTTTTATTTTTAATACCTATTTTACTAATTTTTCCATTGTTTAGAAAATGTATTACTTCTAAAGGTGGTTTTATTTTAACGTTTTGATAACAACCAACTAAATGATCGCTTTAGCGGTAGTTCAGACGCGTAGTGTTGCCAAATGGCAACAGCTCTTATCTCAAGAACGGTTGGAGTTGGAATATTTGTTTCTTATTCTTTTTTGTTAGTTAGTCATTTCTAAGACTAAATATATCAATAAAAACAGTGAAATCAAAATATCCAAAATTTAGGCGCCAATTGGTAAATGGCTACCTAGGTCCGACCAAGCTTGAGTATTTGCTGTAAGCCAAACGTCCTGGTTGACACAACGCAATTTACATCTTCTAGAAAGTCGTGATAGCTAGCTAAAATATTATCGATATGCATCAATTCAACACAATTCCTTCTCTTTAAAAGGCCTTATCGGGAGTTTATGAATCCAAAACTCCATAAATATCATACAACCAACAAGTGGAATTATATCAGTACATTAAAAGAATTTTAATTTATTTTGACGCGATCCTTATGTATTTATATAAATTTAATTTGCCTTAATGCTTTCTATAAAACTAGAAAACAAATATATCCATTTGCAGGAGTTACAAATTATTTTCGAAAACTTAAACTAGAAAAAGTGAACTATTCTATGATTATTCTAACTTGGAACAGAGCACCTAAAATAATAACTTGCATTTCTTAACATTAACTTCGTCCATCGACTGACTCGTTATCCATGAGTTGAATAACGTTGTTAACGGTAGCAAACAATATTTTCCACAACTTTGCGTTTTAAAAATCCTGGTCAGTGAGGTACATACATGTAACTAGAAATCATGCACTATTAGGACGATGTTTGATGTCAACCGCTTAGATATACAGAAGATGTCTTGAATTCACTTCGTGACATGTCAGCACGTGATGCGATAGTACATCAAGCGCGATACACGAAGCTACTTAGCATTTCTAACCTTACTTAATATCAGCTTTACATAATATGTTAAATATATAAGGATTCGTATCATTTCAGTAAATTAAGTTGTTTACTAATAGAACTAGAAAAATATGAGAAGCACTTTGATACCCTCGTAATATATAGTCCAGCAGACATGAGAAAAACGTGACCCTACAATCGGAATAGGGATCAAGCGATAGCCTTAGGGTTGCTTGAGATATCGGTGGAGGAATTTATTTATTGGATTGAGATCACTGGTGACCACAACTAGTTCACAACACAGAATCCTGTGTTTAGTAATGGAATGCTATTGCGTACCTACTTAAATCTTGTTATTTATTGTGAAATAGATTAATTAAATTATAATTTTATAGATAAATAAAGAGACAACATAACTAAAATAATTACTACCGAATTATGACTACTACACGCACTAACTAAATGTTATACGCATTCCTTGTTTTGACTTCTAAAAGGCAGTGAAATTTTTAAAAATACGATCTTAAGCAGTAAAGTCACACCAAAGGCGACGCAAATTTTAGGATTATTTTAAAGTTTTCGTTTGTTCCCGTAGTTATCCCCTCCAAATGATACCTAAATGCTCCTCAAAATTCAAATAAGCAAGGTCAAAAATAAGATAGTTGGAAATAATTTAAGTTAACAAGTATTAACTAACCATCCAAGAGTAAACGGATTCATATGTTTGATATATAAAAAATTCCTGGGTTTTGTTTTATTGCACCCAAAATGCACCTTAATACGCCCAGAAATTTAAACCCATTGTGTCATAGAAAGCAAAGTTATAAAATTTAATTGGGCTAATTTTAACTTTACCTTCAGCGAATACCAAACACATTCACGAATGGAACTTACAAGCTCGTTTTTTGTTATATTCCATACAAATAGCAACCCAATGGGAGCTTAAATTAAAATCAGTAGCATCGAAAATATAAAACTTAATAAAGTTTTAAGCTAATAAGTTTCAACTAGACTCTAACCATGCAAAATATTAAAAACTTAATATTTGTTTTATTGAGACCTGTGTCTGAAAATGCCCAAAACCCCAAATCAACATCGAAGCAGCAAAATTATAAATAGTAGTTACCAAGCCTGTTGGAAGCTTCTCAAATTTACTTTTTGCTAATTTATGGTATTCTAATGGGTCCTAATGTTCGAATTTGTAGCACAAAAATAGAAAAATTATAAGCACTTCATTTTAATAATTATTAAACTCCTGTCCACAATCTAATTAAAATATTTTTGTAATTTCTGTGTTAAATTGCTACTTGCAAAATTCAATTATCTAACATCAAAGACGAAAAGTAGTAAGCAGTTGAAGTTGTCTGATATACATAACAAGCTCTCTAAAAACTTTCTTCTCTCTGTTGTGCACAAATTCCAATCTAATACACTCAAAAATTAAAATGTTTATATTTGATAATAATAAGTTTTACACAGTTTTATTTGGAAGATATTGTCTACACGTTCAGTCAGTACCAAGCATTCTAAATGATTAATTTGTTTCGAAATTGCCATATGCTATTGTGGCCAAAGTTTGTACTATTGCATTGTAACGAAAACTCTTTTGCAATAACAGCACTTCTTTATTATGCATTGGTTGCACAAGCTTTCTTAGCTCCATTTTAGCTACAGTGAAATTCTAAGGTACTTACACAGAACGATTACTTTTCAGCTAATCGTTAACAGTACAAACACTAACCTTTTATAAGCTACAATGCTATTATTCTTAATTATTATCAAAGCACTATAATTAACTATCGTAGCTTTAAGTTTTAATTTATATCAAGCACTACAGTGCTATTTATTTTAACAGTATTTTTCGGTCTCTTTGTCGCACGTTGTCGTGTTTAATTTTAAGTCGTAAATTTGTAGTTGTAAATCTATTAGTAAAACTGTCATTCCTTGTTCCCTTATATCCTGTCGTAAAAATTCCTTGTGCATGTGTAAATAAGTGGGACTAAGGATAGTAACAAAAAACACTCTCTCATCGATATCGAAGCAGGACAGTCGGTTCTTCGTTCGGTAAAAGTGAGTTTGTCAATAGTGCCGCCGAATTAATTTGATAAACCCCTAAAAAACACAGTGCAAGTGCAAAGCAACACGTACTATAATTTCCAATACAGTCCACTTCGTTGAGGAGCAAGGAACTACAGCTTAGAACAATAAAAGTACGCGGAGGTAAGTCCATATATAAAATTATAAGACCCACCGCGTTGAACAAGTATGTTACCACTAATTTATTTCTTATTACGACATTATAGGTCAAGACTCGAATAAAGAAACAGTATTATAATCTAACTTTGAATTAGAATTAAACTCAAATCTCAGCGAACAGTTCCTAGTGAAAACTTAATAACATTCCTAAATGTAACCTCTCGTAAACTGCCAATCAAGTTTTTTTGAAGTTGTCACACCACATTGTGGCTATCAATTAGTTTTTGTGTACAAATGCTTCATTATAGCGATAGCGACAGGCAAAACAGCGCACCTTGATAGAAGTATCAATAACCAGTTATAACATGCGCCGTGCCGTTTGGATTGAAACCACGTACCAAAATCTGGACTCCGGCGATTTAGAACATTACTTCTAGCATATTTCTTAAAACCCTCTAGTTCAACCCATCGAGCTCACAACCGATTTTGGGTTTGGCCAACTTCTTGTGTCAGTTTCTGACAGTTTCTTTAATCGTGTATATTTTGTATTATAATTATTTTTTATAAGTTATAAGTTACTTCAGGTAGCCTCCAATTTTACGAAGCTCACTTGAAATCAATAAAAAGGAAAACTTAAAAAATCAAAATTTACAAATATTTGGATTTTATAAAAGTGAAATTTATGACATTTAAGTGACAAGTGAAATTTGAAACTTTTATACTACAGGTAAATACACACAACCCACAACATGCCAATGTCAGACGAGGAAATGGATACAACTGTCCAGAAAAAGACTTCGCTATCACCATATCAGATGCCTCCACCACCAGCATCTGTTGATGCGATAATGCCTTTTTTAACGATCTAAAGCCACTACAAAGACTCCACCAGAGCCTAGATTCAGTGCCTTTTCTACAAATTCAAATCCTACAAAACACCAGCACGATGACCAAGGCGATGTAACAATTCATTACCTCACGATCGCCAAAATCAGCCGGATTAAACAAGAAGTGACAGACTTCGTATATAAAGATTCAAATAAAATCTCTCAAAACTGCGGACACTTCTTGCTCCAAAAGATGGAGCAACTAGCCTTAATAGCCCACGAAGCTAATAACCTCCACTCTATAACTGAAACAAAGATAGTAACATTTGAGAAATGCCCGAAGGAATTAGAGAAATAGCAGTAGGGAGTAAGTAGAACCTCAGATACAACCTTCTACATCTACTATAGCTTACACACCTCAAACACCTCAAGCACCACAACCTTTTACGTACGCCAATATTACCTCTTTCCCATCACTACCTACGTCCCAAAACGCTCCACTTACAAAACCCCCAACCAAAACCATTACACTTAAACCCATTGTCTCGTAATTTACACCCACTGAACTTTTAAAAATAATTAAAAACAACCTTCAACCATCTATCTCCAAAATGAACATCCAGTCAATCAGACACACGAAAACATCGGTCACTATCTGCACCACTAAACCAACTGACATCAACCCGATCCAATCCCTAACACAAACCTCATGCAATACACACATACCCAAACCTAAAATGCCCCAACTAATCATCTTCGACGTAGATAGAGACATTCCCTCCGCATACCTTATTACACTCATTTACTCACAAAACTCCTTAGAATACTCCCTGTATGTTTGTTGTGGTTTGTTTATTATTTTTCTTAATCTTCTTTGGAAATTAAACCACTCATAAATGTCAAACTTGAAATTATTATTATTTTGACAACGATGGATCGAAACGTAAATAAAGATTATTTTAAAAACTATGAGTGGTTTAATTCGCAAAGAAGATTAAGAAAAAAACTCCTTAGAAGTCGTAGTCCCAGAATCAGCTTATACCCCAAACATATCCATTGCCATCGGCCGACCAAAAAGCACCCAATCTAATAAAGTCATCCTCAACGTAGCAGCGGGTTACAGATATCAGATCACGGATACGACATGATTTAAAACCAATGAAAATGTAGGGATTAGAGGTCAGGATTGTTCGATTTTAGCGTCTCCGCGGAGACGCTAAAATCCGAACAATCCTGACCTCTAATCCCTACATTTTCATTGGTTTTAAATCATGTCGTATCCGTGATCTGATATCTGTAACCGCTGCTACAATTGCCACCGCTTTGGTCATTCGATTAAAGCATGCAAATCCCCTTCCTCGTGCGGTTGCTGTTGCGGCCCGCACATTACAAGATCCTGTCCTAACCCAGCACTCACAATTCACGATTGTCACAACTGCGTCCATATCAACAAGCTAAATGACCATGATTTAACCAACCCGGACTGTCCGATTTACAAACAAGCCCTACACCTAACAAAACTCCGACCCAATTATGGCTACTCCACGTACGATACCCCCCACAAAACTTACGCAATCCTAAATCCTCGATACGCTGCAACACTCCCGCTCCGCTATATTAGAACTTATAAGCCTCCTACAAGCACACAAATTCCAAGTTGTCTTCCTTCAAAAACCATACCTCCACAATCACAAAATTCCAAATATTCCAAATCATTATCGAACATACATTCGTCCCACCCCAATAAATTGTAATTACTCATCCGCTATCATAGTCACTAACGCAAACCTAGATGCCTCTTACCACCTATCCCCATCCATTTAATTCACCACAGTTATAGAACTCCATTGGGCAGCTGGTACTACATACCTCATATCCTCCTACTTCCAATACGGAACAAACATTGACGTCCCCTTACACCACTTTGACACAACACTAGACTCACTACATAACAAAACAATCATACTAGCTACAGACACCAACGCTAAATCCACACTATGGTATAACACATTCACAGACACGAACGGAAACAAACTAGAAGGTTTTATTACCCTCAGAAACCTTCACATACATATAACACACCTTCACATATCCTAACCTACGAAACAGTCACAGGCACGTCCTACATTGACCTTACAATCACTTCTGCCTCAGCATCACACCTCATCCACTCCTGGAAAACCTCAGGCACACACACCACTAGTGACCATAATCCTATAATTTTCACAATTCTTCCGAACCTTCCCCTAGATCTTTTGCTAAATCCGACACTTTCAATACCTCCAGAGCCAACTGGACAAAATTTCAAGAAACCCTAACTACCCTACTACCAGAATTCCCACACGCCATACAACGATCTTAACGTAAACAAACTCACACAACTAACCACTACAAACATTCTAACTGTCGCACAAACTACCATACCGAAGACAACACGCACATAACGATCAACACCCTGGTGGACCCCCACACTGACAACCAAACGACGTTCCCTGGCACACCAACGACACCAATTACAACAAGCACGCCGCAATAACAACAACCATGATAACATACAACTACTTATCAATACATTCCGCACCACACGACAAGAATACAAATCACTTATCATAGACGCCAAAAAACAGCAACGAGGGAGACCGTTGGACCACCTACCGCAAATTAATCAAACCGCGCCGTACCCACAATCTAACTGCACCAATACACAACTCCTCCTTAGACTACTAGACATCTCTACACATTTTACTAAACTCTGCAATCGCTTCTACCCAACCTAGAGGTAAACACCTACCCTCAACAAGAACTAGAGAAAAAATGCTCTTGGACCAGACCTCATCACAAATATAATTCTACAACAATCCTGGTCCATAATCAGAAATCCCACCCACATCCTCTTCAAAAAATGCCTATCTACAGAAACCTTCCTGCAATACTTCAAATCCGCATCAATAACTCTTATCCTAAAACCTGGCAAGCCACCAGAAGTCCCAAAATCTTATCGACCAATTGCACTTCTACCTACATTAGGCAAACTCCTTGAGAAAACAATCTTTCAGAAAATCAATTCCCATATCACGAACCACAACATCGTATCCCCATCTCAACATGGCTTTAGACCCAACTACAATGCTGAGAGAACCATCAGCCTCCTAGTCTCCTCTGTCAAAAATTCCACATCCAAATACACCATTGCACTTTTCCTTGACTTCAATGCTCCACCCGAAGGTACTACATTGGGTATAAACGCGAAAAATAAACGTGCTTCAGATTTAATCTAACTTCAAGTTAATCAATACTAAATAAAAATCTAACAAACTGAAACTAAAAATAGGGTTTAAAGAATGGTATCCCTAGCGTTGATTCTGGAGTTAGCCGGATCCACAAGACACACGCAAAAATGAATGGGGAGGGATCCGTAATACCGGACAGCAGCTGCCAGCTCTGCTTACCGTTGCGACCTGGAGGGTCGTCTTAAAACTATCCAAACCTAGCTAGCTAGCCACAATTTTAATCCTACCTCGTATTTAAATTTTCCAAGCATACGAAGATCTGGTCGTCTTCTTACATCTATTGGTATCTTACTGCTAAGGGGAGATGATGCACTGTTAAAGTTCTGGTGGGTATGCACTAAACGTTCTAAGGGGGATCACAATCACTATCACTTTTAAGTCCTGGGGGGATGCGCGGTTTCACTCTATTTTATTTTCTTTAATTATTTGCTGATTTAAGTTAATTAGGGTTTACTGATTTATTTTGTTATTATTTATTTGTTTTAGTTTATTCCCGATTCCGATTTTTCCGCGCATATAAGGTGGGACAGTGATTGCTTTAGTAGTGTGGGGTTTGTCGAGCATATTAGATTTTGGTTATTGATTTTTGCTTTTGTTTTTGCTTTTAATTTTTTAATTTTTTTAATTTTTATTTAATTTTGTACAGGTTTTGGTTATATCATGCTCATGTCCGTTTCTCGTGCCAAGTCAAAATCAAAAATTTTCATTCCTCCCCTACCCCCTCCGATTTACGCGCAGTTATCACCGTTTAATCTCGCGACCCTTCCCGAAAATTCTTTGAAGACTGTCCAGAACGCCTTCTGGTTAGCCACTTCCCTGACTTTCTCTAAGCTCTTTGGCCATGTTAGTCCTGCGATAGCTAATTTCATATCAGCTAACTCCCTATTTGCCACCTCTAGTGGGCAGTCGAAGAGCACGTGCTCTGCGCTTTTTGTGCCCTCACCGCATTCGCAACGGTCGTTGTCGGTTAAATCGAACTTTTGTAAAATGGTACAGCTGATGACAGGGCACGGCGCCCTGAAAGCGTATTTGGAAAGATTCGGTTTAACCGACAACTACTGCGAATGTGGTGAGGGCGCAGAAAGCGCAGAGCACGTGCTCTTCGACTGCCCACTCTAGGTGGTAAATCGAGGGTTAACCGATATGAAATTAGCTATCGTAGGGCTAGCATGACCAAAGAGCCTAGAGGAAGTCGGGGAAGTGTCTAACCAGAAGGCGTTCTGAGCAGCCTTTAAAGAATTTTCGGGAATGGTCGCGAGATTGGACGGTGATAACGGTGAGTAAATCGGAAAGTGGGGGGGGTGAAAAATTTTAGATTTCGACTTGGCGTGAAAATGATATAACCAAAACCTATATATTAATAAAAAAAACATTAAAAAAATAATAAAAAAAATAATAAAAAAAAATTATAATTATAACAATATAACAATCTAGTCTAATATGCACGACCAACTTCCACACCACTAAAACAATTACTGTCAAACCTTAAACGCGCGGAATATTAGAAATAAAACAAAATATAAATAAATAACAAACTAAATCGGAAAACCCTCAATAATTTAAATCAGTAAAATAAATAAAGAAAATAAAATAGAGTGAAACCGCGCATACTCCCAGGACTTTTTAAGTGATTGTGACACCCCCCCAAAACGTATACTGCATGCCCACCAGGAGTTTAACAGTGAATGGTCAACTCCCCTTAAAAGTAAGAAACAAATAGATGTAGGCAGACGACCAGATCCTCGGATGCTGGAGAAATTTATAACAAAGGTAAGAATGGGAATGGTTATAAGTAGATGCTATTAATAATTAAAATTCTTGTCTCTAAATTTGAACATCTGGCCTTTGAGGTCCACTAACACCTTCCATAGATCCTGATAATTTAATTTACCGGGAGATCATTGTTTAGTATCTAAGTGATAGATTCCATGATGTTGGTCCTTTGGTCGTATGACCTTTCCAACGTTTGGTTATTGTCAGCAAAGTTGATCCATACCACCAAATTTATTTTTAAACACCCGAGCAAATCCTCGGAACATATAAAGATCGTCCGCTACGCAATATGCCAGGGAGCATCTTGATGGCATTTTGAATGATTCTCCATGAATTTCTTTCGTGACCACAAATCTCGAATTGTCTTTGCCAGAAACATGAACCAATCATAGCTCGGTTCAGAGTTTTTTTCATCTTTACGGACGTAACCGTTTACTCGTCTCGCCGCTTCTTCGACATTACCGGCGTCATCATTGTCATAGTACAATAGCCCGTTAACGTGCACCATTATTATTATTCTTCCCTTCGGCAGCTTACGAATCTGTTATACTATATCGTTAATCTTTTTTTACAACTTCGTATTGACTCTCCTAATGACTTTGTAAGTTTGGCAACCGCCCACACCTCCGTCTAGGATTGTATAGCCATACGCGATTTCCCTTTTGAAAACCATAATTCTGCGCCTTAATATTGTAATCTCAATATTATTTCTGACGTCATAAATCTTGCAAGTGAGCTTCGCGACGTAGCTGTCGCCCATTATGTCATCTCCGGTCTTACATCCAGACTTAAGGCCATATGTTAAACGTAAGTCTTATACCAGCATAACAAATATAGGTGTCTGTCTAGTGTTCTTATGAAACAAAGGCCTATAGGCCAATACATATAGAGGTTTATATTGTTCACAGTCCACCAGATGTTGGTAGGTTACATAGGAAAAGTATTTGCCTAAGGTGCGGTTTATGCGTTCTACCATACCATCCGATTGCGGATGCAATAGTGTTGTTCGCGTGTTCCTCATTCCCAGCAACTGACAAACTCTATAGGAAGTACAAAACGGCAAAATAGTTCCTTCACTAGCACGTCAGCGAAGACTGTAGTTTGATATAACATACGCTTCGGTCCATTTTGTAAAAGAGTCCATTGCCACCAAGATGTACTTATTTCCGGAATCGGTCTTGGAGAATGGACCGGCAATATCGATTGCTACTTTCTCAAAGGGGCTTTCCACGTTGTATTTAATCGTTAGAACTTTCCGGTTTCCTAATGATGCATCCAGCTGACACTTGCGGCACCACTCCTCGACATCGTCATTGTAGACAACTTCTCCAGAGTTTCTTAACACGGAATTGTCTTTTCGAGGTTCCATTTATGTAGATATCCTGAAACCTGCAACATCTGGCTTTTAGAAATCACCACCTCACCAATACATCTCAATTCTCCAAGGATCGTTACAAGATCCCATTTTCTACCTTTAAGGAATCCAATTGTGCCCATTACGAGTTCAGGGTGCTACTCAACGGACTAATGTCGTATCAGAGTGGACTGACTTTCTTGTGGTTTTCTAACCCAAAATGACACTTAGATATTTGCCGTTCTCCTGTTTATACCGCAACCGTAAAGGCTGACAATTTTCGTTGGTTACTGTAGCCCGATCAACAAAATCACATTTTACCCATCCGACGCGGATGACCATTTTCGTAACATAATCTGTGCAGGTCGTTTTGTGCCCGGTTACCTCGACCTCCTCTATTAATTTTAACTCCATCTTTTATTATCTGCTTACATAGGTTTTGCTACTGCTCAAATTAATGGTTCTGGCATCGTTGTCAATTTTTATCTGATTGCTGGTGACAACGTACCCGTCTAGGCTCAACTTCTCTCCAGAGCGTTCCATCTTGCAACAATGAGATGCATCACTTGCTTTGCAAGCTCGAACTCCAAGGCATGCGCAAAAGCACTGTGAAGTGCTCGATATCCTCGTTACGTATTCCAACAATGAAGGTCTGCACTACCATCAGTTCTAGAAAGTCATCCGGTGCTGTTGCTCAGGCGAGCCTCACCAAGCGTGCAATATCTGTTTTAAATACTTGCATGTTTTCGTTGGACTTTTAACGGTTCTTCACTAGAACGTGGTACACTTATTGCAGTTGAGAATAGTTGTACCTCATTTCCAGTCCTGAAGTTAAGGCTTTGTAGCTTCTTTTGTAATAGTCTGGTATGTATAACAGAATATTCAAGACCACCTCGTAATGCGATAATCAACGGTGTTGCCTTTTCACAACCGTTTCAGCCGTTAGTTCTCACAACAGCCTCCGATTTTTTGAATGCGTTTACCAAGGTGACCTCCCATCAAATGCTGGTGGTTTTATTCTGAATCTTTAGGTCGGTTTGCTTTCCCCGATATTCTTAAATTCTGATGCGTGTTGTTGTATCACGGGAATTGAGTGTTCAGGCGCTTATACTATTGGTATTTAATTCATTCTTCCATCCTCACTACCTCTTCATCTATTTTGCGCAAAGCTTTTAAAAGATTTTCTGAAAACCTCGCTTTCAGCTCGTGTGAGTTTTTAATAAATCTTTTAAAAATTTTGTTTTTAATTTTTGTGGATCTTTGAAAAATTTGGCTTACAGGTTACCCCGAAGATTTGTAGTTTCTTTTGAAAACTTCTCTTTTAATTGTTCAACCACTTTTGCGGATTTTATAGCTTTCTCTATAAATTCCTTTCTCATTGAATATAATTTTCTTGTAGGTTTACGGAGGTTTTGTTTAGTTAATTTGCAAGGTTTGCAACGGTTTCCTATAATTTTTTCGTAAAAGTTGTGTTATTTTCTTCTAATTTCGCTTCCAAATTTGAAGAGTTTTTCGCCATACCTGACTTAAATCTTTTCAAAGAAGAAGAAATATCGCTGACTATTCTCTGTTGTTGACTACGAGCGACAAGCATGCAAAATAAAATCGGTCAAATGTTTTTTTCACTATTTTTCCACTGCTGACACCAGAACGAAAGTCTTTTGCAATAACAGAGGTTCCTTATTATCAACTGATTTCTCAAGCATTTCAACTACTTGCAGCTACTGTGAAATTCTATAGTGCTTACTCAGTACGATTTTTTGTTTAGTGCAGCGGTAATATTCTGGTCAAGAGTATACTGATCTTTTAGGGGTATCCAAACTTTAATACTTTAAGCTACCTGGAAAAGTCTTTGAATCTCTGGCCAAAAAATAAACGCTGGGCGTCGACCTACCTGAAGTTCTGGCTTGGATAGGCGGTGGGTGCCCTACGACCCGACTAAATGTTTAATCCTGAATATCAGGGAAATAGAGTATGTAACTGTAAAAAAAAGAAGGTGACCGAAGTGCATCTAACAAGAAAGAACAGAGGATATGTTCAAAGACAACAAACATAGGGAAAAGAAGAAAATTGTTCAAAGCATATGTGTGAAGCACAGCACAGTATATCTATGAAATATGGGCAGTAGGAAAAGCAGACAGAAAGAGATAGAAGTCTTCTGGAATATTGCGCTTCAGATATTTAAGGATGATAGCATGGACAGACAAGGTTAATAACAAGTAGGTTATAGAAGTAGTAGAAAAATAAAGATATCTGTGGAAAACAAAACAAAATGTGAGAAATAGAAGGGCAGGATATGTTCTAAGGCATTTTTGGAAAATAGTACGGGATATATTACAAGCAGAGATAGAAAAAGAGAGGGAGAGGTAGACCGAGATCGGACTTTTACACGCAAATAGTGATAGATGCAGACTGTGCAAATTTCAGTGAAATGTGTAAGTTAGTTCAGAATAGGAAATAATGAGGGTACGCGTCTAACCAGTTCCAGGACTGAAGACCTAATGATGACGAGTCCGTAAACTTTAATATGAATTCAATGCTTGCAATAATTGTTTAATAGATACTTAATGACTATGTACTTATTCATTTCTGTATAATTATACTTGTAAATACCAAAAAAAATAATTAAAAAAATTATTATAATGCTTAATTTTTATCTTATTTGGTAAATAAATTTTGGTAAATAAATTAATCATCTCGGCCACCTGCCGACGGTGAACTGGCGACTGCGAACTGACGACGGCAAACTAGCAACGACGGTCAACTGGCAACGGCAAAGTGTCTTCCGGTTACAAAATACAACTAAGATATTTTGTAGTAGGAAGTTGAAAATAATCCTGAGTTTAGCGTCAGATGACTCGCTATTAATGTGTTTTGATATTTCTAAATCTTCCATGTGGAACATCATTGGTAAAGAAAACCTTTATTCTTTTCATTTTAAGGAAGTTCATGCTATGTTAGATGACGATTTCCCTTCTCGTGAAGGTTCTTCAGAGTTGTTGAGGAACAAAAATATTCAAGATCCTAAGTTCTTATTCCATATTTCATTTTGCCTTGAAGCTATATCTACCAGAGATAGGGTTTTAATTTACATATTGCACATTATTATTCGTTTGTTGGTGTAAATCCTCTCGTATTAAGCTGACTAAGCATCAGCTTTAGCTTCCCTAAGAAGCATTTTTGGATTAGGGTAATTTGGGTTAAATCGACAAAAAGTCGTGACCATTTATATTTTTCGTCAGAGCGGGACACCTGCAGAATTTTTAACAAAACAAAAACTAATTGCTGTTTTAACTGCTTTTTATTTATTAATAATTAGAAAGTGAATGAATTTACTTAATATAACGTTTCTAGAGACTTGTTTTATATTTGTCGTTGGAGCAAATCTTTTTCAAAATATCGGGTCTCGTCTTGAAATACTAATGGAGCTGATTGCATGATTTGTTGATGTTTGTCTTGGTGATGAATATGGCTTTCAAAACTGCAATACTCAATTGTGTTTTTTCACTTGTCCATATTTTATTTATTAGAGAAAAAACTCTTTCGACAGGTGCGTTACTTCCATGCAAACATAAAACGTACTCGATAATTATAAGAAAGATCGTACATCGAAGATTGTTAGCACGGAAGTGAGTGAACAACTCCACTCAACGGTCTTCAGCAGCAACATTCTCACCGCTCCAGCTTGTTATTTTTGCATCTGTGGCGTAATTGCAAATAAGCGAAAACTCGTTGAACACTTCCGTATCTTGGCTGCAACTAAGAAATCCTTGCGTGAGCAGCAAATCTGTCAAATTCTGAACTTCTTCCCAAGTAGGTACTTTTGTCAAATTTGTCCATTCAAATACGTCTAGTTCTGCATTGAACTGACACCATTGTTCCAAGTATTCCTTACTTGTCTTATAAAATTTAGCCACCACAGTTTTCACGTTCTCCTGATCAGTTTCTGTTAATTTTACCAGTAGAATACGGACAGTGTGAGGAGGAAATGTAAATTCTCTTTAAGTGCCAAGTTATCTCGTAGACGATTAATTTCCTTCAAAGTCTCCATTGCAGACACCTTTTGACCCTCGACTTTTAACACGACTTGGTGAAAAGTCGCTGCTTGTGCATGCATAAAATATAACCACAACTTAGAGCTGGGATTTTCGAAGATTGCTCTTAAAATATTTGAACATTCTTCGATGCCCAGGAAATAGCTTTTCAAAGGCTCAAACATTTTCAAAACGCTCTAAAGCGCGAGCACTAACGCAAGCCACCTAGTTTTACTGTAGCCCAAGAGTTTGTAATACTCTGTATCAGTGAAATCACATATCTGTTTCAAAGATTCTACTCGAACGCTGTAAATATAGAAAAATGAATAAATTTTGACAATGATACATCTAAGTCAACAGGAAGGCAGTCGGCGACTTTTTTGATCGCGTTGTGAACTATGTGGGCCCTACATCTAATTCCAATGAGCTGTCTTCCGAAAGATAAGTTTAATTTTGCGTATACATTATTTTTCCCTTTTCTTTCTTTTTCTCCAAAATTGCAGTTCGTATTATTTCTACAAAATGCCACAATTTTCTCATTCAGATCATTGCAAGATAATAGTTCCTTTAAGTAATAGACAATTATGTCGGATGTTTCACTTGACTGGTTTTGAAACTCTAAAATTTAGACTTTCACGCCTTCGTATAGTAAAACATAGCGGATCAAAACAGAGAATAATTTTGTCACATCATGATTTGAAGCATCCGTTAATAATGTTGTGCAGTGGGCTTTGCAAAGATGCCCTTTCAATTCATCCGTCGCCAAAGGTGCCAGTACATTTACAACAGCTGTTACATTCCACAGTTGGACATGTACACTTTTAAATTTGTGAGTGAATTCCCGCCATTATTTTAAAATAGACTTGTTCATTTTCGTCATTTGGGACAGTTGCGTTTGCGCATAAAGAATGCGCAGGCGCGGAGTGGCGTAAGTGCGCGGTTTGGACACGAGAGGATTATTAGCCACCGAGACGTCGAACGGTAACGTTAGCCTGTGTCGTGGTGCTGTCTTTTCTTTTTAGGATGTAGGTTTCCTTTTACCTGTATCTTCAAGTACCTTTACCTTTATTCATTCGCCCTACCTACGAACAAAGAAGAGGGAAGACGGTAAATTTGGTATCAACGATGGCATGACGTAACCCACACCAAACAACTCCCAAACAATAAGGGCTCCGAGATTGAACTGAAAGGAGCATTTAAGTGAGTACTTTTGTTTTACTTTCGTGTAAATATAAACTTGTATCATTGTAAACGTATTTGGTACGTGATACAATTTGACACGCAATTATGTCATAATATCATTGTTGTGCAATAATGTGAACGTGGATCGTATCAGTGTTGCCAACTGTAGTAGTGGCGCTGAATACGACGCCGACGTTATAACATAGCTTGCGTTTACGCATTTTTGTAATGTTACAACGGTTACAACTACAAACATGTAACAGTGCGCTTCAAACACTGACTCTAACCAAAACAAAACATTGTTATGATCGTTCGCTGAGTAGAGATGGAGCGGCAACCAATCATCCATCCCGCTCTCGCGTCATTCATTCCATTCGCTCTCTTCACATCACCCACTCGTACCGAGTCGCGCATTGTCGCCCGCGCTATTTTCAAATTTAACATATTTATAGCATGCATTCATTTAGTTTAAAACTAAAGCGGGACATTTTTGCTCTTAATGGGAACAGCGGGACAGTAATGTGAAAGCGGGACTGTCCCAAAGCAGGACGTATGGTCACGTTAGTCTAGTATGCGTAACTTTCGTTTGGCAGGAGAGTTTCTGGACACCCTGCAGAGAAAGCGAGATCAATTTTATTATGAAATTGAGATTTTGATATATTAACTGATGAAGTAATTTTTTGATAAATATCATTCTATGCTATACGTATTGAATACAATTTAAAATCTATATATTATAAGTATTTGTCAACAACAATGTATTTTAGATATTTATCAATACATTCTTTTAAAATATATACTTTGTGCATGGATGGTAATAAAAGTGAAATTTGCGACTGCATCTTGCATTTCTAAAAATATTTGCGCAAATACTTCATACGTGCATATGTGTGCTAATCCTCTTCAACTAAGAAATCTTCAATTAACATCACGACTTAAAACACAATAGACTTGTAATAACAATCACACCTGTGAAAGTGGAGGTCGCAGATCAAAGATTACCTACAATTCGAAAGCTGTTGTAGTTATTTCGTTTTATTAATGTAATTAGAAAATAAAGTAGATGTATGAAATCATAATTATCGGTAGTGTTAAAAGTGTTTGAAGTAAGTGACCCCTGGTCGTAGCCTTCCCCGTTTCCGCGTAATCACTGCATCCGCCAAGGGCCGGATCTCCGATAATTAACACCGGCTATTTTGTCTTCATGGGAACCAACAACACCATTAGCCACAGCTTTTTAACAGGCGAAAGGAATTTTACTTAAATCTATTATATTTAACTGTTAGTAAATATTGGTAATCTATAACTACAAAAACAATGAACTTTGATACATAATTTGCGCTTAGAATAATTATCAAGCCTTTGGAGAGACTGAAACGGCAAACGGTTAACCAGTAATTTTTGAACTGAATTTTTTTAATAAATATATGCTAAGGTACGGTATATTTGCAATATTATTGTAGACCTAAGACTAAAGCACACTTGAAGCACCAATTATCCTCGACCTTGTTCTTTGTTATGTTAAAAATACAATAATTTTCATGAACTATTGGTTTATATGATATATGATACACAAGATAATTGAAGGGATGGTGCAGATCGTCCGTAACTATCTGCAATAATATACCGACTAAAGGATTAGCTCCCTTAAAACTATTTTCTTTTATGTTTGTTGTGGTTGATTAACTATTCTTTGGGTATGCAACCACAGCGTTTTTAGTTGTATATTTATTAACGTTTCGATCCATGACTTAGGATTGTTGTCAATATGACATTTTTATCTTTGATATTTGTTACAAAAATTGGGGGCAACATTGATTTATCAAAGGTTGAAGTAATTGATATGTATCATTTAATGGTAGGAAGAAGTTTTAAAGATAGATTGAAATGCAGTAATTGCTGTCATATTTTGTTTCGCACCTAGGAGCGACTTTCGAATAGCCAATCCGCTTAAAGTTACAGTACGATAAGAGAAAGACTACAATACGACTACGAATACATGCTATGAATCAGAGTTTCCCAAACAAAAAGAAAATGATACAAGGGAATTCTAGAATTTGATTAAAGAAAAAAACCATACACAAATTCAAAATTTAGAAAACGAAAACACCATGCAAAATACCGTCATAAATTTATCAAATAGAACACTAACGACACGGAAAAGCGTATTCTAATTAAATGGTCTGACTTTGCTGTAACACCATCCATAATGAATACCAAGGGTTGAGATATAAGCATGTATGGGGAAAACAGCAAACCAACATGAAGAAGATGTACCTAACAAATTCAGAACGAGATGTGAAATCAAGATCGAAAAGAATCACGAAATAAAACTAAATATAAGTAGAGATGAAATAAAAGTAATTCACTGTCTAAATCACGATAACTCAATTACAAGTTTACTTGCAGATAAAGGTAATGCAACGGTAATAATAGCTAAAAATAATTACGACAAAAAAGATCAACGAACTATAATTGAAAATAAAATATACAAGAAGTCTATATAAATTCAAAAATTAATTTGAAAATAGAGAAGGAAACAAATTAGTTCCACATTTCAGAAAATCTCCTCTACGGTCTGCCAAAATATATAAAAAATACATAAGCAACCATTTCTTTAGAAAAATTATCAAATATAAAAATACAAAGTACATACACAATGGTAAGTTTTGATATAGTGACTCTCTCCACAAATGTCCCCGTAAACAAAACGCTTAATATTACAAAAATAAACTAGAAAAAGATGACAACCTGAACGATATAATAAAATCGAAAATATTATCAATCATGGATCTACTTACTCTATGCGTTAACACAACATATTTTCAAATCAGTTACCAATTTTACAAACAAAACTTAAGAATGACGATGGAAGTCCAATATTGTTAATTTTTAGTAGTATATTGATGAAAGACTTCGAAAAAATGTAATAAGTAGAGGTTTTGGCCGATCCCGGAACAGTTCCACCGATCCTCCCGATCCACCGATCTTCCCGATTCACCGATCCTTCCGCTCCACCGATCCGACCGATCCACCAATCCTCCCGATCCACCGATCCTCCCGATCCTCCCGACCCACCAATCCTCCCGATCTACCGATCCTCCCGATTCACCGATCCACCCGATCCTCCCGATCCAACCAATCCACCCGATCCTCCCAATCCTTCTGATTATCCCGATCCACCCGATCCTCCCAATTCATCCGATCCTCCCAATCCACCCGATTCATATCTAACCTATGTAAAAGTTTTCTTCGACTAACCATTTTAGCCTGATCTAGAATTTTTTGGACAATATAACCCTATTTGAATTTTTAAAATTGAACCATTCTCCGAGGACCTACTCCCACTTCAAATTTTTTTACTAAAACCGCTTGGTAGCAACATCTTCAAGGTGTAAATTTTTTAAGAAACATATAATTAAGGAAGAAAAATTTATTAACTGTTGTCAATACAACTGGTGCGTATTGTTAGTCAACTAGTATTTTGCAGATTACAAAGATAGCAAAATATTAGCAGTCCAGTGAACACCACGGGGAGGTCATACGCACACTTTGTTCACCAGGATGGTAGTGTGGCAGGTTTAAGGAAAGAGGTAAGGTGGAGGGATAGAGCTTAAACTACTATATACAAAATCTTAAAATTGCTATATACAAAAAACTTAACCTATAACAACTTAAAACTAGATGAAATAGAAATCGTCTATTTTACGGTGCCCTCAGGTATACGTATTAACAGTTCCAGGAATGATGAACCGTTTATCGTCATCCCTGAATAAGCTGATCTTGTTGATAAACTTAGTGTACAGTTTGTGTTTACTGCTTCTAATAGATGTCATTGTATGTCTGAGGGCACCTGTATTATTATAAACAATGTCCTTAAATTCGGTGACATTAATCCCAGCCACCACACCACGACTGACGCCTTTGATTTTTATCACAATGTCTTTTCCTGTTATAATGCAATAGGATTTAGCTTTAGTATCCACATACTTTAGAGCCAAATCCCCATTACATTCATCATTAAATTTTGAACACTATAAACTAAAGAGTCCGTGTCTGTATAAAGTAGGCGAATTTGATCGTCATACATGGACCGCATCACATTATAGTAGAAGTCATACTTACCCCTATCTTTGTAATCTGCAAAATACTAGTTGACTAACAACACGCACCAGTTGTATTGACAACAGTTAATAAATTGTTCTTCCTTAATTATGTATTTCTTAAAAAATGTACACTTTAAAAATGTTGCTAACAAGCGGTTTTGGTAAAAAAATTTAAAATGGTAGTAGCTCCTCGGAAAATGGTTCAAATTTAAAAATTCACGCAGGGTTAGATTGTCCAAAAAATTCTAGATCTTACTAAAGTGGTTAGTCAAAGAAAACTCTTATCTAGGTTAGGTATGAATCGGGTGGATCAGGAGGATCGGGTGGGTGGGGAAGATCGGGTGGATCGGGATGATCGGAAGGATTGGGTGGTTTGGGAGGATCGCGTGGATGGGTTAGATTGGGAAGATCGGGTGGATCGGGAAGACCGGCGGATCGGGAGAATAGGTGGATCGGGAGGATCCGTGGATCGGTGGATCGGGAGGATCGGTGGATCGGGAGGAACGGTGAATCGGGAGGATCGGATGGATCGGTAGGATCGGTGGATCGGGAGGATCAGTGGATCGGTAGGACGGGTAAATCGGGAAGATCGGTGAATCGGGAGGATCGGGTGAATCGGTAGTATCATTTTATAATATTTTTATCCCTATTCCTATTCCTATTCCTATTTTTATTTTTATTCCTACTCATATTCCTATTCCTATTCCTATTCCTATTCCTATTCCTATTCCTATTCCTATTCCTATTCCTATTCCTATTCCTATTCCTATTCCTATTCCTATTCCTATTCCTATTCCTATTCCTATTCCTATTCCTATTCTATTCTATTCCTATTCCTATTCCTATTCCTATTCCTATTCCTATTCCTATTCCTATTCCTATTCCTATTCCTATTCCTATTCCTATTCCTATTCCTATTCCTATTCCTATTCCTATTCCTATTCCTATTCCTATTCCTATTCCTATTCCTATTCCTATTCCTATTCATATTTCTATTCCTATTCCTACTCCTATTCCTATTCCCATTCCCATTCCTATTTCTATTCCTATTTATATTTCTATTCCTATTCCTATTCCTATTCCTATTCCTATTCCTATTCCTATTCCTATTCCTATTCCTATTCCTATTCCTATTCCTATTCCTATTCCTATTCCTAATCCTATTCCTAATCTCCTATTCCTAATCCTATTCCTATTCCTATTCCTAATCCTATTCCTAATCCTATTCCTAATCCTATTCCTAATCCTATTCCTAATCCTATTCCTAATCCTATTCCTAATCCTATTCCTAATCCTATTCCTAATCCTATTCCTAATCCTATTCCTATTCCTATTCCTATTCCTATTCCTATTCCTATTCCTATTCCTATTCCTATTCCTATTCCTATTCCTATTCCTATTCCTATTCCTATTCCTATTCCTATTCCTATTCCTATTCCTATTCCTATTCCTATTCCTATTCCTATTCATATTCCTATTCCTATTCCTATTCCTATTCCTATTTCTATCCTATTCCTATTTTTATTCCCATTCCTATTCCTATCCTGCTCCTATTTCTATTCCAATTCCAATCCTATTCATATTCCTATTCCTATTCCTATTCCTATTTATATTTTTATTCCTATTCCTATTCATGTTCTTATTCACGTTCCTGTTCCTGTTCCTGTTCCTGTTCCTGTTCCTGATCCTGTTCCGGTTCCCGTTCCCGTTCATGTTCCTGTTCCGGTTCCGGTTCCTATTCTTATTTCTATTCCTATTACTATTCCTATTTCTATTCATGTTCCTTTTCATGTTCCTGTTTCTGTTCCTGTTCCTGTTCCTGTTCCTGTTCCGGTTCCTATTCTTATTTCTATTCCTATTACTATTCCTATTCCTATTCATGTTCCTTTTTATGTTCCTGATTCTGTTCCCGTTCCTGTTCCTGTTCCTGTTCCTGTTCCTGTTCCTGTTCCTGTTCCTGTTCCTGTTCCTGTTCCTGTTCCTGTTCGTGTTCCTGCTCCTGTTCATGTTTCTGTTCCGGTTCCTATTCTTATTTCTATTCCTATTACTATTTCTATTCCTATTTATGTTCCTTTTCATGTTCCTGTTTCTGTTCCTGTTCCTGTTCCTGTTCCTGTTCCTGTTCCTGTTCCTGTTTCTATTCCTGTTCCTGTTCCTGTTCCTGTTCCTGTTCCTGTTCCTGTTCCTGTTTCTGTTCCTGTTCATGATCCTGTTTCTGTTTCTGTTTCTGTTCCTGTTCCTGTTCCTGTTTCTGTTCCTGTTCCTGTTCCTGTTCCTGTTCCTGTTCCTGTTCCTGTTCCTGTTCCTGTTCATGTTCATGTTCCTGTTCCTGTTCCTGTTCCCGTCCCGTTCCCGTTCCTGTTCATGTTCCTGTTCCCGTTCCTGTTCCTGTTTCTGTACCTGTTCATGTTGCCGTTCCTGTTTCTGTACCTGTTCATGTTCCTGTTTCTGTTCCTATTCCTGTTCCTGTTCCTGTTCCTATTCTTGTTCCTATTCCTACAATCCTGTTCCTATTTTTTTCGTATTCCTATTCCTTATACTAAAACGAAAACTGTGCAGCCAAAGGCTTAACAAGACGTTATTGACTGTTATTATTTTAGCAACTCTTTCTTGTGTAAATTAAGTAAAGGTGTTTGATGTTCTAATGTTAGCCAAAAAAGAATCACTTTATTGTACAAGTTCCTTTAATTTGTAAAAGGATTATCGTACCTTCCTTTTCAACCAACTAAAACAGTTATTTTTTTGCAAAGAAACCCTAAACTTGTGTCAACTTCTGCTGTTTTAAATATTTTGTAAGTAAACAAAGTACAAAGTGTGTGAAACGCAATTACAGAAGATCAGCTACAAAACAAAATTTCTGAAAAAAATATATAAGTTCAAATTTATTTATTTAAATTTTGACTAAATTTTCGGCTTGCAAGGCTGTCGTCATTATGGGTCTTTTTGCATTTATTTTCCAACAAAACAACTATAGGTTTGTGTCATAATTTTTGTTCTAATTAACAAAAGCATCGACGAAATTAATTTGCTCTACTAACTTTTGGAATTTAACGTCAAATTTGATAAAATAGGTCTTTTGTATACTTGAAGTCATAGCAAAATTGACACAATTTGCAAGTCGTGATATAAACCTTTTGAACGTTTACAAAAATCAATTTAAGTAATCAAAATCGTGTAATATACAATTGACTGGGATTGGTTTTCAGCCCATACGGACTGATTTTCCTTTACACGGGGAACTTTTTGGCCTGCGGACCTCATTCGCCCTAGGAGTTCTTTCGTCCGAACCACACTTTTCGCTCTTGAACTCCTTACATCTCGGAAACCATTTCCTCAAAGACACCTTTCGCCCAGTCTCGCTTGTACGGCATCGTATCCGCTTACGCTTGTGGTTACTGGTAGAGCGATATACATTTGGCTACTGAAGTATTGGTGTGTTAACTGCTGAGATACTTAAATTCCCAATGATTAGATAATTAGAAAAATATTGTTTTAAAGATAACTTTGAACCCCGTGCCTGATGAAGTCAATTAGTAGGTATGAGATCATAAGCTATAACATTGAGATAACTTATAAAAATTCTAAATGATTAGTAAATAAAGAAAAATTTAAGGGCATCTTGATTTAATTGAAAAATTGTTATAATGTACTAATGGAATCGTCAAAGTGTATATTAAGTGCTGCAATTTTGAGTGCCAACTGCTCACCTGATGAATCTAAAATACGTCTTTTGCATGTGTTTTTATAAAAATGCAAAGTACGATTATAAAAGGTTTACGTCAATTTTCTTAGCAATTTCTAATACTTTTAGTGTTTAAAACGTTATTTAATAATATCGACGACTAACACGAATACGATTACCGAAGGCCTGCTTGCAAGACTTGTTTTTGATATGAGTTTCTAGGAAATGATAAAACAAACACTCCGGTCATGCCCTCTCATATTTACTCGAATGTGGTTTTAATAAGCCCTGTCATAAAACCATAGAAAGGATGTCGGCTGTTTGTGAATTACAACAAGCGTTATTAGAGATTAGATAAAATAAATGGCCTGTCTGTCCAAGCCAGACACTGCTGATAAAACTTAAAAAGCAAACACTGATAATAGAGGGTCACCTTTATAACGTGTGAATAAATACCCGCATGTTTGTCGAAAAGTAAACTGAAGTAGAAAGTACAGTTGTGTAATTTGTATGTTGGTTATTTTAGTAATATGGGTTTCAGATGAAACTACTTTCCAAACCTTTATCTGTTTAAACTAATACGGGAATTATAATATAACTATGAGCGTCATCTAATTGTTTAGACTTTTCTAAGGGCAGTGTAATGAGCTTTGTGTAGTGGAATAAATATGCACATGCATGTAGAATATGACTGTATGTATACTGTAGCAGTACAAATAGAAATGAAACAAGATTAAAATTATAAATTATCAACTAAATCCTTTGTTTATAATTTTAAGGCTTTCATATACTGCTTGTGGCAACGGCCAAGGAAGAGTTTTGCTTAATAGGTACTATTGAAAATATGAAACGCACCAAGTGAACCGTAATCTGTAAAGTTGGAACGAAAGCGACGTTATAATTAAAAAAACATCAATATTAGATCTAGTAGCACTTTCCATAGTTTTACAGTCTTTGATTAGAATCGTGTAATATAGAATTGATTGGGATTGGTTCTCAGTCCCTACAGGCTGATTTTTCTTTGCACGGGTAACTTTTTGGCCTGCGGACCTCATTCGCCCTGGGAGCTCTTTCGTCCGAAAACACCTTTCGCCCTTGAACACCTTACACCTCGGAAACCATTTCCTCAAAGACCCCAAAAAAAAGTTCCTCATTTAAAATATCGAATTATAATATAAAAATCGAAAGTATACAATGCCGGTCTAATTTAATATTTCACCACGTCAGACGTCACAGCCTCCTCTAAAGTACAGGAAACAAATACATGACAAACTTTTCTACGAGACTTCTCGATAGTTCTAAACTTCCAAACAACGCTATGGGTACCATTATTTAAACCCTAACCTTAGTTTTAGTTTATAGATTTTATTTAACGATTAATTAATTTTGAAGTCAGATTTATATTAAGCACGTAATTATTCACGTTTAAACCCAATGTAGTATTTTCGCGTGAAGCATTGGGGCGTGACGGCAAGCGGTCCTTACTCAAATTATACGGTAGTACTAAATTAATTCCATAATTCTGAATCATTTCAGAATTCTAATAATTAACAATTATGTACCATTTTAAATATGACTCAACATTCGAGGAAGTGTATCGTGCTAACGACTTTCCACATTTCTGATGGTGGTTCAGCTTGTTCTACTTGAATTCCATACAATGTAACAAATTTTAGCAGTACCGTCGTATATCTATTATTAAATTAACTTTCTCTTATGGTGCGAACACGATACGCGGCGAAAACGTGTTGCATTGATGACTATCCACACTTCTGATCGTTGTTCTAACTTGTTCTATTCGAGTTATATACAATTTAACAAATTATAGCAATTGTTTCGTCATATATTAATTTTTAAATAAATCTTATTCTCTGGCAGCAGCATGACACTGCGAAAATAAATCGTGCTGACGACAACTTTCCACACTTATGATAGTAATTTTGTTCTACTGGACTTCAATGCAATTCAACCACCAATTGTTCCGCATTATAACTATATTTAAATACATTTTATCTTCTAGCGCCAGCGCAGCACTCGGCAAAAATGTGCCCTGCTGACAATTTTCCGTACTTCTGATAGTAGTTCTGGCTTATTCCACTTGAGTTGTATACAATTCGACCAGTGTTAACAATTGTTCCACCGTCTATTTATTTTTAAATAAATTCCGAACGAACCTGCACCTTGAAGAAGTTAGTAGTAGGAATATGGCAATACCACTGCCTCATTTCCACCAGAATCCCTCATTTCCACACCCATCTGGACCAATTTACATGTAAATTCCCATAAGGTGGAAATGAGGGAGATGAATCTCCTCCTGCTCTCGCCCTGTGGACCGCCTTGTGGAATTTTTTTACCCCAACCATTTTGATTACGCACACCCGCATTTTTTCTATCCGCGATATAAATCTTTCTCCACATTTCCACCCACGAGATAAATATATCTTGTTTGGTATCAAATAATATTAGATTTTTCTCAGCTACCCGAATCTCTAGGAATTTTTTAAATAGCATCATCCACCAGGGAGCTACCCTCATTTTAAGATTTTTTTACTGCTAACATTCTGAACCAAATAGTTTTCTTCGTCTAGCCATTGCATCTTTTGAGATAAACCTATCTTGTTTGGTATCAATTAATATTAGAATTTTCTCAGCTACCAGAATTTTTAGGAATTTTTTAGATTGCATCATCCCCCAGAAAGCTACTCCAATTTTAAGAATTTTTACCGGTAGCGATTTTTGACCGTCTGCATAAATTTTTTTTAGTCTGCAATACATCAAATTAGTCTAGAATTTTATGTAGAATCCGAATCTGTAAATAGATTTAAGATCGAAGCACCCCTTACTATTTTACACACACTCTCTAAATTATAAATTTCCGGTAGCTCATACCTAAAAGAAAATCTAAAAACCATTCTTAAAACTCTTTATTACAGACATTTTTTACTAATACAGTTTAAATTTTGTAAACCACATTTCTAAATACATATTCACAATTTTTTATTCTCAACCTAGAACTTTTCATATCGGCTTATACTTATTAATATTTATTTCTAAGTAGAGCACCTTTTCCAAAGACCAACCGGACCCACATGTTTCAAATTCATCTGATTTTGTTCGCATGGTTTCGCTTAAGACCTCGTACATATTTTCCAGATTACTAGAAGACGTTATAACCACATTTTTTGTGTTAAAGGATTTCACATCGGTAGTCTCTTCCCCCATTTTGGTGTAAACGCCGTAGAGTTCGCAATAGACTTTTATTGCTGTATGTTGTATTCTTTTTTCATTAATTAATCGAATAAATCGCTCTTTCTGCTTTCAAAGAAACTCGGACACTCCATCGCCGACACTGGCGTTCTTTATGCGATAGCTAGCCATACGGTTGTTAAACGCTGTGCTAACCATTTCTACACCATCGTCGCTAGTAGCAGTAACTGATGCATTTTTATGTTTGTTGCTCCTTAAGTGTGCGGCATACATAGTTTTTTCCATTTCGAAATCGCATACTTTACACATAATTCGTGGTTGTTTCGTACAAGACCCTTTAACAGCTGGCGGAGCTGAATGTTTACTGCTTAATGACATACTATGCTGTTTTTCCTTGTGTCGCTGTAATCTGTCCATTCTCGTAAAAGCGATACCGCAAGACCCACAGTTTAAGTACTTTGCTGCCGACGGATGTATAAGCTAACCGTAGACGATGATACACCACGACATTTGTTCTGGTGCCGTTTGAGAGCATCCCTCCTGGTAAAGTAGACGTGACAGGGCTCGCATTTAAAAACGTTTGCAGGTACCATTTTAGTACAAAACAAAATCCGCACTATAAGACTTTGGTTAAACCTGTAAGCGAACTAACTTATAACTAAAGAGTTTACTCTTGCGTACCTACTTTATGTACCCTATAGAATGCAAACCGAAGGTTTCCGAAAACGGCCGAACGTTGTTGAAGATTCAGCGGGGAACTAATTGACGTCATAATCGTTGCTGCTCGTCCAGTACATTTAGCACCAATGCATGCACCTGGTTCGCATCGTCGATGGTGCAAATGCTGTTAGTAGAAACATCGGAAACGTCTTCCATGTTATACGGATCGCGTGCATATTAAAAATCCAAAAGGGTGGTAGCACATGCACACAAATTGTGTGCAAGTCGTGCTGTAGAAGATGCAGTGCTACTATAAACAACAACTTAATAAAAACACTTTAAACCTTTACTAAGGGAATACCAAACTTGTTGTCTACAGAATATTTACTAATAAAGCAATTTAATTTTAAATAACTTCTACGTCATATTTTCGGATGTGGTAGGCTTGAATATTTTCTAAATGAATCACCAAGCGAAAGTATATGCTTAGCGGTGTTAAAATTAACCATTAATTTCCCATTTTACGACCGTGGTTAATTATAGATTAAAATTTAATTTGTTCACGTTCCAGCTTCCCGTAAACTAACATATTTTATAGTAACAGTGCGCTGTATAATACATGCATACCCCTTCGCCGCGCTACTGCTATTCCTGTAGTTGCTAGAAAAAGTCATTCTCCTTTTTACTGTTAGGACCGATGCAAAAAGCCATTCTATACATTCTTTAAAGGTATGGCACATAGCGCACTTTTTTTGTCTGATAATTAAATTCTGCTTAGGTAGGCTTTTACACTTTCGCATATTTAAAGATCTAATACGATTGATTAACCACTTTCGATTATTCTAACGGGAACCGCCATACATTTCGCCGCACCGTTCCTTTTGAATACAACGGTCCTATGGGCTTCCACACACTAACACCTAACGTATCTTTCCTACTATTTGTTAAACAAAAACTACCGGCATAGCCATTGTGGACCTAAGCAGATGTTTGTGGATGTGTCGAGAATATGTAACCATATACATTAATCAGTCTAAGCTATTTTATTTAGTCCAAGAAAACTAATATTTTTCTAAACCACAATTAATAATCGTCTTTGTAGGTTTAACATTTCTACCATTACCAAATGACTGGTGCTACGTACATGGAAACTTTAATTTGTTATTGGAGGGAATTCTTATTCTCCCACGCACTGCTGCGTAGCTGCATGCCCATCTCTTTTGCGGATATATGCTCGTTATAGGTTGTAGGACCTTCGGTTTTACATAACTACACTTCGTGAGACCCTTTAATTTTTAATCGAGTCTTTCTCGTTTACAATACAGTATGACTTAGCCCTACTACCAACAAGTTCTAATACTGGATCCCCATTAAATTCGTCTTTAAATTTTCCTACAACTTTTTTGTCTACAAGTGGTATATTGTGTTTATTATCCGCGGGGTAATCACTCTTTTAAGATAAATAGCTTTTGTTTGGTATCAACTAATATTAAATTTTTCTAGGGACTCCAAATCTGTAAATAGATTTTAAATAGGACCACCCCATACAAAGTTACACTTTATAGACCCCAAACCCCTAATTTTTGCACCATATTTATTTAACTATATCCTTAGAACCTTTTTTTGCTACGCAAGACATATGCCTTAACCAACCATCTCCCGAGAAATCTAAAACCGCTGTGTTCCGCGAACACCACGTGGAGATAGCACGTATACTCTGTCAACCAGGATAGAAGCAGGAAGGATTTGAAAGGTGGGCGAGGAGCTTAAAAATTATGGAATCTTAAAACTAATATACACAATAGATTTACAAAATCTATACAAATATAAACAACTATCTTATATCTTTATGCCCCCATGCGTATATTGCTATACTATTAGGAATGATGTACCTTTTGTCATCTTCCATCGATAAACTAATTTTATTAATAAGCTGCGTGTACAAATCGTATTTTTTACTCCGGATACATACGTCGGCAAGTAGTCAATACCATCCAAATAAAGAATTAGATGTTTGGTGACTGTTAACATCTGCTTCCCTCGTGTACGCCCATACACATTCCAGCCCATGCGCACCCCCTGCCCATGCGCACTCCTGCGCGCGCACCTCCTGCCCATGCGCACCCCTCTCTGTGCGACTGGTAGTTCGTGGTAACGTCACAGCCTTTTGTAAATAAAGAGCAATGTAATACTATTCTAAGGTGTTTATTCTGACATACATAACAAAATTTAAAAATATTTAATGCCAAGCATGGAGTCATTTAAACTTAATTTTAATACAAAGTTATACACAGAAGACAGTCCTTTCTTTATGTTTGTTTGGAGCGGTTTTAATTTTATCTAATTTTATTCGCAGCTTAAAATTTAAATCGGCACCAAAGTCCTCTATCTTCTTTTCTAGCCAATATTTTGATACATAGAGACCGTCTAGGTTTTCGAATTGTAAAATGTGCCGAAGTTTACCTCTATATATAAAGTCTTTGATTCCACCGACAACCAGATCTATTCCTTCGTGTAATTCTTACAGCTTGTGCAATCTTTTAATCGCGGCTCTCCCACTATATCTTGCATACGTATCTTGTTAGCTTGATCGACTTCTTCTTGTCGGTATTGGAGGAAATCCTTATTCTCCCACTCACTATTACGTAGTTACATGTCCACCACTTTTGGAAATATATGGTTGTTACAGGTTGTAAGACCTTCGGTTTTAAATGATCCGAAAGGTTCTTTACTAGGCAAATATACAATGTTTAGCGGAACCTTTTTACGTGCGATGTACGCAAAGGTTACGAAACCCGCATTCCTTAGTTCGTCTTTGTTATCTGCCATTTCGATAAATACGTTTTTAGAATAACCTTTTAAAAAACATACGGATTTAGTACCATCCTTTTCCGCAAGAACGCCTACATAACTAAAAGAGTCTTTTTTACTAACCACAAATGCATACAACTTGTAGAAACCAGATGTATCTAAGTCGGTCCATCGGCACATAAAATAATCTTTTAATTGTTCCTCATTTTCTCTAATAAGAAGTTCTTTGCCTAACACATCTTTGTATTGTTCGCGTATTGTAGCAGTGTTTTCCATGTCGTCCAACTTTCGCTTTTTTACATCCATTTCCTCTAATTCCAGTTGTCTTTTTCTTCCACTTACAACGTATGGCGTGCATAATGGAGCAATTTCCTTTAGCGGAAACGGATAGAGTTTACTGACAATATTTACGCGTTGTCCTACAATCTCTGGACGAATGTTAGGCGTATCTGTCAACCCCAATTCCGAAATGACTATTTCTTTTGGAATTGTAGAATATGGTGTTGCAGATTGTGTAAAATATGTACTACCTGCTTTAATGTAACACTTGCGTAAGATTTTTATTTTATCTTGACTATCTTCCTCCTCTACTATCTCCAAATAATTTACAGGTAAATAGTTAAAACTAAAAGCCGAAAGCACATACTTTATCAATTTTTCCCTTTCCTCTGCTTTTTCGGACAACTTAATTTGCAAGCCCGTCAATTTCTTTGTATTGCCATTACCCCAATACACGTACTGTAGCAGGTTATTATACACTAAACAGCAGCTATTTTGTAACTTGGCCGATAGCTTACTCCACATTTTGGCAAGTGGTACCGAGTACATTGGCGCTTTTAAGAAGTATAACTTACTATCTTCCAATAAGGTTAAACAGTCTCTTAAGGGTTTATACACCCGTTCCGCACTGACATAGCTTCCAATTAAACAGTTGTATATTGTCGCTTCCAATCGCGTAATACCATGTTCTTTGGCCAAAGTAGACGCAAAAGTTTCCCTTAAACGTACATCCGGGCAACGTAAAAAATCTAGTACATGATTGCCAAGTTGTTTATTAACACCAGGACTTGTTATCTGACACACAAATTTGTTGTATATCTTAATTCTTGCATTGGGTGTTAGCCATGTTAAACAATCAATTCCCGCAGTTTTATCGTTGTCAACTATAGTGTTACACAGCATCGCGACGCTGACCTAATCTATCAATTTTTCCTTTTATCTAACCTAAGTCCACACAAGTCCAACTAACCTAACCTAACTCCGGACAACACCAGCTAACCTAACTCCTGACAAGTCCACATCCAACCTATGTCGGAGGCAATTTCACCTTATGGGGCAATTTCACCCTATGGGGTAATTTCACCCTATGGGGCAATTTCACCCTATGGGGCAATTTCACCCTAACCTAACATCCTACATATATCCGGACATATGTCGATGCGCATCCCTGCCGGCCTAGGTCGGATAACAAAACAGTTCCTAAACCAGAGAATGTAAGCGATATGGTGGTGTCCGACATATTCGACTATCTTCGGTAATATACGCCCCCACTCTGTAGGATACATAAGAGAATAATTTTTTCGTATTCAATTTAGTATTCGACAGTAGCTAGAACGGTAAACATGAGCGTCTCCAAGGTGATTGACGTTTCTCAACTTCTTGGGAATAAAGTAAAACCGACAAACGGGCGATTTGGATTATGGCTGTTGGCAGAAAATATGTGCAACAATAATCTGGTGACAGATATTGGTAATATTTGTTATGTCGAAGGCGAACAGATGCTGACTGGTAGACTACACACACCAATTACAGAACCATTTTGTGACAATATAATGTTGGTTAAAATTTGCGACCTTTCTGACGCCGAACAAACGTCTGCAAACAAAAGGATGTTTATCCTAAAAAAAAAATTTGTGATGCATTTAATAGCTATCTACGAAGAAAGTTTGACCGACTTGTTTTCGCTAGGCATGGTGTTAAAGCTAAGCTTCCGTTTTCTCTGGAAAGCACTAACAAGATGGGCCAGAGAGTAAAAGAAATTATCGCAAAAGAAGACCTCGGATGCATTAATAAAAAATTCCAAAATCCTATATGTGTTCCATACAAAGTGGAACTAGCAGATGTTAAGATGGAAACTTTATTGGAGGAACTACCAGATATATTAGACGAACTCGAAAAAGGTTATTTATATCTTTTTGACATAAATGTAACCCAAGATTTTGCTGGCATATTTAACAAGATGGAGATGTGTAATTATTTAACTACAAAGCATAACTTTTGCTATAAGGGTGAATACGAAGAAAAGTGTAATATTATAGTTGACAACGATAAAACTGCGGGAATTGATTGTTTAACATGGCTAACAACCAATGCAAGAATTAAGATATACAACAAATTTGTGTGTCAGATAACAAGTCCTGGTGTTAATAAACAACTTGGCAATCATATACTAAATTTTTTACGTTGCCCAGATGTACGTATAAGGGAAACTTTTGCGTCTACTTTGGCGAAAGAACATGGTATTACGCGATTGGAAGCGACAATATACAACTGTGCAATTGGAAGCTATGTCAGTGCGGAACGGGTGTATATACCTTTAAAAGACTGTTTAACCTTATTGAAAGATAGTAAGTTATACTTCCTAAAGGCGCCAATGTACTCGGTACCACTTGCCAAAATGTGGAGTAAGCTATCGGCCAAGCTACAAAATAGCTGCTGTTTAGTGTATAATAACCTGCTACAGTACGTGTATTGGGGTAATGGCAATACAAAGAAATTGACGGGCTTGCAAATTAAGTTGTCCGAAAAAGCAGAGGAAAGGGAAAAATTGATAAAGTATGTGCTTTCGGCTTTTTAGTTTTAACTATTTACCTGTAAATTATTTGAAAATAGTAGAGGAGGAAGATAGTCAAGATAAAATAAAAATCTTACGCAAGTGCTACATTAAAGCAGGTAGTACATATTTTACACAATCTGCAACACCATATTCTACAATTCCAAAAGAAATAGTCATTTCGGAATTGGGGTTGATAGATACGCCTAACATTCGTCCAGAGATTGTAGGACAACGCGTAAATATTGGCAGTAAACTCTATCCGTTTACGCTAAAGGAAATTGCTCCATTATGCACGCCATACGTTGTAAGTGGAAGAAAAAGACAACTGGAATTAGAGGAAATGGATGCAAAAAAGCAATAGTTGGACGACATGGAAAACACAGCTACAATACGCGAACAATACAAAGATGTGTTAGACAAAGAACATCTTATTAGAGAAAATGAGGAAGAATTAAAAGATTATTTTATGTGCCGATGGACTGACTTAGATACATCTGGTTTCTACAAGTTGTATGCATTTGTGGTTAGTAAAAAAGACTCTTTTAGTTATGTAGGCGTTCTTGCGGAAAAGGATGGTACTAAATCCGTATATTTTTCAAAAGTTTATTCTAAAAACGTATTTATTGAAATGGCAGATAACAAAGACGAACTAAGGAATGCGGGTTTCGTAACCTTTGCGTACACCGCACGTAAAGGGGTTCCGCTAAACATTGTATATTTGCCTAGTAAAGAACCTTTCGGATCATTTAAAACCGAGGGTCTTACGACCTATAACAACCATATATTTCCAAAAGTGGTGGACATGCAACTACCTAATAGTGAGTGGGAGAATAATAATTTCCTCCAATACCGACAAGAAGAAGTCGATCAAGCTAACAAGATACGTATGCAAGATATAGTGGGAGAACCGCGATTAAAAGATTGTCACAAGCTGTAAGAATTACACGAAGGAATGGATCTGGTTGTCGGTGGAATCAAAGACTTTATATATAGAGGCAAACTTCGGCACATTTTACAATTCGAAAACCTAGACGGTCTCTATGTATCAAACTATTGGCTAGAAAAAGAGATAGAGGACTTTGGTGTCGATTTAAATTTTAAGCTGCGAATAAAATTAGATAAAATTAAAACCGCTCCAAACAAACATAAAGAAAGGACTGTCTTCAGTGTATAACTTTGTATTAAAATTAAGTTTAAATGACTCCATGCTTGGCATTAAATATTTTTAAATTTTGTTATGTATGTCAGAATAAACATCTTAGAATAGTATTACATTGCTCTTTATTTACAAAAGGCTGTGACGTTACCACGAAATAGCAGTCGTACAGAGAGTAATGCGCATGGGCAGGAGGTGCGCGCGCGCAGGGGTGCGCATGGGCAGGAGGTGCGCGCGCGCAGGGGTGCGCATGGGCAGGGGGTGAGCATGGGCTGGGATGTGTCTGGGCGTACACGCGGGAAGCAGATGTTCACCATTCATTCTACTTTTTTAATTAAATAAATGCAGTCCTAACGATTGTAGAAACTGCCGGTTTTGTGTTGTTAGCGGTCTTGAAACAATCAATTGAGTGTCGATTGCTTTGAAATTTCCAGCATTTATAGCAATTCTTGACATGTTGCGTGCATTATACTTAATACCCATGGCTATTGCAGATTTTTTTTAAATGTAACCTTACAGTTAGCAGTTCTCCTCTGAAATTAACTAAATTTCCATCTTGATCTAACACTTTAACTATTATTTCATTTATTATACGTGACCTGATTGGTAGATATATAATCGTAGGCGGGCACTCGACAATTTTAAAACCTGCAGGTACTTGAAGAAAAAATTCGTGTATTACATGGGCTGGTTTACTATTTAAATAGGATCCACTTGCAATATTACAATCGATTAAAACTGCATTCACTTTACAAATGTTGATTGCGTAGTATGCTTGATGCGTGACCACGCCATCTTTTATCACCTAAAGCTTTTTGTAGATATTTATTAATTTCTCTAATCTCATAAGCACCTTCAGGTATTTCTATGATTTCTCCGTTAGATCCATAATAAAATTTATTATTTATTCCTTTTTCTATGTTTGGAATTGTGTTATAAGACTCAAAATTTGTTAATCCTAATACGTACTCCGAATCATTATCCAAGTTTATAGGCGGATTAAAATTGCTTGTTAAAACTGAAGTGTTTCCAGTTAGAGTAAAAGTGTACGACATGACAACTTCGGACGCAGTTCTATGTACTACTTAGAAATTGTAAGCATAAATGACCGCAAAACACAGTACCGTACGATTGTTCTTGGTTAATATTATAAAGAATTTTACATTTACCGCCGCTATTCAAATAACTTATCAACTCTGTTGGCGGTCGCAGGTTTCCGTAGCTGTCATAGTAAATAGCGCTACTACCGTACTTTTTATAAGAGGTCCAATGCGTGCCTCTAAACCTTCTATTCCATCTAAATTAATTATACCACATTCCTTTAAATTAACTTTCTTGGGAAGATTGTTTCTCATGAACACTCCACGGAAATATGGTACTTTTAATTGCTTAACAAACTCTATTAATTCTACATTGCTTAGTGCTCGATTAGGTAAAATCAAGTTGCGTTCCTTTGAGGTTTTGCAGAGGCTAAAAAAGACCAAAACCTTTTTTATAAGGTTTGATGTACATGCCGTTTCTGACTGCAATGTCCTCCATTGCCTTGATATGACGTTGTTTTTCCGCTAGTTGTTCCTTAGCTATTTCAGTATCTGAAACTGCTTTTGTTACAGCAGCTGCACCGCCAGTAAGAGTACCAAGGGCGTTTAGGCCTGCAAAAATTGGTATTAGTGGTAGAAAACCTCCTGTTTTAGGAATTGATATAATACGAGCTGATATAATTGCTTCTTTTGTTTTGCTGTATTGGCTGCCTTAATTGCTATGTTGATTGCATCCATAATATTAGATCCTTTAGCCTTTTTTAAAGCTGTACGTGCTTGTTTGATAATACTTTTAATACCTAGCGTACTTCTTATTTTACGTTTCTTTATCAGTTTTATTATTTTATTGATATTTTTTGTTCTCAGTGATGCACAGGCACCCATACCAAGTTTTACTTTAGCTTTCATTGCGGTAGCTACTCCAAATGCTGCTACTTTTTCACCTAAAGACGAGTCACCAGAATTTAGTCTTTCTGTAGCTAACTGAGCTAACTTCGAATCTGCTTGATGGCGTTTAGATAGATCCTTTCCTGTGGAGTATGCAATATTGTGCTCCTTACAAGCCTCGTCTAACTTGTTTATTCTCTTGTCTCCCCGAGCTAGCCGTTTGATTAGTTTTGTACCCGGACCGCAAAATTTGTAACCCGGAATATGCGCTTCAAATGGTAAATTGTTAATTACAGTATTTAACAGTCCGTTCCCAGTAGTTTTAGAATTATTATATGTAATCATTAGCGGACAACTATCCTCTCAAGCTGTGCAGTAAATAAATAAAATATTGTGATTTAATGATTCTTTATATACTCGCCGTTTCTTATATATATATATATATATATATATATATATATAATTCCACTTTTTTACAATCGAATTTAGTACTTGCAAACATGCGTGTTGTGAAACAATCAACATCTTTAACCATAAACAATAATGACATTGGCGTGCAATCCTTAGCTAAAAAGAAAAACATAGCGTTCTTCTGCCTTCATCTATTCGATGTCTAGTTGTTGGTCCATTAAATTGCAGTTAAACCAACGTTATGATTGGGTTGAGAGAACATCCTAATGGTTTAAAGTTTGAAAACGTATATGTTTATTCTAAATCACTTTATCAACCAAAGTATCAATACCTTGAAAGTCTACTGCGACCAATAAAAGGGAATATTATACATTTTCAAGTTCTGATAATATTATATCACCATCTGATGCTCGAAATAATTCTATATTTGTTTTTGATGATGTAGCTTGCGATAAACAAGGTATTATTAGGGAATACTTTAGTATGGGGCGTCATAAACAAGTAGACAGTTTTTACCTTTGTCAAAGTTATACTCGTATACCTAAGCACTTACTACGTGATAATTGCGTCAGTTAAAAGATAATGAAGTCGTCCAAGTGGAATCAATCTTACCCATAACATCGCGATTAGAAACTATTGCTAATAAACTGGATGGGGAAAGTGTGGTAAAGAAAGAAAAATTTAAAGAAGAAGAAGAAGAACTGCCTCATAGCAGTGTAAAAAAAATTAAACCTAAATTGCTAGAAAGGAACGTTGACTATATTGATTCGCCGGTTATTGCTCAGCATATACCGAATATAAAAAATGATGCCATAGAGGAAGATGATGATGATGATGTTGAGAATGATTCCGAAGCAGAAGTTAATCGAAATGCACAAGAAGCCCGGGAATATATACAAAGCTTTGCCGATTCACCTGGTATGACACATTATCTCGAACAGCTACATCCGCTACCTCGAGAATATATTTACAATATGTATAAAGATGTTAAGAACGAATTTGATCATAAATATGGTATTAGGTTTAACCCTGATTCAAATGGTCTTATGATAGGCAATTCGAATTTCGCGTTGGATGATGAAAATGTTCTAATAAATGATTTTAAATATAAAGATACTCCTGGATTATACGAACTACTGTTTAAAAAATATTCTGTCGGGTACAGTCCGCAAGATCTAAAGTCGTATCTTGATATTGTGAAAAGAACAAATGCTAATAGAAGATATTATTCTAAAACAGAACAAATTCAGGGTAATACTTCATATAAGTAGAAAAATATAATATCTACATTAAACATACTTCCCCAAACACCCCGTAGACCTAGAACATTACCCTATAGAAAGCGTCTTGGAGACGGTATGACAATGGAAGTATCAAATAACGCTATAGATTATTTATATTGAAATGATCCCAATGAACTTGTTGATAGATTACGGCTTTTAGTTTCATCTCAGACTGCTGGACACACAGGTCACGGCAACGGAATAAATTTGATCATTGAAGAATTGCGTAAGGCGAAAGTGATTAGATGATATGACAATTGACAAATTTAGAAGGCACTTACATAACTGTAAAATAGATATAAGTGAACAGGAATATGAAAACAAAAATGAAGGTTTTGAAATCTTGATTGAGTACAAGTTACGTATGCTACATTACACGGTAGTAGCAACGTTTTACTCTAGTACATTCCTCGACGGTGACAAGACATTCCTTATTTTCAACATTAAACATAATTATGAATTTCCTTATGAAGAAGCAGTCATTGAAAATATTAAAGGATACCCGCAAGACATTAAAATTCTTATAAACGAAAAAAGTTATGTAATTGCACAGTTACAAGGATTTTTGCTTAAACGTATGGATGTAATCAGCTTTCGTGACAGCGGTGCTATCATAAACAATACCGCAATGTTTCTTGATTTTATATTAAAAGTTCCTTTCAAAGCAAGTGGAGCCCACGACATTCAAACATAGAGGTATTTATTAATTGTATTTAATAAATCCTGATTAGAAAAAAGTATTATGATAGTTGCTCAATCAAAAGTGAAAGAGGATATAGTAAATGAACTTCATAAACCAGCAAGAATAAATTTCAAGAGATGCAAAGTGATAGTAAAAGGTTTAAATGACCTTCTTCAGTCCGATTTGATTAAAATGCTGTCATATTCGCAAACAAACAAAGGATTTAAATACATTTTAGTAGTTATTGATTGTTTCTCCAAATACGTATGGGCTGTACCACTTAAAAGTAAAACGGGTATTGATGTTACTGCTGCAATGAAAACAATTTTAAATAAATTTAAAAATCCACCAAGAAATTTGCAGTCTGATTTTGGTAAAGAATATTATAACAAACACTTTCAATCATTAATGCAGACATAAGGCATAAACCATTATAGTGTTTTTTCTACAAAGAAAGCATGCATTGTGGAACGTGTAATTAGAACTTTAAAGGGAAAAATGTGGAGCTTGTTTAACCTGAACGGTTCTTACAATTGGATAAAAAATGTAAGCGATATTGTGAAACAATACAACAATACAGTTCACAATACTATCGGAGTCAAACCTGTAAAAGTTGATAAATCAAATGAAAAAACTATTCTTAAATCATCATTTACCCACATCAAACTTGCAACCAATATACCAAAATATTCAATTAAAGACAGTGTGAGGATTAGTAAACACAGGGAAGCATTTACGAAAGGTTACACGCCAAACTGGTCAAATGAAATTTTTAAGATTAAAAAGGTAGCGTAACCAATCCGACAACATATATATTAGAAGATCAAGACGAGAAAGAAATCAAAGGCGCATTTTATGAAACGGAGTTGCAAAAGGTTAAACAAAGAGAAATTTACCTGGTAGAAAAAGTCCTAAGAAAGAGTGGAAATAAAGTCTGTGTAAAATGATTAGACTTCTCTAACGTACACAATAGCTGGATCGATAAAAATAATATTTGCTAGAAGTTGTTATAATAATAGTTAATAAGGCTAACATTGTAAAATTATATTAAAATAAATAATACAGACAAAATCTTTCTATTGTTTTTTATTATTATCAAGCCATTCTTTTAATAAAAAGGTATTTTGTTTTGCGCATTGCAGATTATTATTGCTGTGTCTACAACAATGGATGTTATATTTTAAACGATTGTTGATTTTTAACTCCGATAGCTTAGGACAACCTAGTGCAAGCATATCAGTTAGAAAGTTTTGCATTATATATGTTTCAATCAATTTCTTCTTTTCTGGACCCTTCACAAAAACTTCTTCACCGGGTCGGATAATTTGCTTCAAATAAAGCGCTATATATGATGACACCATTCCAGCCGTTGAAGATTCATCCCAAGAAAGACCATGAATATTCCTTGTCACTCAGTCGTTATGTTTTATATGATCTTGACTCAAACAACTAGACTGCATTGGCAGTTTAAAAATTTGATGCCAAACATCACCTAACAACAAGTCCAAAACCGCAATTTCTTTGCACACAAACTCGTTTTTCTTGTATTTAAATCCCTGAATATCAATTATATACATGTTTGTATGTAAATATATGCAGTAAACTTCGACTAATTAAATTAATATTAGGAGCAATCTCCAAATATAGTAGATTACCACCATCTGCGCATTTTGCCAACCCACTTTTCAACCTATCACAAGAGTGAACACATTTTGAATTGAAACCGGCCCATGTGTATTTGCAGCCTCTAAACATAAATAAAAAACATAAATTAGAATCCACTTTAATTAAACACAATTGACTTGAATGCGATATTTTGCATCTGGCATACTTTATAACTTCTCGCTAGAAAACCAAATTCAAAACATCTACACACATTTTCTCTGCACTTACATTTTTCAACATACGTGTGTTTTGAAGTATGTATGTTCCATTGAAAGTAATATAAAGCCGATCCTAATTCAAAACGTGCCCACAAGTATTTTACATTTGAAAGTATATAAGAATTCATGTTTTCACATTTTACATTAAAAGTATATACGGCCGATCCCAATTCAAAACGGTGCACGTGTAACTTCTCGCTACAAAACCGAATTCAAAACAGCTACACACATTTTTCACTGCACTTACATTTTTCAACATACGTGTGTTTTGAAGTATGTTTCATTGAAAGTAATATAAAGCCGATCCTAATTCAAAACGTGCCCACAAGAATTTTACATTTGAAAGTATATAAGAATTCATGTTTTCACAACTATTTTACATTGAAATGTTTTCACAACTATTTTACATTGAAAGTATATAAGGCCGATCCTAATTCAAAACGGTGCACGTGTATTTTACATATGGAAAATACGTCTGAACACGTTTTGAATTAGGACCGGCCTTACCCCACTACTAAGACCTAATGATGATTATGAGATAGTTACATTGCACTGAAAGCTAAGGAAAGAAACAGTAGAGAGCTGCGTCAAACAAGATCAAAGTAGTGACCAAGAAAAAGAATATAAATTTACTGGTTATATTTTTTAGTAATGACGGGCAATGATGACACATACAGACACCGTAAACTTTTATAGATAAAGTATTTTTGTATTAACCAGTGGTTTTATATTTATTACGATGGAGTTAGTATAATGAAATAAATCTTTTCAGCACGATGTACTGCACTTTTACTAAATAAATTATTTAAAAAACTTATCTAGCACAAAATGCAAAAACGCAAGGATTTTAATAGTAAACTTTTCTTCCGGTAGTTAGATGTTTATTACAAATTGAACTACCTTTCCAACTAGCTTGTTTATTATTGCAAATGCCTCCCTGAAATTTGATCCATTACAATAAACGGGGAAATCTGCGTCTAATATTAGTAATGAAACTTCAGACAACGATATCACTTTCTCTTACAACTTTGAAATTTTTACGAACAGCTTAAAGTTTAAATTAACTGAATTGCTTTACCATTTCTAATGGTTCACATTCCTAAATATATTTTTATCTAAATAATACTTTACACAAGCTCAACTTTGACTGTATTGTCTTGTGCTTATTGTTTATACTGTTTTCTAAAGCCTAATATACATACGCTGTATCTTTTGGGTAAATCTCTTATCAGTCTATGGCCAACTATCTACGTATTGCGTAGGGGTAGTCAATATCCAAACGGAATAAAGGACAATAACTCAAACACATTTATAACTGAACCTTAATGTCCTCTATATTATTAATTTAGTTGGTCCACTACCAATTCATAGGACAATTGTATTTTTTCATCATATGAATTTATCGCGATTAGTTTTATTTTTAGGGTGATCAACACTCACTACTCGTTAAAGGGCATCTTATTAAGGCGCTTTATATGCTTGGGATTGTCCTGGCATAACAAATACGACTAAGAATTCAATTTAAAAATATAGTAGTGTTTAGAGTAGTAGAAAGCAAGGAATCGTCAGATAATACACTAATTTTATACACTTCTTTTTTGATAAGCGAACTACAGCTGTTAGTTGAACAGGCAGTGGACACTATTATGCAAAATTACATTAGGTCAATATTCTCCCTCAAAAAATAGTCGCGTGGCCCCTTTTTGTTCGTTTTAATGTCTCGTCCACCCCATGTCCACATCACCCCCAGCAGAGATCAGTTTAGAATTATTGTGTACAATAATTAGAAAAACAGAATAGAAAAATTCAGTACTTTAAGCTGCTGAAAGTTAGGGTTTGTGCGTGAACTGTATATATACCTACAGGTGACAGTAATCACGATTTTCTAAAATGCTACATAATGATTTCTAATCGTAAAATGTTCTAATTAAACTATCCCAATTTGTCATCAATTTAATAAATTTTTTGCTGTCAAAAATGCACGATCAAAAATTATTTTAACAACCTTAGCAATCTAAATTTACGGAATTATTTTAGCACCCTAACGCAAACAGCACGTTCACTAAATATGAATATCACAAAAGTGCATTTAGCTTTATGTATGCAATTGTGGTGAAAAAATAGGGTGATTTAACACAAAATATAACTGAATATGTACAGCTGAGCATTGTAAAAATCAAACATGTTTACATGATACATTTTGTAAGTATTTTATTTGGGTGGCTTGAAAGTCGCGGTGCAATATAATAAAGATGAGGGAACTTGGGTCGTAGGTTAACTTCCTTCCTGCTGGACAGTTGCCACGGTTTACCAAAAATATTGAAATGACCATCCGCTAGTTTTTGCATATGTCATCCTCTATTGTTAATGCCGGAAAGCTGTTTATTTGCATAAGGGTGCGTGTTTGGTTTGAATGAGAATATTAGTAAATCGACTTACGTAGTTTGATATTGGAAAATTTTATGTAGTGTATAAAAAGTTTTGTACATTTATTCTTAGTACAATAAGTGGAAGGATTCTGACCATGTTTCCTTCTGTTACATATTATTATTGTGGTCCAACTGTTGAAATTATAGTTGTAGGTTTATCATAGTTTTTGTTGGTAGTCTTGTTGTTAAACTTAGTATTTCATATAAAAAAAATTGACCTTATTGTTTTTAAATTTAACAATAAGATCAAATTGATTTCGATTTGTGTCAAACTACAAACCGATCAACTGATTTTTATATTATTACAGAACATCGTAACACAATGAGTGGTTACGCAAAAATGATGTCCCAACATTGGTAAATTTGCGTCAAGTGCATTTTATTTGATTACTGTAAATTAGTAATAGAAAATGTATCAATGAAATATTTTGTATAATTAGTATTACATTTTCAATCACTTAACTCGAATATTTAAGACGTTGGGATATTCCCTTAGAAATAATTATAATCACATTTCGTTCTATAGTTTCTGTACAAGTAAAGTCCACCAGTGGGATTAAGTTATTCACTTTAAGAAATATAAGTTTCAGGCTTATATAAATTCTTATCTAAGAAAAAATTATTTTGCATCATGTTTGATCCATAGTCAAAGGCTATAAAACTCATGTCGGTTGTTAAAAGTTAGACGTGATGTCATCATAGTAATTAATACAACTTGATTTAGTTTTATCTAGAAAAGAAATATTGGAGCCAAGCTGATCACATGGTCGGAGAACAAAGACAGGTCATATACAGTTTTATGCTGACTCAGATTAATGATCCGCAATACGTAAACTCAAAGATATAAAAGTTAGATAACGAAAATGACACAAAGGAGGTTAATTTATTATTCACCCGTTCTAAGTTTGCCGAGAATGCCTCGAGTGGTTTAAATAGAACAGTTTCATTGTTGACTGGAGGACTCTGTCTCAAACATTCAAACTCTAAACATGGAATAGAGGTTAGAGAACAAGGCAGAGTAGTCATATTGTAGACATACTGGGTGTTCAGGCTGTTTTTAGTTAGTAGATTTAAGACATATGAACTTTCATATTTGTTTAAGCTGGTACTGTGTAAACGTGTGTGTTATAGAATTCAGAATGTCGCAGCAAATTTTATAGAACTGTATACTTTGTTTTTCCATTATTGCAAACGGTATATTTGCAGTTTTTCAGAAATAAATTGCTTTGTGAATTTTGTTTGAAGCATGATTGAACATTTCAGGTATTATTTAACATTTACTTTCAGAAATCTTCTTCGCAGTTAGCAGCCATAAATTGATTTACGTGTTTGGGTTTGTTTTGATTTAAAATAATTTTATATATTAATATATTTTATATATTTTATATATTAATAAATTGTCAGGTGTATTTGTAAGCCAAAATCACTCGCCCGATCTCAAGATTTTGTCATTCCTTTTTTATTCATTCTAGTGCTTTTCCCTAGCAACCCTACCGGATTAGGCGGCGTCCAAGGTATTTCCCGATCAAGACCACATTTCATACCCGATGGACTTTTGGAACCCTCGTCAAACACTTACACCACCCGTCCCACTGAGTTAGTTCGCAAGACCAATTTTTGTTAGTACAGTCGAGGTTTTCGGTATTTTACCGGCAGGGGATTTTTTAGTGGAGTAACTTGTTGAATTTTCTGTGAATTACCTGCTAGATATTCTGAGGGCCAAAATCTGTACGTAACAGCCTGCTGTAGATACTTCAATAAAATGTAACAAATATAGCCAACAGACATCACACTGCGTTTACAAAGCCTCAAGGTTAGAGAACAGGAAAAATACGCAAATCGGTATAAAACCATTAAGAAGAGTTGTTGAAAGAACCCCTGTCCAAATTGTTTTAAAAGGTTTACGAAATGATACCGTCAAGGGAGAAATTTCTAGCTCTATATTACACAAAAGGTTCATAAAACAGAATATGAAACATCTACTCAATAGATTCTTAGTTAAACAGATAATAACAGGCGTAATTAGGGACTATTTTTAGAACCGACGTATTACTTTTGCTTCAGACTATGTCTGAGTCACTTTTGACGTCACAGCAAAAAACAGGATCCGGAAATAGTATAAAAATAGGCAGTGACAAAGCAGGTCACTATTTTCAAAACGTCGCCCAGGTAACCCAAAAACGTTTGACACCCCAGGAGCAATCGCATGGTCTGTAGTGTCCAATGTTCCGGTGTCATTCATTGGGCTTGACGTTTTGCCTATTTTTGATTATTGTATCTATAGGAAGGAAGATTAAAATTAGAAGGCTGTTAGGGAATGATAGGGAACATTAGGTACAAATTTAGGCTGAAGTTAGGATAAAATAGTTAAACTAGTGCGGACAAAATTGTAAATTTATGGAGTAGGAACAGATAGTTGCATTATCTATTAATAAATTTGGCGTATGCTAAGAAATTCAAATTCATTAAAAAATACTAGATTAGCTAGATTTGCATAGTTTTAAGTCGACTCTTCAAGTCGTACCGGTATGCAGACCTAGCGCCTGCTATTTGCTATTGGTATCTCGGTTATTAGAAGACACAGAGAGCAGTTGAATGGGAAATGTTTTACAGAATTCAATACTTGCGACTGAACATATGTCAAAATTGACCTAACCTTTTAATTTTTAAAATATTTTGAAACATCAAAAATTTACCGATTTCATAATTCCTCAATAACTCGATAATGCTTAATCTGCCCTTTATTAAGTTTTTACTTTATTCAGACACTTTTTTAAGACAAAGTATTTGATATAAAGTGCAACCCCGGATTGTCATTTGTTTTTAAGTTATTAGCACTATTTTTTATTTTTCATATGGCGGCCATATGGGATTTTAGGTTTGATAGATAGTACTTAACAAGTGTTTTTTGCCAATCTATAACATGAAAACAAACAACTGACCGATTACTTACTCAACACTAGCGGACCTTCTGAAAAAGTACTACACACATTACTAAATCAGGAAATTGATAAACGGAAACTAATACGTTTCCAGCTAAATAGTAGTGAATAATTTTGTCTGGCATTGAGAAAGTAATTTAAGTACAGCGAATGAAAAAAACGTAGATTGTTGGTTATTTTGCAAAGAGAAATTTCCTATGACCGGTTTCACGGTTGTTGCAGCTCGCCAGACTGACGCATTTCTCTCTGCAAAACAACTTACCAAGTTTTTGAATTATACACATATCGTGGTGTCTTAATAAGTACAAAATATTTCTTATGCGCCCTCTATACTCAAACGTAAACAAATAACTATTGGTGACTTTTAAAGTCTCCGACATGATAGATGGCATTGCCAAACAAAATTTTAACAAGTCAAAACAGAAAATTAAAATGAGCAAATGACTGATTATCTACTCAACATTGGCAGATCTAAGGAAGTTCTAAACCCAACACTAAAGGAGAAGCTGTTCAACGGATACTAATACTCCATGGCTGAAGGCGTATATTGACCTCAACACTGGGTTGAGGACGTCGGCGAAAAGCGCGTTTGAGAAAGACTTTTACAAATTGATAAACAGTGCGGTATTCGGGAAGACCATGGAGAACGTGGACAAACGTGTAGATGTGAAAATCGTGACCCGATGGGATGCTTCTGGTAATTAGTTGTGCGCGAACAAACCAATCGCTGGACCTAATTTCTATGGTTACTCTATACTAGGGGAGGATTTGGGTATTGTGCAAATGGATTGGGTAAAGGTTACCTACGACAAGCCTATATATGCAGGTTTCTCGGTTTTAGACTTGTCTAAAACCTTAATGTATGAGTTCCACTACAGTACGATGAAATTCATGTATGGTGGCCGAATCCAGCTCTTCTATACGAATTCTGATTCGCTAATGTACAGCGTAGAAACCGAGGACTTATATAATGACATTAGTGCAAATATCAACCACTTCGATACTAGTGACTACCCCGCGGATAATAAATACAATATACCGCTCTTCAACAGAAAAGTTGTGGGAAAATTCAAAGACGAATTTAGCGGTAATTTAGTTTTAGAATTTGTTGGTAGTAGGGCTAAGTCCTACTATATTGTAAGCAAGAAAGATGTTGTTAAAAAATTAAGGGTGTTAGCCGTAGTGTGGTGGCTGGGATTAGTGTTGATAGTTTTAAGGATGTAGTTATTAATAATACAGATGCCCTCATGCATACGATGGTATCAATCCGGAGTAGAAAACACGATTTGTACACACAGTTGATTAATAAAATTAGTTTATCGGGCGAAGATGACAAGCGTTACTCATCCCCGGAGGCATATCAACCTATGCATGGGGCACAAAGATATGGGATAGTTGATTATATTTTTATTACTTGTATATTTTATTGTTTGTATGTATTTTATTGTTTATGTATATATTTTTAAACGTTTTTGTATATATTAGCTTTAAGATTTTTTAAGTTCTTTCCCCAACCCTTCCTCCTTCCTAAATCCTTCCCCTTTCTATCCTGGCGGACAGAGTGTACGTGTTACCTCCCCGTGGTGTTCGCTGGACAACCAATATCTTGTTGTCTTTGTAATCTGCAAAATGCTGGTTGATTAACAACGCGTACCAGTTGTAATTATTACAGTTAATAAATTTTCTAAACCTAGTCTATGCGTTTTATCAAGTTTCCCTTCAAAGGTTTTAATTGATTTTAAGGTATTGAGAAAAATATGCAAGTAATTGGTTGTCTTTAGCGCTTATAAGAGTTGATCTTATTTTGAAAAGGTACTAGAATTAGAATCCGCGCAATACTTTTATACAAATTTTAATAAGTTTGATGTTAGGTACAAGGATACAATTCTCCTGAGGGTTGCTCCGATTTAAAAAATTCCTAAAGATTTGGGTTCCCCAGAAAATTCTAGACCGATATTATGTGTCCATATCCTAAGACAATTTCGGGTAACTTCCTAAAATCAGAGGTATAACTTTGCAAGGGGTGGTTTGATTTAAACAATTCCGACGGTTTTAAAATATTCAGAAAATTCTAGATCAGACTAATATGGTTAATCGAAGAAAACTATTATTTAGGTTAGATATGAATGCAATGAGCTAAAAATTAAAAGTTGGGGCTTTAAAGGGGTGTAACTTTGTAAGTGATAGTCCGATTTTAAAAATTCAAACTGGGTTAGATTGCCCGGGAAATTCTAAATTAGATGCATATTACATGTACCCTAAAACACCTCAGGGAACCGGAACACAGAATAATGCGCAAAAGTATCCTGAAAGCCCTGTTATTACCCTACTTGTAATGAAAACGCAATTGTGTAATATAGTCGATAACATAATCGGGTGACCCATTATTGATGTTTCTTTTAAAACTATAATGTAGAGGCAATAGTTCCAGTTTTGTTATAATAAATTACCTAGGGACGTGATTAAAATTCCAGTCATTTAACGTTTGACTTTAGAAACCTTTCTTTTAACTAACTGTTTTAAATAGGCATATTATTGGTCTTATGGTTCATCATCATTAGGTCTTCAATCCTGAAACTGGTCAGATGTGTACCTCCACTGTTTCCTATCCTGAGCTAATATACACATTTGTTTGTTTTCTTTCTTTGTTTCTAATATATCACACTCTAATCAATCCCTCAGACCTTAGTACGAGTTCTATAATCTTATCTCTTTATTTTTTTACAGTTTTGTACATATTTCTTTCTTTCGCCACTATTTTTAAAACCTCTTTGTTTCTGAACTTCATCTGTTCATAAAATCTTGATCATACGTCTGTAGCAGCACATTTCAAAGGTTTCTATTTCATTTCTGTCCACTTTACCTACTATCCACGTTGCACAGTCACACTGTGCTGTACTCTACACATATGCTTTTAACAATCTTTACCTGTTTCTATATTTATTGTCTTTGAACACAGTAGTTGCTCTTTCTAGTTAAATGCAGCACTGTCTTCTGTTAAGCTATATTATATATATATATATATATATATATATATATATATATATGTTTTGCATTTTTTCCATTTTGAATTATTTGGCTTTCTAGGTAGCAAAAATCCTAAACCTCTTGTAAGTTTTCGTTTCCTGTTTGTATTCTGGTTTCTGACTTATTTTCCCATCGATTACATACCAGTCACTTAGTTTTATGTAAGTTAATTTTTATACCGTATCTCTCTGTTACTGCTATATTATTTCATTAAAAGCTCTTTCTAGCTCTTCCTTGCTAGATGCAAATGCCGCTATATCATCTGCAAATCTAAGTATATTAACCGTTTGTCACTACATTACAATTTCAAATGTCTTTCTGCATTTGACAATATTTATTTCCCCTTCTATGTATAAGTTAAAATTAACGAGGATACGGCACATCCCTGTCTCACCTGTTTTTTTAAGTATTTCGAACGTATTTTTTCATTTTACATTATCGAATGCTTTTTCTAAATCTACAAACACTATATACATGCTTTCTCCTTTTCTTATTGTTGTGACAATTATCACCTTACAGCTAAAATGGTCTTCAGTGTATGGCATTCCCTTGAAAACAATTATAGTCACATTTTATTTTAGTAGTTTCTGTATAAGTAAAGTCGACCAATAGGATTAGGTTATTCCCTTCAGGAAATATTAGTTTTAGGCTGCTATTAATTCTAATTTAAGCAAGAATTATTTGGCATCATATTCCATTTGCAGTCAAAGGTTGTATAAAATTTATATGTCAGTTTATTAAAAAGATTGGGCAAATTGCTATCTTGGCAATTAAAATAGTTGGATTTGTTTTGTCAAAAAATATAGAAAGGCGAAGGTGATCTCATCCAAAACGGGTCATAGGTAGTTTTGTGCCGATTCAGATTTTATATACAATCCGAAATACGGAAGTTAAAACGATATAAGCAGAAATAAGGATAGCAACATTATACGAAATTCCATTTTGATTCATCTGTCCAGAGTTTGCCGAGAAGGCTTCGTGTAGTTTAAAAAGAGCAGTTTCTTTGTTTAAAAAAAGACTCCATTTATAACAATCCAATTTTCTACAGGTTACTTCGGTAGGGTAAATACCTTGAGTAGATGGTCTCGATCGAAGCCAAGGAGATTTTGATGATCAGATAATCCCCTACCAAGAGGCTCAGCTCCCTTTTTAGGAAGCTTGGTCCCAAACGGTTCAACACCTGTGTGAATATTAAGTTGAGATGTTCAAGCATTAACGGAAAGAAAACATCTACCGATGATCATTTCAAAAGCAAATCCATGAGAAAAGACTGATACTATACCAGTGAATAGGTTAGTACCGTACAGTATTATTGATTAACGTACTTAGAAGTGCGTCTGTGATTAGATTTAAGTTTTAGCTAATAGGTTTCCGTTTTTGGTTAATAGATGTAGGACATATGAGACTTTCCATATTAGTATAAGTCGAAACGGTGTGAATGCACATGTCATAGAATTAATAAGGTTTTATTAAATATTGTAAAGAGTGTATATTTATTCTGTTCATAATTGTAAACGGTATAGTAACAGTTTTGCCAAAATAAATTACCTTGTGAATTTTGTTTGAAGCGTGATTAAATATTTTAGGTATTATTTAACATTTACTTTCAGAAATCTTCGTGGCAGTTAGCAGTCATAGATAGGTATACGTAGTTAGAGTTGGTTTAAATCTAAAATAATGTTTGTTTCAATGAGTTTTTAGGTATATTTGTAAGCCAGAATCACTCTCCTGATCTCAAGGTTTTGGGCATCCCCTTCTGTTATTCGTTCTAGGGCTTTTCCCCAGCATCCCTGCGAGAATAGGTGGCATCCAAGGTGTTTTTCCAAACAAGACCACATTTCATATCCGATAGCATTTTGGAACCCTTGTCAAACCTTAAACCACCCGTCCCACAGAGCTAGTCGGCAAAACAATCAATTTATTTTGTACGTACAGTCGGGGTTTCGGTATTTTATTGGAACGGTATTTTTCGCGGGATAATTCACTGGCGTCGCCGTGGATCAATGTAGTAAGCGTAAGAGTACGGATCCCAAGGTCCCGGGTTCAAATCCCGACACGGCCGACTGCTTGAAAAATGGCAGGTGAGCATTTTTCACAAAAATTACGCCCTCGTTCGGATGAGAGGTTAAATGGAGGTCCCGTGTGTGAGTGTTGTCACGCACGTTAAAGATCCCTACCTTGCCTGGAACGACAAGGGTTCGGCAAAATTCTAAATTTCCAGGCAACAAAAAACTCGCCTCCTGGCCAATGTAGTACCTTCAGGTGGAGCATTGGGAATGTAAATGAACGGGATAATTCACTGAGAAGAGAACTCTGTTAATTACCTGCTAAATATTCCAGAGATCCAAAAACTGTACGCAGCAAGTGTTCTCCTGTTTTGCCTAAACCCAAATTGTTCGTCTCCTAGTATTTATTCAGCACGTTCTTATGGTTAAGGTTTGTCTTATGTTTACTTTAACAATAGAGTACTTATTGATTTCTAATGTAAATCTTACGTCAGAATCAAATCCTTGATCTCGGGTTTTGATACAACCTTGTTGTTCTTTCTGGCGCTTCTCCCTAGAAACCCTGCGAAATTAGGTAGCGTCTTACACACTTCCCGATTAAGAGATTTCACACACGATAACATTACGGGACACTATTCAAACACTTACACTATCCGCCTCACAGATATGGTCGGCAAACATTTTTGTTAGTACATTCGAAGTTTTCGGTACCTTCTCGAAAAAGAATTTTAGCAGGATGTCTCACTGAATTTTTCTGTGGACTACCGGCTTGCTTCTCTGCGACCATAAGCATGCGTAACAAATCTTTAAAACTTGAACGAAATTAGAATAAATTTCTGGCACTAGATTGCATTGTCTAAATGCAAAATTACGTAAAATAGGCCTGAAAAATCTATTTTAGCTGAAATAGGGATTTTAATTTTGTTAATTTCAACTCTTCTATGAAAAGTGAAAAATTAGTAATAAGGTGGTTGCAGGTATAATTTTTTCTCTTCAAAGAACATATTTACGCTTTTGTTCAAAAATAATTTGGAAAGACAATATTTGAACATTTAGAATTTAAGCTGGGAGTCATTTGCTGCGTGCACCAATTTTACACCCTGTGTAGAAGAATATCTTTCAATGTAGGTTAACTACTCTTGCGAAATCTCGCTTTTAAATTGAAATGGCCCTTTTAAACGTCACTAAACGAATTAAACGGCATTCATATAACTTGTTATAAGCAAATTCTAAAGCCTAAATACGTAGTGTTTAAAAAAAATTTAAATCACAAACTAACCCTCGTACACAAAAAAAAGTATAGGTAAGGAAATAAAAGATTATAAATTTTATGTTAACGGAAGGGTTACAAAATCATGACAAAACATCGCTGTGGTAATGATCCTAAACCCAAAAAAAAATTCCTGATTAATTCTAAGCTTTGTTCTTGCAATTGCGCAAGATATACCGAGATAGGGTAGTAGTCATTTAGTGTAACCGAAAATGGTTAAAAAAATGTTTAAAAAAGGGTTTATGTTGTAAACTGGTTCTACCAAAACTTTAATCTTTTTTACTTCCTAGGTAGCACGTGTAAAAACAAGCCTTTTTAATTATCTGTTTAATTCCTAACAATCACAACGAATACACATTGTTCACGCTTAAATAGAACGCGTTCCTGTCGATCTAAAAAACAAGAGCTTGATGCTTCACTGGTAGAGCATTTAAGACATACGTTACTACATGAAATCTGCTGTATTGTATTCATTAAATTATAGTCATATTTTTAACGGCAGAGATAATAAAAGATGTATAACTGTGGCGTAAATATTAAAAATTGCTTAAAAAGTTTAACTGAATGATATCAAAACACGAAACAAGTTGAAAAATCTTAAGCGAGGTTGGTGCGGATCTTAAATAGTACGTGAGCACCCACATTCTACTATTATTTAACATCTAATCTTTAAGCAGAGGGTGTTCTGCAGATTAGCGGAAAAAATTATTTATTTTACAATTGCGTACTTTTGTGCAGTAGATATCCTATAAAGCTTTCAACTTGATCTAAGTCAAACTTTAATGCCAAATTAAAGAATAGTATAATCGCGTAAATATTGTTTAACCTTGAAACCAAAATAGATCAGGAACACCTATGCACGCACGCACGCACGCATGCATGCACGCACGCGCGAACGTACTAACGCACGCACGTACGCACGCCCGCACGCGTGCACGCACGCACGCATGCGCGTACACAAGCACATCCACGCACACACAAACGTACTCACGCACGCACACACAGGATAATTACTTGAGCATATGCGTTGAACACTGTTAATTGACAAGGATGGATAACTGAGCTAACGGTGATTTTTCGATATAATAGTCGTGCAGATATATGCTTGGCGTGCTGTTATACCTACTTTTTTTCTTCCTTTTGTTAAACATATTCCTATGTGGCGAGCTGTTCGTTACTCGGAAAGGCCATCGTAGATATATATATATGTGTGTGCGTGTGCGTGTGCGTGTGCGTGTGCGTGTGCGTGTGCGTGTGCGTGTGCGTGTGCGTGTGCGTGTGCGTGTGCGTGTGCGTGTGCGTGTGCGTGTGCGTGTGCGTGCGTGCGTGCGTGCGTGTGTGCGTGTGTGCGTGTGCGTGTGCGTGTGCGTGCGTGCGTGCGTGCGTGCGTGCGTGCGTGCGTGCGTGCGTGCGTGCGTGCGTGCGTACGTGCGTGCGTGCGTGCGTGCGTGCGTGCGTGCGTGCGTGCGTGCGTGCGTGCGTGCGTACGTGCGTGCGTGCGTGCGTGCGTGCGTGCGTGCGTGCGTGCGTGCGTGCGTGTGTGTGTGGTGTGTATATATATATATTAATAATTAATGGACTGGTCAGTCTTATAGTATAATATACATGTACATATTATCATGGGAAGTAGTCCAAATCAAACAACAGAAACTGATTGAAAATTTAATCAACACCTAACGTTTCGGTACATTTTTTTCGCACCTTTTTCAAAGGCTAAAATGGAAACAAAAAATTCGAAATTAGCAAGAAATACATAACCTGTCGCTAACTACTTACATTGATCAAATTATATTAAAGGAAATTGAAAACAAATTACTGCACGATTCACATAATAAATGTGGGTCAAAAATTAAAAATTAAAAATTGCCTGAAGGGCAACGTCATGCCACGATGGCGGTTAAAAAGTAAAGACAAAGTTGATAATGACAAATTCTATAGGAGTGACAGGACACGTTCCGAAAATGGCAATGATTACATAACCTGAAGGAAGATACCTAACGTTGTTTAAAAATGTCATTACTATATAAAGCAGAATAAACGTTATGAACCCTATCAATATCAATCTTATTATTGATAGGATTAATTTCACTATTAATATAAAAAGACTCGATGAAAAGCCTAGTCTTGTAATTGGTTTCGTTCTCCAAAATGGTGGTGTCGTCGAAAAGTAGTGTATGACTGGTTGCCGCAACATGAGCAGACAATGCACATTTAGTGGAATTAATGCTACAATCACTTCTGTGCTGGGTTAAACGACTCTTTAGCCACTGGCTGGTTTGACCAATGTAACTATTGTTGCAACTGCACGTGATCTTGTAGACAACGTTGCTGTTCAACAATTTCGGAGTACGATCCTTTAATTTGGTAAACAAATTCTGGATAGAAAAATTGTATTCATAAACAATGGCGATCTTAGGTTGTCTAAGTAATCGTACTAAAAGTGGAGATAACTTCTGTATAAACGGAAGCTTCTTGTACGTAATATCAGTTTCTGAAGGGTTTACTTTTAAGAAGTTGCCATATATCAATCTATGCAACATTCCCTTTGGATAACCGTTGTTAACTAAAGTGTTAATCAATAATTTCTTATTTTTATCCATGAACTGTGGGTCTGATATATGATCTATTCGATATCGTAGGGCCTTCACCGTGTTTACCTTATGTTGAAAAGAATGGTTCGAGTTCGGTATTTAATATAAAGATGAAATTAATTTATTGGGATATTTTTGGTCATAAATAAAACAACTGTCAAATAATCTTTCGTTTTTAACTTGACGTTTCGATCATTATTCAGATCTTAATCATAAGCTAAAAGTTAGGTAATTAGAAACTAAATAATACATATATCAAAACTTACATAAAACTTGATTATTCTTAAATTTAAGGTTTTTAAAACCTTTTTTCGCCCCTTAAAGATAAAACAAACACCGAAATGTGCAGTAACGTTGTATATAAGATTCAATGTATTTGCAACCACTCCTACATTGGTCAAACTGGTCAGTGGTTAAAGTACAGATTAACTCAACACCGCAGTGATGCAAAATTGGGAAAAAACAATTGTGCCTTCTCAACACATATACATTCTACCAAACACACACCTTCACTCAAAGACACCAAAATTTTAGAAATAGAACAAAATTACAAGAAACGCTTATTACTCGAATCATTTCATATACAAAAAGAAAAAAAGTGCATCAACAACAAACGGGACCTAAATAACTTAAGTGTTGTTTACTCCGATTTATATAAACATTAATTGTAGTGCTGTTATTTAATGAACAATATTTATACATTCTTTTCATTTTTATCGTATTTATATCCAAAAATTATTTAACTTAACTTGGTTTTTGTAACATCAAAATTGCATACAAAAAACAATTTTAATTCTGTCACTCAAGTTTTGATTATGTCATTCAAAATTAGTTTATACTAGCCTTAAATTTAAGAATAATCAAGTTTTATGTAAGTTTTGATATATGTATTATTTAGTTTCTAATTACCTAACTTTTAGCTTATGATTAAGATCTGAATAATGATCGAAACGTCAAGTTAAAACGAAAGATTATTTGCCAGTTGTTTTATTTATGACCAAAATATCCCAATAAATTAATTTCATCTTTATATTAAACATTGATTCCTGGTCAGTATAGTAGAGTTTTATAATATATATATATATATATATATATATATATATATATATATATATATATATATATATATATATAAACCTAACATTTTAATTGTAATTGTTATTTTTTCAAAGCCTGTCTGATTTCCTGCTTGAACATTTTCTATAAAATGCATATTGTTGAACTGGCAGAATTCTGTTGATAGCGTATTATTGTAGGTTGTTACATCTTTAGTGCAAATTGTTATTGGATAAGTGTAGTTAATTGTTAATCAAAATGTATTAATTGTTTTATAATATTCTCCAATAGTAAGTTATTTTTAGTTATGTAAATTAAAAACATTCTTAAAATTTGACGAAAATCAAAAATATCTCGAAAAGTAATGGATTTAGGTATAGGGAATGCTTAACAAAAACGAAAGGACACTTAATGAGCTATCTATTGTAGCAATAAAATTGGTCGAGTACCATTTAAAAAAAGTTTTAAAAAATGCATTTTGCGAAACCTGACACACCCTGTATACTGTGAAGAAATTTCAAAAGTGTGATATTTACAAATATACTATGGTATTTAGTAAAATTTTCTGCATCTTCAAAATTAACATAAGTTGTGTATTAGTGCCGTGGCAATGTATCTAATCAGGGTCATTTTTTCTAAAAACAGTTGAATATCTCAAAAACTAAAAGGAATAGACAGATACAATTTAATATCAAATTAAAGCTCTTTTTATGGGCTTTCCAAAAATGTAATAATATATAGGGTGTTCTATTTAAAAAAATATAAGTTTAATATGCCCTGGAATTACGAAACACCCTGTATGCTTCCAAATATTTTTAAAATGTGCACCTTAGGCATGCCTAATATGCCTTCGAATTTGGTTTTACGTAGCTTTTATAATAACGGAGTTATCGACCGTTGCCACACTAAAAACTCGCCCTGTATATAATAATAATAATAATAATAATAATAATAATAATAATAATATTTTTTTATTAGCATGTTACTTATGTTTTATTTATTGTTTGCTCCTTTACTAATTTTTTGTTATATTTCTATACTTTATTCTAGGGTTGTAGGTTCATCGGTTTCGTTTTGATTGACACCCAATCTTCGACTGCGTTAGCGCGGTCCTCCCATTCGTTTCGTTTTCTCTTCTGTTGCAGTAAACCAGTCGTTCATGACTGACTCTTTTTCTTTTCTTTCTGGCACGCTCGTTTGACTCTAAGAAGCTGTCTTATATTGGAGTTAACTTCGTAGTGGTGTATATTAAGGGCGCTACCGATAAGCTAATTTTTTCTTTAGACTCGCTCACCATTTGTTACTTTCCTCAATCTGAATTGTATACATAACTTTGTTAGTGTCTTGACCTCGTAAAAAGCTTGTTATTTACAAAACGCTAATTTGCTGTACAAATCATCTGCACCACTACAATTTTATTGTATATCGAAACACGAAGCTTTTGCAATTCTAAACTGCGTAGCTGCATAATCTACAACGTGCATCGCAGAAAATATCTTTTGAAAAATTCTAAAAAATCGGAACATATCTATAATGCAAAAACAGCTTAAGATAGAAGTTTGCAACTCCGAGCCCATTTCAGTTAGTTTGACGAACTGCATGATTTCTTGCAATTACGCAGCAAGCACCCGTATAGCTATACTGGCGCTTTTCTTGGTAAATGTGGATTCAAACGTCATAGAAAGACTTTATAAAGAACTAGTTTATGGCCTACAATTTTGGGGGATATTTAGTATACTGTTATAACCTGCAACAGATTGTAATTTTGTATTGATGTGAAAGTGTAGTTTGTGCCTGGCACATGTTTTCACAACAAGACCTTCTTGATAATATTACCATAAACACACGCGAGCATCAGAAATCAGAAACCATAAAAAATATACGTTGGACATCGAATTATTTGTTTGGTCGATACAATTTAATTAGCTTTGCCTTACGGTTATGCTTGTTTCTCCACTTTACTATCTACACGTTAAAGATGTCTAAATTTATTAAAATAAAAATGTAGTAATTTGCTTTACACAGTGTGCAAAGATGGATTTGATGTTCTATTTTGCAATTAATGTATATTGGCAAAAGCTAATATAAGTTAAGGAACCGCTTGCAGTTACTATTCCAATTTATTGTAAAATATACGAGTATACACCCTTGTAATAATATTCAGTGCTGACTTGTTTGCAGTGTTTCCAAATCTATTACTTATTTTTATTACTTATTATCATAAAACTATTTTAACGTTAATGTATCACCGCACCACTAATTTTTCTCGGTTAGTACTAGGTCTTCCTGCATCATCATCATCAGGTCTTCAGTTCTGGAACTGGTTAGACGCACACACTCATTGTTTTCTATTCTGTGCTTTTCATATACTATTTTTATATTTTAAAAATGTATTGATAAACCTTTTCTAACTCGGGACTACGATTACTTGGTTTTCTATCTGTAATTTGAGTTACTATTAAATTCTTTAAATTCAAACTTTTTTCTTCTAAGATTAATTCTTGTTTAAAATTCTAAAATAAAGGGACATATTAATGATTTCTTGTGTCTTTCGTGGCACTGTACACGAAGTCATAGGTGTATCACCTTATTTTGCAAAATTTGGCAGAGAATGATCTTAGAAGGTGCCCCTATTATAGAAAGTTTAGATTAAGAAAAGTTATTTACAGATAAAAGCCATTGAATAATCGCATGCTCGAATGAGAAAAGACCTATCAAGATATTCTAAGAACTAGAAATAGCATGAATATGATTTAAGACGACATGAAGTAACTTATTCAGTTAGATTTAAAGTCTGGAGAAGAAATTTTGCTTTCTCGGACGCAACACAATATTTTAACGCTATATCAGCACCAAAATTTACAGGTCCATTTACAATTGTTAACAGAAGTTTCTACTAATACAAATGAATTAGTTGATGAGACAAGTGAATCCACATGGATTTGGCAAGTAAAAGATTTAAAACCATTTTGTAACTGATATTTGAGTATATGTCATTTTAGTTTAAGATAGAATAAGTCCGGGACTTTTTTGGGTCAAAACAAACCTTACAAACATAAGGAATAAAAAGCCAAGTAAACTATCCATAAAAGATGAGATTTTAGTTCTGTAAATTTAAAACTACCTAAGATGAAAGACATTTTGATAATGGAGCAGTGTTTGTTAGGAATAATTATATGCTTGAAAAAGATTATGCTGTAAATGTTCCATATTCTTTTGTATGAGAGAAAATATTTTAGACTCTATAAATGCTTTGTGAGATTGTTGTGTTTGATTTCGTTTTGTGAACTCTGTAATTTCCAATGAGCTAGCCAGGCAAAGTAAAGTTAGAAAGGGGAGTAAGTCAACAATTTCAAATTTTACAATATATATTTATATATATATATATATATATATATATATATATATATATTATAGTGGTTTTAAAAGATCAAAAATAAATATAAACGAAGCAATTTCAAAACACCCTGTATAAAGGAACAACCAGAAATTACGTGTGAAGGTTATATTAGTTAATTCATTTTTAAGTATCAGGTATTAACAAAATTTTATAAATAATTAATGAAATTTAAGTAGGTTTGCAAAGAAATTAAATAGTAAAAGCCAATGCCATTAATTTATTAATTAATTTGAATTTAATTGAACGATTATTGATGTATAATATGCATAAAAGCGTTTAAAAACCCAGTAATACCAAGATGAGAAGCGTTGCTAACGTACAAATATATCAGTAGTGTTTGAAATACGTGGAATATCCAACTCGTAAAAGTGTTCTCCAATCTTTTAATTTTAATTATGCCACGGCTAGCCCAGTTTAATTTACACAGAGTACACAACGCTACGATGATCAAATTAATTTACCCCTTTAACTCTTACCTGTTTGAATTGATAAAACGAAGTCAATCAATATTCGTATAATGAAAAGAAATAATATCTACACTTCACAATTTTTGTAATCTTTTAAATAAACCTTTCAATCAAGTAATATTATTTGGATCATTTATGCCAAAAATTATATTTTTTTAATTTAATTTAAAGTCACCAAAAACGACACCTTTTACTAAAAAATCTGGAACATTCAAGACCTTTTTTATGCTCGTAACGTAAATTTCAACGTATTAGTATTTTTGTTGACTCCTTACAAATTTGAGAGAAAAATTAATATATTCTATGTTTAAATTTAAATTTGAAAAGATTCCTTATACTAGTTAGTCCTGACCTGTGATATCCTGATTTGCTGCTGCGTGTTGTGGATCAGCGCCCCCTTATTATCTTCAATCGAAAACCAATGCTCTGATTTGTACTCCTTCTCGTGCTTAGAACCAATAGTTTTGTTACTCCTTATTTCCAAAGTTCACCTCGTGCTTTACTTTATATTTTTCTGGATACGCCTTAGACCTCTCCACTTAAATACCCCTTGGATTTCTCAATACCACTCAGAAGTTCTGAATACCAGGCTTAGATCCTTTTTAATATCGTAGGTTTCTTATATTTCTTATATACACCTTATAAATATACCACTTACAATTCGTACGTTTCTTGGATACACGTTCGAATTTCTGAATATCAGACTTAGAAACCTTAGATTATTACAAACATTTAATTTAAATTAATTAACCAATGTCTACTCACGTTTTCTGCAAAACGGCAAAAGCTTTTTCATGTATCTTCAACGTCAACTATTATTACACAACACTACTTTTTCACAATAATATAATTTACAATTTATTTATTTGACGCGTAAATATTCGAATCAAAGTGTTGCAAGTTCGACGTGCTTCAAATTGAGACTGCCTTTCCTTATCAACTCTGGGCGTTGTATTGCTTTTGTTATTTACATTTGGATTGGTTTGTCCAAACAGCCTTACAAAGTGTTGTAACTAACCATATTTGTTTTGGAAATTCCTATTAGTTTTCAAGCTGATTTCTGACGAAACTATTCTAAAGTTTCGTATCATGCTAGTATTTGCTATTGTTTTACGATCTTTGACCGCCTGTTTTGTTATTATTGTTAGACTTTCATTTAGCTTACGTCTGTTGTTTATGTAGATAAAGCTTTTAGAGAATTGAACAAAATAACTGATGTAACATGAGTGATGTTTTCGTTTAAATCTCTATTTAAAACTTATCTTTAAAAGTGCGTTTCTTATCAAAGCGCTTTATTATTCCTTCTTTATTACAAGCGTAATTGCATGAAAATTTACCAGGTTTCATCTTATCTCATGCGTATTTATTTTATAAACTTATTGAACGTTTCTCAACATAGTTTAATTACATGTATAATTATTCCTCTGCTAAATACGCGTTCTATTATTGGAAGATATGCTTACTTGCATTGATTAAAGTTAATTGCGGTCTATATACAGGGTGTTAAATGCTTGCTATTTACTTAATGTGCGAATTATTTATTTTCCTGCTAAATAAAAACAGTTTTCTGATTCCTATGGCTATTTACAGTTACTACGCGACCCTTACGTCTCAATACACCCCTAAAGAACCCCTTATCACAGCTATATATATAAGAAATGTAAGTTAATGAGTATTAAATTAATACAATACAGGATGCTTTCGTGCCTGAATTTAAGTCACTTGCTATTAATTCTTGTTTACCTTGTATATATTGCCCTGTATTTCCCTTTTGAAGAAGCTCCACTGTTGGGTCGACATAAAAATGCACTATATTTTTCAGGAAATCCCGCTCCTTTTTGAATTGCTATAACCCTTGCTGAAAATTTAAAAAAACTACTAATTTTCCACCTAAATATTATTTTGAATCCCAGCTTTGATTACTAGATGTTTTGGTTTAGTACCTTCTGAAAATGCTTTCCCAAACTAACATTCCACGGCTAGCTCTGCTCACTGCTTCTTCAGAGATATTCACAACAGCTACTAATTATCTCAACAACCTTTATAATTAATAATAAAAAAATAAACAAATAATTCAACAAAACTTACAACCCTTTTATTCTAACAAGATAAAAAAATTATTTTACACCATCACAATATTTACAATATGGATCTACGTTAAACAATTTTATACCCCTACTTGATAAAAGAAATCAACTTAATATCCCCCAATTTTATGCTCCTTTACATTTCAAAATTTTATTTAAAAGTAGATGGGCCTACCCTGTAACTTTAATTTACTTTCCCCTGGTCTATGGTGAGCTCAGTATAAACCTTTTTATATTTGTGTGCTCAAATTGTAGCACTGAAAAATTATGCAAAATACCCGTTTACTTCTTACATCAGTAAAATGTTATACAAGCATTTACACTCTCAGATTTATATTTAAAAACTTGTCCTTTACATATGTCGATTAGTTGATTTTCAGTTCATAAATATTTTCACCAAAATAAACTCAACTCGCTAATAGTTAAATAAATCCTCACCAGCACAGCAGTTTCAACAAAACAAAAATCGTTACCTAGAGAGTATTCTGCTTACAGATCACCACCTCTGTAGATGCCAAGGATTGCACGTACTAGGATCACTCCATGCTACAAGTTTCCATTTTGAACAGGAATTCCATTGCAAACTCATTGTTCAACCAAATCGTCAACAATCCTGCCGCTCCAGATCCAAACATCACCTCGTCTTACACGCAATGAGCATCAAGCACCTTCGTTCAATTTGTAAATAAATCTCTACTTACGAGTTATCCTTCTTCAATTATAACGATTTACTACGACTCACTCCACTTTAAATTACCTTGCACTTACTTGTGTATATAATAACACTTGTAAGTGTTAGATCGGACTGCACTTGTCACGTGGCTTTAAGCCAGGATGATTTTTTTGTAGACTTGGAAAAATAAGAAAGAGCGAATGCCGCCTCCAGTAGCGCTTATATAACAACAACCCCACTTAAGTTGCACGTTTTTTGATAAACATTATTTGAAAACTTGCAAACGGCCACTCAATTTTACAAATTACACCTGCACGTACATACAACCGTTTTTCAAAACCCAGAAATCGTCAACAAAACACTTCATTACCGCGAAAAACTAACCAAAACCAACTGTTCAAATATCCTTTAAAATTTTCCCTTTCTGTCACGTTCACACAAATACAATCACGCCTATCGTATGCGCGTTCATGCAATTATCTCCCTTGCACTCTCATAATCACATCTCAGCCTTGTCTAAATTTCCTACCTAAAGTGTCTATGTTATTTCTGCCTTTCTTGTATCTCTTTCTGTCCCATGATTTCTGTCTCGCTTGTAGCCCTGCTATTACTATATTGTTCACGGTTATTCTCCCTTCTTTTATGTGCGCCTCGAAAAATCGATACCGTCCACAAACATGTTGCAACTTCGTCCCGCTTATTGCTTTTTAAAGTATACTTGTCTGAAACGCGCTTGAAAATGTTTGTCACGTAAACACCTGATATCTTTTATCTGCCCCTGTTACGTATTAAATACAGTCTGTCTCTTAATTTTATTGATCTGTTTTCAACTGGTCGACCGTTGCTGTTAGCCTTGCATTTTTCCGTTAACATATTATACCTTGAATTATAATCTCAACGTAAACTAGCTTTACACGAATTGTTGATTTACCCCAACTTCAATTCTATGAACCCCTTGATTGTTTTAACGTGTTTTCCCATATTAAACGTTGGAGCGTTTGTTGAAAGCTTTTAGCTTATGTTGTATTTAATAAACATACGTTGCTTATACTGATTTTTATCCTGAAAAGCTCTAACACTACTAACCTTTGTAGACGACTTTCGACCTTGTCGTTGATCTTAATTGTTGTCCTAGTACTAAAATACTCTATACAAATTAAACCTACCATATAATATGTAATTTTATCTTAATCTAATTATATTGAAGCGTTTTAAATAAATTATTAATTTTTTATATACAGGGTACCTATAACTACAAATATGCATGACTTATTTAGACCTATCTAAGCCTACCCTATCACAGTAATATATATGTATATATATATATATATATATATATATATATATATGCTGTGATATACTCCTTTGAATGCGGGAACTGGGTCCTTTCAACAAAAAAATTCTAGTCCCACCGATTGGGCGTCATAAACTGCTGTGATCCTGGTTTCGCTTCAGCTGCTCACCTAATTTTATAAACCTCCTCATTCATAAAATTAAACAACACATTCCTACCACAAACATCAACGTTAACTCTATTTACATCAATATTCAGAATACATTAAATTTTCAAATTAAATTTCAGCATAAAATTCAGTTTTAAAAGAATTTCAAGATTAATTTTATTATCACTTTAACGTGCATCCAGAATTAAAGTCCTTGTTGGATGCCTACTAATTAATATAACAATATAAGCAGACCGGAGTCTGAGTATAAAGGAGCATCTACCACCCTTTACGTTAATTAACCAGGTTCGTCTAATTGAGCTCAAAGACATACCCAAAGTTTCATCATATTCCCGAACATCAATACTAAATACCCTTTCTACTTAAACAAGCAAATTTCATCTTAAAATTAAAATTTTATGGTTAGTACAATTTCACTAATGTCCATTTAAAGTAAATCAATTATAAAGTTATTCAACACACACAAAATGTCAAACAAAATAGTATAATTTACCTGAAGGTTACTGTCCTCGAAGCTTCAATGTACATCGTCCCTTTAGTTAATCACACCATTCCAACAGGATTATATTTACGGCTTCTAATTCTCAACGCTTTTAAAATTTTCTCCATCACCATTTATTTAAAGTTGTTTCTGGGCTTTTCCGGAACTCATCTGTGTATATCTGACCCTTGTTTCGTGGATCCAGACACGTATTTGAACCATTTAATTATTAACACCCCGAAAAATAGCAAAGAAATTCATGCGTCTTTCACCAATATACGCCAAAACTGCCTACTTTTGTGTATACATTTGTCGTTGTAAATTTTGCTAATTGGTACAGTGATACTAAATTTTATTACCTTGTATCTAAGTGCACTGAAGTACATTCATGTTAGCACGTAAATAACAAACTATTTTGAATCACTAAAATATACGAGCAAAATTTTAAATTATTTTATCAAACTAAAATGCACTGTTTAACATCTTGAATCAAGTCGCGGATGTAAGAGCTTTTAACGCATCGAATAGTCAAAAGTCTAAGAGACCGAAATTCATATTACCACCGGTATATATAGCAAAAAGCCTGTCTGTCGGTCTGTTCCCCAAAACAGACAATTCTTAAGAATTTCTCATTCTGTTCCCAGTCCGTCGCTCGCGCGTCGGTTTTTACGAAATTTTCACTCGCCCCATTTAAATATCAGAAATTCTCACACGGCACGCAAACATGTCCGAGAAAAACTAATTAATTTTGTACAGAAATTGTTGTTTCTACCTCTGATATTTGCATCCTATTTTCAACCAATTGTGACCCTCGTGACGTTGCTTAAATCACGCCTTTTACTATATGTGTCTTTGCTTGACGCATTTTCTCTTTCCTTTTCTAACCTGTTCGTATTGGTGCAAATTGATATTCTTTATTATCGATTATATTTTAGTCCATGTGGACTATCTGGGTTTAATAACCCCGTATCGCACCTTCTCGTGAATATTAAGCCCCGGTTTCTCCAAGATTCTTTGTAAACATTAATTATCTGCAAAATTTTCGCCGAATGAGCTTTTTAAATAAACCCTGTTTTGTATTTCGCGCTAAAGCATCTGACCGTTTCCAATATCCTTAGAATCGACATGTTTATCTAAACAAATTAAACTGAAATTGCCTTTTAAAATACGCAGGTGTGTTCAAACATCCTACTTCTAACTAACACTTCTAGGATTTGCATTTTATTGGGTTTTACAAGTTTCTGTAGATATTATCTGTACGTTTTGTTCAATACCGGTTACTTGAAATAGAGTTAATTAAGATAAATTTTGCACGTAATTTCCATTTGTTTAGGAATAATTACATTACACGCAGAGCTTTTTAATACTGCTTCTTTTGATATAAAGCGTCTTGTACATGATTTAAATCTCTTATGTTTAATGAAACTAATAAATTTTTATGCTTCACGGTTTTAATAACGCGTATTATCTAATAATATTCATTATACACGGTGATTAAAATTATTTGATGTGATTATTTAATTTTCTACTCTGGTCTAAATATGAGTATTTTCCCCCTATTTAAATACAAATAATCCCACTTATTTGAATGCAAATATTAAGCATTTAGCCCAAAAAAAAATTACAAAAAAATTGCCTATCACTCTCTACCCTTATCTATCTAACTTACCTACTTTGTCTCCAATCCAAAAAAAATATTTACACCTATCCTATATCCCTATCCTATTCCTAACTTTTAACTAATCTTCACTACACTTCACTTCCCCCTAACTAATTCTATATACTTCCTATATACCTATCCTATTCTTATTCTATTCCTAACTCTCCACCAATCTTCTATGAAATATCTACACTTAACCTATCTTATTTTCTTCCTACATTTACTCTTTATTCTCATCCTAAACCTATTCCTAATTATCTCCCATATTTATCCTCTACCTAGCTTTATTTTCTATAAACATCTACTTCTACTCTTCGATATACACCTATATCTACTCTCTATTCTATTCTTATTCCTATATCTATACTAAAATTCACCTATCTCTATCCTTTGTTCATCAAGTTATTTAAATCTAACTCTCTTCTTGACCCTCCAAGTCTTTCGTCTAACTATCCTAATACTCTTCATCCCTATTTCTCCCCCTTCTATATCTATACTTAAATTCCTTATTATCTCACATACAATAAACTTATCATCCCTATTATCCTGACTCTTAAATACTGCTTCTTCTTCAGTCCCTACACTTGTCTGTTTCTCATTTATTATTGTTTCCCTTTCTGCCGACAAACCAAACGATACTACTTTAACATTATCGATTTTTTCCTCTATGGAAAATCCTGTGTACCTTCTAGAATGCTTGTGTAATGGAATCCGCCAGAATGAATCCCTTAAATCTACTTGATTAAAAACAAACTTGCCATTTAACCTCGTCAAAAATAATTCTGCCTTCACCTGCTCCCGATATGCTGCTGTTGCTTCTACCCCCACTAATTCTGCATTTTCTTGTACTAAAGCTTGAACCTCTACTTTCCTATCCTCTGGACATCTTATTGTGTTGATCTGTTTACCTTCATCATCCTCTACCTCTACTACATTAATACTAAACCCCGTGTCATCCTCTGTGACTTCATAACTGCCCTTCCATGGCACTACCCTATCCTTAATCCTTATTACCTTCCGTTCCATATCTATCAACACCCCTAACTTCATCATACAGTCAACACCTAAAATGCTCTGAAACTTCAGTCCAGGTACAATTACAAACTCCTGTTCACAGCTTAAACCTCCTATATCTATCCTAAGCACCACAACACTATTTACTACAGCAAACTTCTTTTTATTTGGAGCTACTAAATGGCTACGCTTTATAGGCATAATTCTATCACAAACCTTATCCCTAATTTTGCTGACGAATTCCTCCGATATTAAACTCGCCTCTGCCCCTGTATCAAGTAATACTTCTACATTATTCTCAAAAATTTCTAAATTAATAATTGGCAAACATAATTTTTCCTCAGTTTCTGGCTCTACTTCCTCCTCAATTTTGAAAAATTCATTTGGATGTTCATATACATTTACACTGAAATCTAGTGGTCTGTCGCGTTCTAAAAATCCTGTCCAGGTCTGTTTTCCCTACTCGGTCCTGGTCTAGCCGTCACCTCAACGTTCGTCCTAGGCGTTTCCACTCGTTCCGTGTCTGTATTAGCAGTCCCGCTCATGTCTGGTGAACTATTCATTCTGGTAGGTCCCGGTCTCTGTGCAGGTCCCCTTCCTAAACTATTACTCCTAACGTATGGTCGTCTCTGTTCCCAATTCTGTCGCTGGTATCCGTAATTATTCCCCCTTCTAGCATAGTTGTCCCGTCTATTGTCAAACCTAACTGTGTTGATCTGTCTTTCCCTGTTTTCCCGAGGTCGTCCACTACTTACGTCGTCGTACCTCTGCAAGTATTCCAAAAACATTTCTCTGTCCACTATGTTCTGTAGTGCTGCGTGCTGTCTTATGTCTACCTCGAAGTGTCGTGATAAATACTTAATAATTTGTCGGTCCGTCAGTGGTGGGTTCAGTTGCTTTGCTATGCTATACTTGCGTATAGCATATTGCTCTACTTCCTGAAAATTCTCCTTAAATTTCCTGTGATTAAGTCGTCTCGTACCTGATCTTGTCTGTGGTCACTCCAGTAGTGCTTTAGAAATTTGTTTTCAAAGTCCTGATACGTGTCTATGTCCTGTCCTACTAAATTGTACCACGCTTCCGCATTGTCTTTTAATAAAGCCTTTATCGTATTTAGTTTAGTCTGTTCGTCAAATAAATTTCCCACTAGATTTCTTACACTATTAATAAAAATTTGTGGATTTACCCTGTTATCGCCATAAAATTTCATGTGTTGGTCCAATGATACTCCACCTGTAGAAAATCTGGGACCATACCCCGTTAAATTTGACATGTTGTATTTAATACTACTAACTTCGCGTTCTACCCTGCCTAACTGATCCCTACATGAGTCCGTCACTTCAGTCATTTTTACATTAATCTCTTCTTCACAGAACATGCGTACTTCGGACTTTAAATGTCCCATTTCCTGTCGAAGACCTGTAATATCACGCTCATTTTTTTCAACCCTATTTTCAACTTCCCCCATCTTTACGGTAAGACTATTTTTAAATTCTGAAACTTCTTTATTCGTCTTATCTATTTTCTCACTTAGGGTTTCCCTAACTCCTGTTAATGTCTCATTCATTCGGTCAAATTTTCGATTTGAGTCCTCTCTCGCTCTATTCGATTCATCGCTTAGCAGTTCTAATTTTCTGTTAGACTCCTCCATCGCTCTATTAGATTCTTCACTCATCCTCTCTAACATTCTCAATATCATCTCGTTTCCTTGATCCCCGGATTCCGTCCTCGACTGATCTCTACTGCCTCCAGCTTCTTCCATTTTAGAATTTTTTTCGCACAATGCACTATCGTCACTTCCAATTTCCACTCCTTGACTCCTTAACCACTCTTTTCTCTGCATACGTTCTACTCACTCTCACACCCTCTAAAATACTCTTAAATTTATACACACACAGAAACTCTCTCTCTCAGATCGCCAGTTTCCTGGAATAAAATCACAAAAAATTTTATTTGGAACTCAAGCCCTCACGTTGTGGTCGCCATAAACTGCTGTGATATACTCCTTTGAATGCGGGAACTGGGTCCTTTCAACAAAAAAATTCTAGTCCCACCGATTGGGCGTCATAAACTGCTGTGATCCTGGTTTCGCTTCAGCTGCTCACCTAATTTTATAAACCTCCTCATTCATAAAATTAAACAACACATTCCTACCACAAACATCAACGTTAACTCTATTTACATCAATATTCAGAATACATTAAATTTTCAAATTAAATTTCAGCATAAAATTCAGTTTTAAAAAGAATTTCAAGATTAATTTTATTATCACTTTAACGTGCATCCAGAATTAAAGTCCTTGTTGGATGCCTACTAATTAATATAACAATATAAGCAGACCGGAGTCTGAGTATAAAGGAGCATCTACCACCCTTTACGTTAATTAACCAGGTTCGTCTAATTGAGCTCAAAGACATACCCAAAGTTTCATCATATTCCCGAACATCAATACTAAATACCCTTTCTACTTAAACAAGCAAATTTCATCTTAAAATTAAAATTTTATGGTTAGTACAATTTCACTAATGTCCATTTAAAGTAAATCAATTATAAAGTTATTCAACACACACAAAATGTCAAACAAAATAGTATAATTTACCTGAAGGTTACTGTCCTCGAAGCTTCAATGTACATCGTCCCTTTAGTTAATCACACCATTCCAACAGGATTATATTTACGGCTTCTAATTCTCAACGCTTTTAAAATTTTCTCCATCACCATTTATTTAAAGTTGTTTCTGAGCTTTTCCGGAACTCATCTGTGTATATCTGACCCTTGTTTCGTGGATCCAGACACGTATTTGAACCATTTAATTATTAACACCCCGAAAAATAGCAAAGAAATTCATGCGTCTTTCACCAATATACGCCAAAACTGCCTACTTTTGTGTATACATTTGTCGTTGTAAATTTTGCTAATTGGTACAGTGATACTAAATTTTATTACCTTGTATCTAAGTGCACTGAAGTACATTCATGTTAGCACGTAAATAACAAACTATTTTGAATCACTAAAATATACGAGCAAAATTTTAAATTATTTTATCAAACTAAAATGCACTGTTTAACATCTTGAATCAAGTCGCGGATGTAAGAGCTTTTAACGCATCGAATAGTCAAAAGTCTAAGAGACCGAAATTCATATTACCACCGGTATATATAGCAAAAGCCTGTCTGTCGGTCTGTTCCCCAAAACAGACAATTCTTAAGAATTTCTCATTCTATGTTCCCAGTCCGTCGCTCGCGCGTCGGTTTTACGAAATTTTCACTCGCCCCATTTAAATCTCAGAAATTCTCACACGGCACGCAAACATGTCCGAGAAAAACTAATTAATTTTGTACAGAAATTGTTGTTTCTACCTCTGATATTTGCATCCTATTTTCAACCAATTGTGACCCTCGTGACGTTGCTTAAATCACGCCTTTTACTATATGTGTCTTTGCTTGACGCATTTTCTCTTTCCTTTTCTAACCTGTTCGTATTGGTGCAAATTGATATTCTTTATTATCGATTATATTTTAGTCCATGTGGACTATCTGGGTTTAATAACCCCGTATCGCACCTTCTCGTGAATATTAAGCCCCGGTTTCTCCAAGATTCTTTGTAAACATTAATTATCTGCAAAATTTTCGCCGAATGAGCTTTTAAATAAACCCTGTTTTGTATTTCGTGCTAAAGCATCTGACCGTTTCCAATATCCTTAGAATCGACATGTTTATCTAAACAAATTAAACTGAAATTGCCTTTTAAAATACGCAGGTGTGTTCAAACATCCTACTTCTAACTAACACTTCTAGGATTTGCATTTTATTGGGTTTTACAAGTTTCTGTAGATATTATCTATACGTTTTGTTCAATACCGGTTACTTGAAATAGAGTTAATTAAGATAAATTTTGCACGTAATTTCCATTTGTTTAGGAATAATTACATTACACGCAGAGCTTTTAATACTGCTTCTTTTGATATAAAGCGTCTTGTACATGATTTAAATCTCTTATGTTTAATGAAACTAATAAATTTTATGCTTTACGGTTTTAATAACGCGTATTATCTAATAATATTCATTATACACGGTGATTAAAATTATTTGATGTGATTATTTAATTTTCTACCCTGGTCTAAATATGAGTAATATATATATATATATATATATATATATATATATATATATAATATTTTAGGTAGTTAATTACACAATATATATGGCCCTTTTAGCGGCTAATCAATTCAACGTTTGTTTGACTCTTTTTCGAGCAGGAACTTTGATCAATTATATGTAGGTGGTGTTATTAGAATGGGAAAATAGTTTAAGCAAGTGATTATTTAGCAATCATTGTTCAAAAGGTTAAAATTTTTTTAATTGTTCAAAAGACTATAGCGTCTTGCAAAGCATAAAGGATATTTTTTACTACGGAAATAATTAAGAATGCTTTAATGGTGTTACCATTTTCTCATATACAAGTAAAAGTACAATAAATAATTTACAGTTGTTACGAAATACAATAAAAAAAGAAATTAATTTCACCTGATTTTATAATATCCTTTTGATGTTTATTTCAAATCTTTGAATATAACGCCGACATCTTAATTAATAAAAAAAATGGTTTTCAAAGGTACTTTGTAAAACTTGCAACCAACCGCTGGTACAAATATGATAAACCTGCCCCTTATAGATCTTAATAAAATATTTAAAAAAATTATAAAATTGCTTTTAATTAAACAAATAAAGGTGAGTTTTGTTGGGTACATCAACAAGTAAGGTTGATAAGCTATAAAATTCAAGATTTTATTAGAGAATTTCCTCGGATGGATGCTTGAAAAATCTCTAATTATTTTTAGATAATTTTGCTACCGATGATAACCGCTTTGTGGTCGAAATACGTATATGTATTTAGTGTATTTAAAAAATTTTTGGTTAATTAGTTTCATTTATTTAAGTGAAGTTGTATTACATATCCCCATTATATCACATTTTCTTAAAAAAAAATTTCGTAATTTAAAACAATATATGCATCGAATTTAAGTTTGTTATTATGTTTATGTGTAAGTCGTTTTTTTAATTTTTAATAAAGTTAAACGCATTTAGCGCGATTCTACTACCTACCAAATTGTTGGTAAGGCTTGAAAAACTAAGATGGAGTTACAAAGTTTTAACACATTTTTAATCAAATACAATTAAAATGCAAATGTATGTTTTTTTTCGTCACTTTCTTTACCTTTTTGCGCTACTATGCAATACTGTTATACAACTGTTTAGTGTAGGTATCGAGTTTATAGATAAAAATAAGGTACCCTTGAGCCATCGATAACCCCGATTCCTACATTCAATACTAACAGAGTGTTCTACTAAGTACACTTTTGTCCCCAGTTTACATGTATTTTGTGTTAAATCCGTAGATTCCGTAGATTCATCCTTAACAAAAACGTACTTAAGTCTATTATAGGTACTGGCACAAACACCATTCGTGACAATTTTACGACCACCCCGATAAACTCAAAATAGTATTATTTGCGTAAGAAATAAATACACAAATAATCCTATATAATCTCCAAGAGGGGTTATTATTCTCATAGACTCTGTAGTTTAAAGATACCACCCACATCAAGGGTGACCATTAATTTCACATTCCATTTACTCGACGTTTTTTAAGTTAAAATTCTTATTAAAATTCAATATACGCCTCAGATTACACATCTTTTGTTGTTCTTTCTGTACAAACAATAAGTGAGGGCGCATTGGACAATGCGGTGACGAAAAAATTAGACATGCAAGTTTTAAAAAGGACGACAAACATAACAATAGTCTGACCCTTGGCCTGTCAGATCCTTAAGTGGTGATAATAACTCTGAAAAGCTTAGACATGGCGTCACAAAACATGGGTCAACTTCATAAGTAATACTCAGTCTTTAGAAATTATTATTCCGAACAGAATTTAATAATCTTGCTATGAAACCATTCTCTGTAACTTCATTTCTATACGATTACAAAGGAAGGTTTACTTTCAGTAACGTATAGAACCTTATAAAGTGTTCAATAAAATCTAACAATTTAATAAAAAAGATTTGGCGTGTGAAAAGGTTGAAATTTGATCAAAAGGACGTTGCAAAAAACTGAGATATAATCTCGGTATTAAAAATGTCCCTAAATAAAATCTCTAGTCCAGTAATTCCATTGAGTTGGTTGTACCAGAACCAAATATCTGCGATCCTGATTTTAATTCTGATTGTATTTTATAAAAGAGCGGTGTAAATTTGACCTGAGAGGTATAAAAGGGTGGGTGGACAATGGATATACAAAAAACGGATTGAATTACTTATATAAACGTTGAAACGATTTTGTATAAACATCTTGCTTTAAAATTAATTATTTTTAGAGAATCATTTAATATAAAGCTTTCTATACTTGCAACCAGTGGCGAATTCTGACTGTGAGCTAGGCGTGCTCCCCACATCCTAAAATATTTTCATAAACGATTGATATATATATATATATATATATATATATATATATATATATATATATATATATAATATATACATATAAATTTAATTTCTGGCCCCCTATGATAGAATTTTGAATAAACAATAGAGGTAAAGTAGTCAAGGACACGGCAAGCAATGTATGGGAAATAAAGTATGGGTTGCCTGGTGTTATCGATGAGCACCTTCACAATAAATATTCTAAAAATGGAATCACTGCAACGATTAACGGGTAAAAGTGAATTGTTCTGAAACTGTTCAGATACAGTTAAAAGCACTTGACTCGCGCCAGGGCGTAACACATGCTAATATTCTTTTCAAGTGTATTTCGAATTTTATATAACTAAGAATCTTTGCGAATGGACCTGCACCTTGAAGAAGTTCTATATTACTAGAACAAGTGGAACGGCTTTCGCGTTCCAGTGACCTAAAGATCCAAACAACAGGTTCAACCAAAGGATCTTTAGTGAGGAACCAGAATAAGACAGGTCGCCGAAAGAGGGTAGCGGCTCTTTCGGAACTTTGATTGGCAGTGACCATAGGAGTTGGTGTGGCATTCTAAGACACACTACCGCGCTGTGGAATGCAACCGGAAAACTATCACATTACTTCCCAAGTACACGGCGTACTTAAATTGTATTAAAGTTGATGGCATCCTCTGGGGTGAAAAATTCCAGAGGTAAAATAGTCCCCCATTCGGATATCCGGGAAGGGACTACTTCGGAGGATGTGATCGGAAAATTTAGAAAAAGAATCGGGAACACTCTGCGAGTCGGAACGTGGAATGTCAGAAGTAAGAAGCAAATAGATAAGCTAGAGAACTTAAAAACTGAAACCGATAGGTTAGCACTAGACATAGTAGGGATCAGCAAAGTTCGGTGGCGAGAAGCGGTGGGTTCTTGGAGTGGAGACTATAGGGTAATTCATACAGGATCAGAAGAAGGAAATTCTCGTGTGGGAATAATTAAGCGAAAATAGATAGGGCACTGTGTAGAAAACTACTTACAAAACAACAAAAGAGTACTCATGGTTAGATTAGAATCTAGACCGGTACATACGGTAATAATACAAGTATACATGCCGAACTCTAGCCATAGTGAGGGAAAAAAGAAGCGACCCATAAAGATTTCGAAGACATACTAAGATACGTATAAGGGCATGAAAATTCAATAATTACGGGAGATTTTAATGCAGTGTTAGGTGAGAGTAGAGAAGGAGCAGTAGTCGGTTTATTTGGTTTCGGCGCGAGAAATGACAGGAGAACTGGGTTGGTAGAATTTTGCGACAAAAACAACACATTATTTCAACATCATGCTAGAAGACGATACACGTGTAAGATTCAAGGGAATATAGGAAGATATCAAATAGATTACATTCTTGTTAGACAACCGTATAGGAATCAAGTAAAAGACTGTAGAAGCTACCCAGAAGCAGATATTGACACCGACCACAACATCGTAATTATGAAGGCCGCTCTTAAATTTAAAAATTTGAAAAAAGGAATGCAAAAAGACACTTTGACTTTGAGAAACTAAAAGTTAAAGATATCCACGAGAGATATGCAAAAAGTCAAATGAATTGCTAAAAGATATCGAGAAAATTTTAAATACTAAGGAAGGAACAGAATGGAATAACATTAAATCCAGTTCAGACGTGGCGGCCAGAGATATTCTAGAGTATATACAAAAAGAAAATGAGAAAACATGGATAACAAAGGATAACCGAATTTAACAGGAGAAAGATGAAAATACAAAAATAGATCAGACGAAACAGGAGAACAGAGATACAAAACCATAAAATAGGTAATTATTCGGAAATGCATGAAGGCTAAAAAAACAATGGATTGATGAAAAGTGCACAGAAGTACAAACTAAGATGGTAATAGGAAAGACAGACGAACCATACAAACTAATTAGAATGAATTATAGGGATATAAAACCGTACAGCAAAAATATGAGGGACGCGAGAGGAAACTTAATTATAGAAAATGTGGAGAAATTGGTTAGATGGCAGAAATATATAGAGAATTTATATGCAGGAGAGGAACTAATAGCATTAGAACAGGAATCAGGCATTGAAAAGGATGACTTAAAAAATCCTATACTTAGAGCTAAGGTTGAACTAGCATTAAAGGGTCTGAAAAATGGTAAGGCGCCGGATACAGATAAGATACAAGCAGAAACTTTAAAAGTCACTGGACAAGCAGTAACAGAACTTCTATTCCAACTTGTATATATATATATATATATATATATATATATATATATATATATATATATATATATATTGCTGTGATAAGGGGTTGTTTAAGGGTGTACTTTATAGTAAAGGTCGTTTAGGAATTGGAAATTATAATAAGAAGCAGAAAACTGCAGTTATTTAATAGAAAATTGAGAAATGGAGATAGTTTGTAAATAGTAAGCAGTCAACACCCTGTATATAAAGTATAAATAGTTTTAAGCAACGCAAATAGACATAGTAAGACGCATAGTTAGCGTAGGAATAAGGAAGACATGCATTAAGTAGATAGTAAATATTTAACACCATGTAGATAGAGTTTTAGTTAATTTAGGTAAGGCGAGTAATGATATTTTTCAGTGGAAGCACGCGTATTTTATAAGTAAACATAATAAAGTGTAATTAAACACGCATTCAAAAGAGTTCCAAACAATTAGGTTAATACGGAGATAGAAACAGAGCTTCAGGAAGCATAGTATAAATGCGTACAAAATACTTAACCATTTTTAATAAGAAAGGAGATTAAAAATTGCGTAAATAACAGGCAGATATGAAAATTAAAAGTCGAATTGCATCAGTTGTTTATGGAAAAGGGACTAGATTCGTCAAAACACCGCATGTTTGATAACGAAGGCAGCTGCGAGCAGGTCACAATTATTTGAAAGCATAGAAAATTGCATCAGAAACTACTTCAAATGCAAAGATTTAATTGGTTATAATGAGCGACGAGTTTGTAGACCATACCCACTGACGGAGTAGGAGGTAAATGATATATTAGCAGGTACAGTGAAAACGAACTCAGTTTTCAACTCAACAAAGGCCAAAGTGCGCCACTCTGAGACAAAGTGAGATACGTAATAATTTAAAGTGAAAAATTGTATAAGTGCGACTAAGATGAAAATTACGATTGTCGATTAAACGTAAGTAGATTTTGGGAATTTATTTAAACTAAAGCACAATAATAATAGGGCTTCTGAGTCCGGGGAGAATAATGCAATTCTGAGTCAGGGGAAAATAAATAATAAGAATTCCAAGTTCCGGGGAGAAAAATACAATTTCTGAGTCCGGAGGATGATAATCCAATTCTAAGTTTGGGGAAATTGATAAGGAGTACTAAGTTCGAATGAGATGACAATAAATTAGGGTGCATAAGTATAAGTTAATAATGGTAGTCTAGAGGGTGATGGCAACAATTTAAATGCAATGGTTCAAGCGTGTGGATAAACAATATTTCGAATGGGCATGTAATAATCCTGAATTGGGGGAAAATAATTTTTATTTAAATGGATGGCTTAATGCATGGGAAATATTAGCTGATGCGTCAATTGCGAGAAGGAAATAGCAAAGAAATAGACCAGGTTAGATTTTTAGTTGTAAGACATTATTTTTCTATATTTTTTATTTGAATATTGAATTTGCTTAATATAAATGAATGTGACGAAGTCCACCAAAACAAAGGACTTGAATACGTGTAAAGTGCGTGATATGATAAGAGGTTTTGAACGTTGTACACTTTTTTTATAAAGATAATAGTTTTTTTTTGGTGACTTTGGGTTTGATTAAAAAGGTATATAATAAAGTGTATTTTAAATAATTTACAAAAACTGTACATAATATTTGTTTCATTATATAGAATCGAATTAACTGAATTTATAATTCCAAATAAATGCTAGTCGAGGTCATAAGATAAAGTTAATGGGAGTGATTTGATAATTTAAACAATCAAGGAGGAGCTATAAGTTGAATACGAAATTGATAACGAGTAAGGCGGTAACATATCAAATTTTGTTATTGGTCGACAAGGTAGGTTCGAGATAAAATCCAGTTAAGTTCCTGGAGAGAGTGTATAGCAATATTAATAAAACAGCCCAACGTCGGAGAACGATAATTACAATTCTTGTTTAAACATAGCAATATTTATATGTCGACCAAACGATGGGGCGCGAATAATTTAGGGAGCATAGCAATATATATATATATATATATATATATATATATATATATATATATATATATATATATATATATATTGCTGTGTTAATAGGGTCATTTAGGGGTAGTTAGGACCAAGAACATAGCGCATTCCACATAAGATACATAAGGGCTCAGAACAGCTTTCTGAAGAAAACAAGAAATACGATGATTAGACTGGAAAGTAAATGACAACGCCCTGTATATAAATAATAATTGTAATTAATTTAGTTAATGAAAAATACTTCGAAGATTTATTTGAATAAAACAAATCCGCAAGTTGTTAAATAAAATAAATGCACGCTGAAACGCAACACGCGTGGATAACGCATCAAGAATCCTAATTAATATAAGCAAATTTAATAATGCGTAGGGTAGAAAACGCCGATAATATAATCCATACATTGTATTTTGTCTACGTGACTGGAGAATTAAAACCACACCTGATTTATTTGAAACAAACAAAGCATGTTGATTGAAAATCAAAGTTCATCAAATTTATTTAAACAAACAACGATTTAATTACCGAAAAGTATGAAAATCCAGGCGAATTAATGCTATTAACTTGATATCGTACGTGACGGAATGAACGCATTGATATTAATATACAAGCATAACACCATGGAATATCTAAAAACCTAGTTTATATAAACAGCGAACTTTGCGCTTGTCTATAGATAGTCGGTGCATTTAAATATCATCGGATTTGTAAACAAATCAGTTGACCATGAAGTAACGTACAGTTCACGTCTCTAAAGACAAAAATATACACGTGAAATAAGTTATTGTAAAGTGTGAAATAATTCCGCCTGAAATATGAAAAATTAATGGATTGTCGTTTTGTCCTAGAAAGAAAAACGTAAGTAGCTGAAAGTTGTTTTATTATAGATTCTAATTTTAACCTTTATAAAAAGGACTCTAAGGAACCCCTACAGAATCTCTAAAGAACCGCCACAGAAACTCTAAGGAACCCCTACAGGATCTCTAAAGAACCCCTACAGAATCTCTAGAGAACCTCTAAAGAATCCTAAAGACAATTACCAGAGACAAATATAAATATGGGAACATGTTAACTCAATGCTGAAGCGATTATTAATGGAACCAAGAAAGTTGATTTATGGTGAAGGAGTTTTGATGTAGTACATTTAAGGCGCTAGATGAGGGATGCACACAACGCTTGGACCAGTGACGGAATTTAAGTGGATGCAAAACAACAAGTCAGCCGATCTAAATGTTTATTAATATTTGATTATTTTATTTGTGGATATCTCTTTACACTTTTCTAAATTGGAATAACTTAAGATTTAACATTTAACTAAATATTACAAATTTGAAATACTTTAAAATTGCGTTTATGGTAATTTATGTGAGGGGTTGGCAGGATTTAATTTTGGTTATACGTTGTAAAATTACGTAAATAAATGAGGTTAAATGAACGTTCATAGGCTTCAGTTAATAATTAAGAGTACTAGTGATTTTGTTGACTTTTTGATCATCTTTGGTAATAATAATTATATAAATTTATTGATTCAATTAGAAGAGAATTCCAGTTAAACAATTTTTAACCTTTTCATAAGTTGTAAATATTTTTTTGAAAACATTATAATAATTTGTGCTTTATGGTGTTTTGGTTTAAAGATTAGAACGGGAAGGAGAATAGATGGTAGGTTTAAATCTTTGCTTGTCGTATTGTCGCAAACTCTATGCGTAATACAAAAACTGAGCTAGCCTGCGCAATCAAAACTATATAATAAAAATCAAAAATTGATAAATTAAAAATTTATATCTTTTAATTCATAGAAAGGGCGTATTACCACAGAATCACAACAATATATATATATATATATATATATATATATATATATATATATATAATATGACTCAGGCGAGATGTCCAAAGATTTCAAACGTATTATCATAGTCAATACACCAAAAAAGAAAGGAGTGGATCGATGTGAAAATTTTCGAACAATATGTTTGACAGCACACGTGCGAAAAATACTAACTGGAATTGTACAAAGCCGAATAGAAAAACGAGCTGAAGAGATATCAGGTAAGATCAAATTGGGTTTAAGCGAAACAGGGGACGGTATTTTAGCTCTGAAGGTGATAATAGAGAAAACAATAGAAAAAGGGTAAAGCGTGTATATACGGTTGTTAGACCTGAAAAAAGCATTCGACAATGTAAAATGTAAAACAATGTTCGAAATATTCAAAAAGAGTGGCATGAGTTTTAGGGATTGACGGATAATACATAGCTTACACAAATAGCAAACAGCTGTAACAGAATTAGAGCAGGAACGTAAAGAAGTAAATATTAGGAAAGGGGTGAGACAGGTATGTGCCCTATCCCCATTAATTTTAACTTGTACATTGAAGAAGCAATGAATACTGTCAAATGCAAAAAAACATTTGGAATTACTATGCAGGGACAATAGATTGATATGCTTAGATTTGCAGATGATATAGCCATATTAGCATCTAGCAAAGAAGAGCTAGAAGCTGCTCTTAATGAAATGGAAACAGTTCTAACAAAGAAATACGGTATCAGATTAACAAAAATAAAACTAAGGTACTAGTATACAAAGAAGAGAAAAACAAGAATAAAAATAGCTTATGATAACTTACAAGAGATTAAAGATTTTTGCTATTTAGGAAGCCAAACAACGCAAGATGGGAAAAGCGCAAAAGATATCAACCAAAAATTAGCACAAGGTCGTGCTACATTTAACAAGAAAAAGCAACTCCTGTGTTCAAAGACAACAAACATAGAAACAAGGAAAATATTGCTTAAAACATATGTGTAGAGCACAGCACTGTACGGTTTTAAAGCCTTTACAGTAGAAGAAGCGGACAAGAAAAAGTAGAAGCCCTTGAAATGTGGTGCAACAGACGTATGATGAAGATATCATGGATAGACAAAGTTAAGAACAAAGAGGTACTAGAAATGGTAGATGAAGAAACATATATGTGGAAAGCAGTAAAAAAATAGCAGAGATAGGATGACAGGCCACATACTAAAGCATGAGGTAATATTGCGGAATGTATCAGAAAAAAAGAGAAGTAGAGGTAGACCAAGGTTAGACTATTGCACACAGATAGCGAAAGATGTAGGTTCTGGGCGCTTCAGAGAAACGTGTAGCCTAGCCCAGAATAGAAGTCAATGGAGGCATGCGTTCAACTAATCTCAAGATGGAAAAACTAACTTTAACCTGATGATTATTATAAGCAACTACAGGTATTGGTTGTGCAATATTCTCGAATAATATTAATTGTGCCAGAGGGTTTACTGGAAAATGTCTATGTGTTGGAGATTTTGGCAGCCACAGGCTACTTAACTCCCTTTAAATACCCCTACATTTGATTTTCCAATGCTCCACCCGAAGGTACTACATTGGCCAGGAAGCGCGTTTCTTTTACCTGAAAATTTTTTAATTTTGCCGAACCCTTGCTGTTCCAAGCAAGGTAGGAATCTTTAACTTGCGTGACAACTCTCACACACGGGACCTCCATTTAACCTCTCATCCGAACGAGGGCGTATATTTGTGAAAAATGCTCGCCTAACATTTTTCAAGCGGACCGTGTCGGAATTCGAACCCCGGACCTTGGACGTAGTAGTCACACGCATACCAACTACGCCACGGAGCCGCCTCCTCCTCACATACCTTACATGTGATTTTCCAATGCTCCACTCGAAGGTACTACATTGGTCAGGAAGCGAGTTTTTTTTTACCTGGAAAATGGGGATTTTGCCGAACACTTGCTGTTCCAAGCAAGATAGGGATCTTTAACGTGCGTAACAACGCTCACACACGGAACTCCATTTTACCTCTCATCCGAACGAGGGTGTATTTTTGTGAAAAATGCTCGCCTAACATTTTTCAAGCTGACCGTGTCGGGATTCGAACTCGGGACCTTGGGCGTAGTAGTCACACGCATATAACTACGCTACGGAACCACCTCCTCTTCACATACCGTTCATTTACATTTCCAATGCTCCACCTAAAGGTACTACATTGGCCAGGAGGCGAATTTTTTGTTGCCTGGAAATTTAGAATTTTGCCGAACCCTTGCCGTTCCAGGCAAGGTATGGATCTTTAACGTGCGTGACAACACTCACACACGGGACCTCCATTTAACCTCTCATCCGAACGAGGGCGTAATGTTTGTGAAAAATGCTCACCTGTCATTTTTCAAGCAGTCGGCCGTGTCGGGATTTGAACCCAGGACCTTGGGATCCGTAGTCTTACGCTTACTACATTGATCCACGGCGACGCCGCCTCTTCACATACCACAGAATCTCGGTCAAATTGGACTAGTAATTAGAAAACCAAGCTGTATATAGGCTGATGTAGGAATATTAGGGAACTGTGTAGGCTAGCACAGAATATAAATAAGTGGAAGTACGAGTCCAATCAGTTTCAAGATGGAAAAACCTAATGACAAAAAAATAAACGCACTTAAATTTGATGATTATTTATAAACAACTACAAGTGTTTATGAAATGTTTTCAACTAATGTTGATTGTGCAAAATTCGGCAAACGTTCAAATACTGGGGAAAGTTGGCAGCCACAGGCTGCTTACCTTTCACATTCCACTGAATATCGGGGAAATAAGGTATATTGCAAAACAATAGAAGGGGGCCGAACTGCATCTAACAAGAAAGAACCACGGCTATGTTCAAAGATACCAAACATAGAAAGAGAAAGAAAATTCTTGAAAGCATATGTGTGGAGCACAGCACAGTACGTCTATGAAATAGGGGCAGCAGGAAAAGCAGACAGAAAGAGACAGAAACCTTCTGGAATGTTGTGCTTCAGATGTATGAGGATGACAACATAGACAGACAAACTTAATAAATAAAAAGGGGTTATAGTAACAGTAGGGAATAAAGATATTTGCAAAAAACAAAAAAAAAATAGCTGAAATAGAAGGGCAGGTTACGTTGTGAGGCATTTTTGGGGAATAGTACGGGATATATTACAAGCAGGAATAGGAAGAAAGAGGTAGAGATAGACCTAGATCAGACTATCGCACTCAGATAGATAGATGCAGACTGTGCAAATTTCAGGGAAATGTGTAGATTAGTTTAGAATAGGAATCGATGAGGGTACGCATCTAACCAGTTTCAGGGCTGAAGAACTAATGATGATGATGATAACTACCAAGTATTTTGATTGGATTTTGAAGGTGAAGCGTAAAGTGCATACATTTTTGTTTGAACTAAATACAATATTTTGTAGGCTCTAGTAAAGAACTTTAAACACTACGTGTCTAAACAGTGCTGCATTAGAAATCTTATACTAAGGGCCTAGGAATGTTTAAAAATGAATAGATAATTGTGCTTGTCTACATCTGCTAAATCATACCCTGAAAAAAATCAACTTTAATGACCACACTAGGCGAATATAAAAAATAATTAAATTTTTTAACTAAAAATTAGTTATTTTGTATGTCATGTTTACTATCTAAGACAGGATCTTAAAAACAACATTTGGAAAAGAGGCGCTGCAAAAATATGAAGGAATGAAACTAACACTACTTTATTTCGAAATAGAAGGATAAACTTAATGAGAAATGTAAGAAAATATTCGCAAAACAGATGACAAAAGAAGCTCTGGAAATCTTAAGTAGTGTCAATTAATCACATGTTTATAACAAGCACCTTGAGGTCATGATGAGTGAATATCTTCTTAAATAAAGGGATTTTTCTAGAATATTTGGAATCTATCTGGACATGAAATACTTTGTTAAATAGTGATTTGCAAACTTTCGCTTATTCTTTTTAACTTCGCTTGCACGGGCAGGGTACGTTTCAATTCACGGGTTCGTGGAATTAACACCGTTATGACCGGTTGAAAACGGGGTTAGAACTTGGCGAGTTCACTCATCTAATAATTTTGAATTTTGTGTTGTGTATATTTAGTAAAGAGAAAAATTCTAAGTCACAATCTAACTCTACCTTAACCTATACTTACAAAATTCTTAACCTACCGCTCTCTTTAGTTTTTTTCTTCGCATGTGGCTTTAAATCATTTATATTCCAAATACATCTGGATTGATTTGTGTACTCAACTAATTAATATGCATTGGTAGAAACTTTGTTAACAATTGTAAATGAACCTCTACTTCTTTATTCACTGTTACATTTTAATTAATAAATTACGGTTTGCGTATTGCATACTTCAAAATTACATCTTAGAAACTTTTACATATTTCTTAGTCGACGCAAATTCATTAATTGATTCCCTTTCATAAAAGCTCCCGTTTATATATAAAAATTATCACTTTTCTAGAATGTATGGGTGTCGTATGGAAATACATTCCCAATACAACACGCCTATCTAGCGTAAGTGTCTGAAAATTCCTAGCTAGCGTTCAGAATTGCCGCGTTTTATTACCTAGGTAGTTTTGATATATGTGCGCTGTCCGCTCTACTCTATCGCCTAAAGTTATTGCGTCGCATCGTATCTTTCCTGCACGGATTGCAAAAACCATTAAATAATTATTATCTATTTTTATGGGTTTTTTAGTGTTCCGGCAGATTCGTAGACAATTTTTTTATTTATTAATTAGGTATTTACGTTGTTCTAAGAACGGATGACGCATTTTCTATATTCCTAATATTCTTAAAAATTCTTTATTTAAAATGAATTTATGTAATACAAAAGTCAATTTAACTGATTAATTTAAAGCTTTAATGGCGCACGAGTTTCATTTTTATAGACTATATTTGCTTTCACGGTAAAATGTGTTGTTAATACACATAATTAAGATTAAAATTTATTTTTATGCACGGAAAGGGCATTCTTATTGCAAACGAATGGCTTTGTATTTCTTTTAGAATGATCGATTTGCATTTGCATTTAATGCGTTTTAAGGTATCTTAAAAATAATTATTTTTACATATACGGCTTACAATATTTGCTATGTATTTACAATACGCTTATATTATACAGGGTGGGACAATGAATCTTAGGAAATTTATATTTTTTCCGGATTCGTTTACAGCTTGGTAGGATTTATTTGTAGAATTTGGGTTTCAATAACATCTCGTGACCCCCTTTTCATATGTGTATATATATATATATATATATATATATATATATATACCGTGATTGGGTAGGCTTAGATAGGTGTAAATAGGTCAATCATTTATGTATTTATAGGTACCCTGTATATAAAAATTAATAATTTATTTAAAACGCTTAAATATAATTAGATTGGGATAAAATTACGTAATATAATGTAGGTTTAACTTGTTTACGTTAACTCAGCACAAGGACAACAATTAAGATCGATGACAAGGTCGAAAATTATGTACAAAAGTTATTAGTAGTACAGCTTTTCAGTATAAAAATTCATAATTGAAGCACGGTACAATTATTAAATATAGCATAAGCTAAAAGCAGTCGACGAACGTTACAAGGTTTAATATTATAAACACGTCAAAATAGTCAAGGATTTCATGAAACAAACTTGGGATAAATAAACGATTTTGGTAAAATCTAGTATACGTTGAGGATATAAGTCGACGGTAAATTGTGTTAACGGAAAAATGCAAGGCTAACAGCAACAATCTACGAGTTCAAAACAGATCGATAAAATTAAGTGACAGACAATATTCAATACGTAACAAAGGCAGATCAAAGATATCAGTTGGTTAAGGGACAAAGATTTTCAAGCGCGTGTAAGACGAGTATACTTTTAAAACCAATAAGAAAGAAGAAGATGCAACATGTTTGTAGACGGTGTTGATTTTTCTAGGCGCACTTAAAAGAATGAAGAAATAACCGTGAACAATATAGTAATAGAGGGTCTATAAGCAAGACAGAAAACACGGGACATAAAGATATAACAGAAAGTCAGAAATAATGTAGACACTTTAGGTAAGAAAGGAAGACAAAGCTGAGAGATGTTATTATGAGGGTGCAAGGGAGATAATTGTACGAACGCGCACGCAAGAAGCGTGATTATATTTGTGTAGAGTGAACAGAAGAGTGGAAATTCAAGGAATATTTGGACGGTTGGCGACTGGAGACAGTTTTTTGCGGTATTGAAGTGTTGATGTTGACGATTTCTGAGTTTTGAAAGACCGTTGTGTTTACGTGCAAGTGGATTTTGTAGTGTTTTGATGCACAAGTAGGTGCAACTTAGTTTGAATGGAGTGAACCGTAGTAAATCATAGTAATACTTGAAGCAAGATGACTTGTAAGTAGAGAATTATTTACAAATTGAAGGAGGGTGCTTGTTGCACATTGAGTGGAAGAAGAGGTGATGTTTGGACCTGGAGCAGCAGTCCGGAGGAATTGTTGAGGATTTGGGTAAATAACGAGTTTGAGATGGAATTGGTGTTCACTATGAAAGGCAGCAACATGGAGTGATCCAGGTACGTGCAGTCAATTTGGAAAACATCTACAGAGGTGGTGATGTAGACGAATTTTTTCGTTGAAACTGTTGTGCTTGTGATGATTTATTTAAACTATTAGTGATTTGAATTTTATTTGGTGAAAATTTTTATGAACCAAAAATTAATTTTATTGACATATGTAAAGGACAATTTTTTTATTATAAATCTGAGGGTGTAAATGCTAGTATAATATTTGCACAGATGTAAGAAGTAAACGGATCTTTTTTATGATTTTTAAGTGCAAAAATTTGTCCACTCATATAGAAAGGTTTGTACTGAGCTCACCATAGACCAGGGGAAAATAAATTAAGATTCTAGAATAGGCCATTCTCCTTTAAAATAAAACAATGATTGTAGAGGAGCACAAATTCACGGGTATATTTGATTGATGACTTTATTATCGAGTAGGGGTATGGAATGTTTAACTGGAATAAATATTGTAAATATTGAGATTGTATGAATTTATTATTTATGTTGTCAGAATAAAAGGGTTGTATGTTTTTGTCGAATTATTTGTTGTTTTTTTTAATTAATTATAAAGGTTGTTGAGAGAATGAGTAGCTGTGTGAGTATCTCTGAAGAAGCAGTAAGCAGAGCTAGCCGTTGAGTATCAGTTTGGAAAGCATCTTCAGAAGGTGCGCAACTAAAGCATTTCATAATCAAAGCTTGGACTCAAAATTTATTTAGGTAAAAATTAGTGGAGTTTTTTTGATTTTCAGCGAGTATTATGTTAACTCAAATAGGGGCATGATTTCTATGTAAGTATAGAGCATATTTATGACAGCTCAACTGTGGGGCACGAAGAAATCACCAAGGTTCCTGAGAAACCAGAGCAATATATATTATGTGTAAGCACCTTTAATTATTATCTATAAGAAGTGCGGTAACGGGTTTATAGGTCTACGTTCATAAAAGTAAAATTAAATACTCTTTGTTCTTTACCAAGCTTTCGATTTAATTTTAAATCTTCCGCAGGGTGCTACAAAATTACAAACATCCATATCAACATTCAAATAAAATACATTAATTTACAAAAACTGGAGTGTAAAATAGTAACTACATTAAAACATAAGTAGGTAAGCTACCTATGTTCTAGTCCAAAAAACCGGTTCTCTACATGTTAAATCCCATAAGAAAATCTAAGGTCCGTTCTGGTCATTTTTGTACCATAGATTGAAATCCCCATAAGGAGGAATTGAGGGTCAATTCAGGTTACTTTTCAACCAACACCCACGACGTCTATTACATTCAGTTTTTAAGAATAGGATAACACTAAACTATATAAAATTTTATTGAGGATAATATATTTACAATCAATATTCTACATTTGCAATAAGTATTATATTTCCTCTTGCTCCATAATTGAATAATGTCCAACAGGTAGTGTTGCATATGAACCAGGAAGCAAGTTTCGTTTATCATCGTGCGGACTTAGGGCAATCTTCTCCTGAGCGATAGTGTGGACTTGGTGCTTGGACGATTGAATAGATTCTGCGTTACAAATACTTCCTTGTAATCTTCGATACAATCAACATAATCCTCAAAAGTGATTCTATTCTTTATCACTGATCTATTAATCCCTTTAATTTTCTTTGTAATACCAATGTCTCGGATGCCAGGTGATTCTTCCTCTTCTCGTAAGAGTTCAGTTCCTTCTTCCTCAGCTGACTTAAAAATTCTTGTAGCATACATCTTTGATCGTAACCCAATAAAATCTGTTATAAGACGTCCATTATTTTCATCCTTCATCATACCCAATACTTTTTTGTTAAATAGCGGAATTCCATAAATGTTGTTGGAAGGATAGTCGGAAGTATCGAAACGTTGCAAACAGTCCTGCTTCATAGTCTCATAAGGATCCAGATTTACTATTTTATAAATTAGATTATCTGTATCTCTGTAAAGAACTCGCCACCCATCTCCAAAGTCGGCGTTCATATATCCATAGTGAAAATCGTAGATTGTCAACTTGGCCATGTCAAGGATGCACATTCCAACGTATATAGGCTTATTGAAAAATACTTCCGATTTAAGAAGTTCAACAGCCACAAGGTTTTCATCGAAGATTGTAACATTTTTGAATAACGGGCTGGATATCCTGGCTTCGGCTCCATATCTACCTTCCCAGTTTTGCACAAGTTTCACATTACAATGTTTTCGCTTGTTCTCCATCGTTTTCCCAAAAACAGCATTGTTCATTAGCTTGAACAAGTTCTTCTCAAATTCGTTCCTTGCTTGTTTCCGAAGTTCAGTATTGAGATCAATGTAAGATTTTAGCCAGCAGTTTTGTTTAAATTTCAACACCCTGTGAATAGCTTTTAGTTTAAGTCTATTTTCTAAAGCCTGTTTCAGATTCCTGTAGTGGATCACATATCTTCTTTTAGCATTTAGTGTAGCCATTAATTTGGTAGTTTGAGTTTTTGATACAGGCGGTTTTCCAGTCTTCGGATCAATATGTTCAGGACAGAATGGGATGTCCTTATGCAAGTCATGTATAGATTCCGGATACTCCAAATCCACCTCCAAGATATAGCCATAATTCGCATTATCAGGAACTGATGTCACATCGATGTTGGTGTCCACCCATTCAAATTCTCCATAGGGTAAGGGCTGACTCATCGCCCATCCATATTGATTATAAACGTCATAGTACATAAGATACACATCGGGGTTGGAAGGATCATACGTTGGTAAATATTTATTGTTTACCGATGCACGTCGTTCCGAACACACTTGACTAAGTCCTCCACGTATGCCCTTTTCTATAAACAATAGCTGATCGATATCTGTCAACAACTCAAGTTCTTGATGAGTAAGCTTTAACATCGCATCCCAAGTAAACCCTGGAATAGTATAATAGTGGGCGGGGTCTAACCCATAAGTTAAATGACAACTCGTACGAAATTGTTCAAAAACTTCATCCAATAGCATCACTTCGGTCTTAAGGTATAAGTCAGAATACTGCCCCAGGTTTTGAATATTAAATGTTTCCCACACTTTTTGTGCGTGCGCATACTGTTTCTTCGTAATTCCTCCACCTTCTAGCTTATTGTAAAACTCTTGTTGACTAGGTAGTGAAGTGTAACCCAACTTTTCAAACGAATCGATAAAATCATATGGGTATACACCTTTTTTAGTTAATAATTCAAACTTCTCATTTGTCAATCTAGAAAATTCATTTTTTAATAACGGATACTCGTTTAGATATGAAGCCAATGTTTCTAATTTCTCATAAAGCGAAAGCTATCAATGAATCTGTAGCTGATCAGGTTCTTAGGAACATATTTTGTAAAGGAGATACATTTTTCCTTTGTTACTGGTAACACTTCCACACGGCCATCCAAATCTACAGCAATACTTTTAATTATGAAATGGCTGTCATAACCACTCAAGTTGTGGAAAACTATCGGAATTGTACGAGAATCTTGATACTTGATATTACAACTCTCGTGCGCTGGTCCTCTGTAATTATTAGTCGACACTAAATGATTATGATCACGAACTTTTTTGTCTTCTGGACTGAACGGCTTCTCACAAATATAACAATGTGTTGCAGTCGTAAATGTAGCTTCTTGTTCTCGTGTCAACGGAGACATATCATAGGGACATAAAAATACCGTCTCAACGTCTTCTGCAAACTGACATAGCTCCATAGTAAACACTTCACACAATCTTCACCCTGATATGAGCGATAAAATGTTAATGAGTCATCATAGTCACATTCAACATATTACCCTACTCTACACGGTATATGTTCTTGAAACTTTTTAGCGTCTGCTGTAAGCTTCAAAAGACATTCTAAATCTGTATATACAATAAATGGCACTTTAACTTTGTTTTTGAAATTCTTGAAACGAAGGATCTTGTATTCTTCTGTAGGCAGTCGAGGCACACATAATTGTTTCATTTTGCAGTCAATAATATGATTACACAATTTTTCTCCAGTATTAAAGTAGTGTAGGCAGCGATCACAAAAGTGTTTCTTCGTGCAGTCAGAACTAAGTTGTGATGACACCAGCCGACTCAAGTCTTTTATCCATACATAATGGGTGTTGAATGTTTCAGATCCTTCGATATGTATAAAGCATTTCATATCTTCATCATAATATTGGTTATGAATCATTAAGAGATTCACATGTCTATTTTTCTTATTCTCCGATACCAATATAGGAACGGTAGTGAACTTGTGTTTCTTCAATTTTAAGGCGTAGACGTTAATTGATATATCATTCTGCGACTCAAAGTTCTTGATCTGATTAAGAGTCATCGGAAACTGGATTCCTTTTAAGTTCAATTTTGTAAATTTTTTTGTTTATAAAGATATCAGGATGAAATTTATTATATGGGATAAGGTCATTCAATCAGAACCAGGCTTTATTAAAGGGGTATTTTTCGATTTATTTTTCGAAATTTTGCTTGCTTTTCGAGATAATTGCGTTTTAAGACCTTACGGTTAAAAATGTTTATTTGTTGATAATTTGAAAACGGTTAGAGATAGCTAAATTTTGCAAAGGCCAATATTTGCGTATTTGAGCATAAAGAATCCGTTGGCGTAATTGTCTATTTGGTATGTAGTACCTTTTTTGGTTTTTTAATGATTACACTGAAACGGTTAAAGATATCAACATTTTGTAAAAACAGCGACTTGGTTTGATTATGCTATATCGATCAGTGTAATTGTTATATTGATACGTAGTACCTTTTTGGTTTTTTACAGATAACACGATAACGGTTAAAGATAACTAAATTTTGCAAAAACAATTATTTTAATATTTGCGTTATTTTACATCGATCGGTGTAATTGTTATTTTGATGCGTAGTGCCCTTTTGGATTTCGCTCTATATCTTGAAAACGGTTAAAGATACTTAAATTTAGTAAAACAATTTTCTCATTATTTCACATGGCACATTAATTAGTGAAATTTTTATTTTGATATCAGTGCCCTTTTGGATTTTGCACTATATCTTGAAAACGGTTAGAGATATTTTAATTTAGTAAAACAATTTTCTTATTATTTTGCTAGGCGTATCAATTAGTGAAATTTTTATTTTGATATCTAGTCCCCTTTTAGATTTCGCACTATATCTTGAAAACGGTTCGAGATATTTTAATTTAGTAAAACAATTTTCTCATTATTTCGCCTACCGCATCAATTAGTAAAATTTTTATTTTGATATCTACTGCCCTTTTGGATTTTGCTCTATATCTTGAAAACATCTAAAGATAACCAAATTTTGTAAAGACAATTATTTTTATATTTGAATATGCCGCATCGATTGGAGCACTTGTCGTATTAGTATGTAGCGCCGTTTTGGGTTTTTCTGATGATGATGACTTGAAAACGGTGCAAAATTTAAAAAATTTGTAAATGTGATTATATCATAATTTAGTATTACGCATCGATTGATGTAATTACTATATTTATATCTAGCATCGTTTTGGGTTTTGATTCAGAATTTAAAAATGGGTTATGTTTATATTTTGTATAGACAATTATTAATATATTTAAGTATGCTTTATCGGTTTGTATAATCATCACATTCTTGATTAGTAACTTTTGACCGAGATAGTGTTGTAATTTCTGAAATATATAGCAATATTTTGTTTAATAAAGAATATGATTTTGCTATGGTTAACTATGTTGTTATAATTGCGTAATATGTTGTGATAATTGAGTGTGTGGTGGCCTTTGCATGTGCCTCTGACCAAAGCTAGATCCAGGGTGCTTGCGGCATAGTTCCAACTCAACATCTAAAGTCTAGCGACTGGGCTATGAGGTAAACGTTAATGCACTGTGCTACCTTGCATTCAAATATCATCACAGTAAGTAAACAATACATAGTATTTAGCAGTCTCCATGGCGGCCCTGGCTCTAACGTGGTGGCCACGATGGGGTGGCCGTCATGATGGCCGTGGCGGTCTTAAAACATATTAAACAAGTTCGGTTAAATTGTTGCAATTTGTTTTTGGTATACCCGTCACGGTGCGCTTGTTTTTTAATTAATCACAATTTAGTCTGTTTAATGACTTGCATGTATTGGATGACCTTCAGTTCGCTATTTGGGGGTACACTATAAATATTGGGATGTGCGCTAATTCAATCATTCTGTTTGTAGACTCCACGGTCAGGCAGATCACACCCCACCTGTTGGGAGTCAGAGCTATGCCGATTCACATCGATTTTGTCCTCATCATCGCCTTAACTGCCGTGTTTCTCGGCTCAACCAGATATAGCAGCACTGAAATGATAAAATTCTTTTAAGTTTCAAAGACAATTTATTTAAAGTTTGTTATTGCGTATAGCTTGGTGATATTGCAACAATGTTAAACTAGTCAATTATTTGCATAATCAGATCTAAGTGTGGTTGTGGGTGTTTTAATGGCAAAGTTCCTTAAATTTATCTCCATCAGAATAGAGTGAAATTGTTCCCATAGGGTGAAATTGTCCCATAGGGTGAAATTGCCCCATAGGGTGAAATTGCCTTATAGGGAAAAATTGCCTTATAGGGTAAAATTTGCCTATTTTCTTACTTTTTGGTAAACATTCTAGAAGTTTCCATGCACGAGCCGATACGAACACGGATCTAAAGTCTAGGTTTATAATTATTCTGCTCCCCACCCCCGCCTCCCAAATGGACTCGTCCGTGGGTATATAAACCGCTCCTATCGAGAGGAGCGTCAGTTCTTATTCAGCTTTGTAACAAGCAAGTCTATCTTTAAAACGTGTACAATCGAGTCTAGAAGTTTGTATAATCATACCTATTAATATTCCAGTTCTTGTTAAAGGTGCGTAGCTTTTAATAATTCATATTTTAAAAATTTTTAGAATAAGATTTAACCCTTTATAGGGCAACTTTTTCCTGTAATACTGTGATCCGGATTTTTAGCAATTTAGACTCTTACATTAACAACTTAAAAATTTACAACCTTATGTTTAAAAAAAATTTATTGAATTTTGATATTTTGGGTGGCACATATAATAGCCACCAACCATCTATACTACACAACAAATGCTATTGTTTGGTGTCCAGTATTATAGCCACATATGTGTGTGTGCGTGTGTGTGTGTATGTGTGTGTGTGTGTGCGTGCGTGTGTGTGTGTGTGTGTGTGTGTGTGTTTATATATATATATATATATATATATATATAAAGTGAAAATAATTACGACCTAAATATTTGTAATTTAAAATTGATTTGTGGGTTTGAGGTCTCTGGATTAAGTAATTAATTAGTAAAACAATTTATTTATGAACACTCACACATACTTATGCACTCGATACTCTATCATCAAACAAATTAGTTATCTTATATCCTATGAAACAAAAAATTTTTGTACATCAAAATTTATGACATCAAATTGATGTATATACAAGTTTAATGTTTACAATTTATATTTAAAAACGTTTAATTTTGTTAGTTTTACAAGTTTTTCCAAGATTTTTATAATGTTTGTTATGCTAGTTTTCAATTAATCTCAAGTTTGTAAGTTTTTAATCTATGTACCACATTTATAATCTAGCGTTTAAAAATTTTTTAGATAGCCTGTGATCAAGAATTTAAAATAAATTCGAAAATTTAGGCCATAAAAAAGAGTTTTCAACTTAATCTAGAGACCTCAAACCCACAAATCAATTTTAAATTATATATATATATATATATATATATATATATATACAGGATAGAGATAAAGTCATTTATGAAATGGTTGAAAACAGGATTTACATAGTGCAATATTACATGCTTCACAAATCAATTTCGAGCGCTTTACATGCTTCTTTGTACTGCAATAACCACACCGTCTATACTTAGGCCCTTGAATTGGCATATGAATTCCAACGTTGGTTGTTCTTTGACAGGTTTCTACTGAAACTGAACGTCCATCCACTTTTTTCAATTTGTTTTTGTTTATTGTAACTGGCGCTCCAATCCTCTTTCTTCCAAAATAGTTTCCAATAAGCTCATTTGCTAGTCGTGATCTAAACTGAAGGTGGGAAATTGGCTTTTTCCCTTTTATGACCATAGAGGTTTTATATAGAATGAACGAATTGACAATTACTGCATCTATTAGGTAGTAAAATATTTTTAGCCACCAACGGCGAGATTTCCAGGATATTGAATAGCAAACATGAAGTTGATCAAAAAGATCAACATCACCCATAAACGCATATAATCTGCTATAGGATGAAGGCATTGTACAGAATCCCTACATCCAATTTTATTGGTTCTTAGAACCTGTTTGAAAACAGATGGATCGTGAAAAGAACTTATTACTATAACTGATTTTTTGCCTCTATCACGCCATTTTGCCACAGACAGATCAGTATCTTCACTCATGGAAAAATCGCTGTTTCCTAGGTTCATACATTTTTCATCAGTCAAAAGGTGATTGGGGATATTCTTTCGATTTGAGCGGAACGTTCCACAAGCAAAAGTATCATTATTCAAAAGCTTGTTTAGTAAATAGAAAGTTGAAAAAAATTATCAAAGAGAGGCAATAGCCTTTATTCAAATAATCCTTAGCAAGTAGTAGAACAGTACGTTCTCCCAGTGTGCCCTCCGTGTCTCCTAGAATTTTTCCTTCATAAATCTTAAAAGAAAGCATATATCCAGTTTTTGCACAAGCCATTACCCAAATCTTAAACCCACGCTTGATTGGCTTCATTGGCATGTACTGCTACAATGACGAACGCCCTTTGAAGCCTACCATACTTTCGTCAATAGATAATTGTCGCGCTGGAAAAAAGCCTCTTTGAACTTTAGATTCAGATGGTCCACTATAGGCCTGATTTTGAAAATTTTATCAAAATTGGGATCATCTCTTTTTGGAGCATTGTTATTGTTGTTGATATGGAGATAACGTAATATTGTTAAAAATCTTTTTAGAGAAATAATATTTGCTATTCTAGGAACAAACATATTTATATCATTAGACCAGTAAAGTCTAATACTTGGCAAGTTATGGAACCCCATGATTATCTGAAATCCTAAAAATGCTTTTATTTCTTCGACAGTAGTTGAAAACCTTACTCCAAGTTGCTGAGCATAAACCTGCGACTCGTTCACCATACTCTGTAGAATATCATCTGATAAAAAGTACGAAAATATATCATCGGGCTGCACATGATGCTCACTATTATAAACATTCACATCAGTGTCATTATCATTGTCACTATCAGAAGAATATTCTTGCTGCTTCCATTGTTTACGTCTTGCTCTTGATGCATGCTCCTCAGGAATGTAATCCGGATCATGTGTAGAATCGTCACAATCAAAATCATCTGCCATCTCTTTAGTTGAATTTGATGCTCTGCTGATTCTTTTTTGTGGTTGTGTATCATGTATGATCTGATCTTCTCCGTCGCTATCACTACCTATATCAGAATCATTAGCTTGCTCCGCTGATATACCATCTATGAAATCCAGGAATTTATCGGAATCCATTTGTTGTAAATCGGAAAAAGAATACCGCTCCATCTCCTGTAAAGATAATGAAACAACTATAACACTATAGCACATGTGAGTTATGGAATTTTGTCATTCATTAAGCATTTCTAAACCCACTTCACTATTTACATGCCCTCTGAAATACATAATCCTATGCATACACAATGCAAAAGAAATTGTATTTTTAGGTTAGCTTGTTTACTCTGAATGAAAACTCTTGTATCTTCTAAGCCGTAAATTTTTCATTGTTTTCATTGTTGTATGTGGTAACTAGTACTATTATCAAGTATTATAATACTTACATGAATTATTATTAGTAGAAAATTAAATAAAAACAATTGCAACTTCCACTACACTACAGCTTCTGTAAATAATTTCAGTCACTGCACTAATGATTAGTGGCTACTCATGAAGCCACTTATTCAGTACCTCCCACTTATACCGGTAGCTTTAGTAATGCCTTCAATAGAGTACACCCATCGTTTACAGACAACCTATTAGACTATGCATGCGCATTAAGAAAGACAGTCCCATGTATAGTATGTTAGTAGTCGACCTAAATGTAAGTGGCTTTTATAGAAGCCACCATCCTATAAAGGGTTAATCAATAAAAATATGGGGTGGGGGAAATAGTATAAATACGGAAGCGTGTGCTAACATCAGTCATTTTGTTACAGAAAGTTGAATGAGCAACATGTCTCTCTTTGGTGATTTAGTGCAGTATATATCTGCTCTGCTTAGATTAGTGCGGACTTCACATGATGATGTCATAATTATGAATGGTCTTCGTGAATGCCGAATGGGGATTCGTCGTATAAACACTGCGATTGGAAATGCAAAATCCGTTGGTGAGAAGCAGAAGCTATTGGCTTCGTTGGCAAGCATTAAATCTATGCGCTCGCAATTCAAAGTAGCCCAGAAAAAAGGGGCAGGACTTAAAACTGAAAAAACTGCTAAAAGTAGAGTACATTGGGAACATTCCATCTCGGCCTTTAAAGGACGTATTAGGAGTGGATTAATAAGCAATCTAAAGCATAAGGATATTGGAGCATTTCTAATAGACTGTAAAAGTCTTTTCAAAAGAAGAATCCAGAATGCTTTGAAAATGGATGAAGCTATAAAAGTTAACACAGCATTCTGTGGGGAGTTTGAAATTGCAACTGGTGCCAAGCTTATGCAAGAATATAAATATTTCACTACATCTAATGCCGCCATCTTCAGAGACACCGATCTAGACAAATGGTTTATGGAAAAAGTTATGGAACCATTAGTGACACAGTTGGAGGAATTCCAAGAACGAGACAGTGGGTGGTGTTTGCAAAATATAATTAATTTGGGGATTAACATCAACAAATATAATCCCCTGCGAGGATTTTCGTATATTGAGCTGCCGCTTGAGATCAAACAAAAACATGCATGTATCAATGTGAAGAATAACGACCAAGCTTGCTTTGCATGGAGCATAATGGCTGCGTTACATCCGGTCGAACGACACCCTCAAAGAGTGTCCAAATATCTCCACTACTCTGAAAAATTGAACTTAAAAGGAATCCAGTTTCCGATGACTCTTAATCAGATCAAGAACTTTGAGTCGCAGAATGATATATCAATTAACGTCTACGCCTTAAAATTGAAGAAACACAAGTTCACTACCGTTCCTATATTGGTATCGGAGAATAAGAAAAATAGACATGTGAATCTATTAATGATTCATAACCAATATTATGATAAAGATATGGAATGCTTTATACATATCGATGGATCTGAAACATTCAACACCCATTATGTATGGATAAAAGACTTGAGTCGGCTGGTGTCATCACAACTTAGTTCTGACTGCGCGAAGAAACACTTTTGTGATCGCTGCCTACACTACTTTAATACTGGAGAAAAATTGTGTAATCATATTATTGACTGCAAAATGAAACAATTATGTGTGCCTCGACTGCCTACAGAAGAATACAAGATCCTTCGTTTCAAGAATTTCAAAAACAAAGTTAAAGTGCCATTTATTGTATATACAGATTTAGAATGTCTTTTGAAGCTTACAGCAGACGCTAAAAAGTTTCAAGAACATATACCGTGCAGTGTAGGGTATTATGTTAAATGTGACTATGGTGACTCATTATCATTTTATCGCTTATATCAGGGTGAAGATTGTGTGAAGTGTTTACTATGGAGCTATGTCAGTTTTCAGAAGACGTTGAGACGGTATTTTTATGTCCCTATGATATGTCTCCGTTGACACGAGAACAAGAAGCTGCATTTACGACTGCAACACATTGTTATATTTGTGAGAAGCCGTTCAGTCCAGAAGACAAAAAAGTTCGTGATCATAATCATTTAGTGTCGACTAATAATTACAGAGGACCAGCGCACGAGAGTTGTAATATCAAGTATCGAGATTCTCGTACAATTCCGATAGTTTTCCACAACTTGAGTGGTTATGATAGCCATTTCATAATTAAAAGTATTGCTGTAGATTTGGATGGCCGTGGAAGTGTTACCAGTAACAAAGGAAAAATGTATCTCTTTTACAAAATATGTTCCTGAGAACCTGATCAGCTACAGATTCATTGATAGCTTCCGCTTTATGAGCTCATCATTAGAAACATTGGCTTCATATCTAAACGAGTATCCGTTATTAAAAAATGAATTTACTAGATTGACAAATGAGAAGTTTGAATTATTAACTAAAAAAGGAGTATACCCATAAGATTTTATCGATTCGTTTGAAAAGTTGGGTTACACTTCACTACCTAGTCAACAAGAGTTTTACAATAAGCTAGAAGGTGGAGGAATTACGAAGAAACAGTATGCGCACGCACAAAAAGTGTGGGAAACATTTAATATTCAAAACCTGGGGCAGTATTCTGACATACCTTAAAACCGAAGTGATGCTATTGGATGAAGTTTTTGAACAATTTCGTACGAGTTGTCATTTAACTTATGGACTAGACCCCGCCCACTATTATACTATTCCAGGGTTTACTTGGGATGCGATGTTAAAGCATACTCATCAAGAACTTGAGTTGTTGACAGATATCGATCAGCTATTGTTTATAGAAAAGGGGATACGTGGAGGACTTAGTCAAGTGTGTTCGGAACGACGTGCATCGGTAAACAATAAATATTTACCAACATGTGATCCTTCCAACCCCGATGTGTATCTTATGTACTATGACGTTTATAATCAATATGGATGGGCGATGAGCCAGCCCTTACCCTATGGAGAATTTGAATGGGTGGACACCAACATTGATGTGACATCAGTTCCTGATAATGCGAATTACGGCTATATCTTGGAGGTGGATTTGGAGTATCCGGAATCTATACATGACTTGCATAAGGACATCCCATTCTGTCCTGAACATATTGATCCGAAGACTGGAATACCGCCTGCATCAAAACCTCAAACTACCAAATTAATGGCTACACTAAATGCTAAAAGAAGATATGTGATCCACTACAGGAATCTGAAACAGGCTTTAGAAAATGGACTTAAACTAAAAGCTATTCACAGGATGTTGAAATTTAAACAAAACTGCTGGCTAAAATCTTACATTGATCTCAATACTGAACTTCGGAAACAAGCAAGGAACGAATTTGAGAAGAACTTGTTCAAGCTAATGAACAGTGCTGTTTTTGGGAAAACGATGGAGAACAAGCGAAAACATTGTAATGTGAAACTTGTGCAAAACTGGGAAGGTAGATATGGAGCCGAAGCCAGGATATCCAGCCCGTTATTCAAAAATGTTACAATCTTCGATGAAAACCTTGTGGCTGTTGAACTTCTTAAATCGGAAGTATTTTTCAATAAGCCTATATACGTTGGAATGTGCATCCTTGACATGACCAAGTTGACAATCTACGATTTCCACCTTGGATATATGAACGCCGCCTTTGGAGATGGGTGCCGAATTTTTTACACAGATACAGATAGTCTAATTTATAAAATAGTAAATCTAGATCCTTATGAAACTATGAAGCAGGACTGTTTGCAACGTTTCGATACTTCCGACTATCCTTCCAACAACATTTATGGAATTCCGCTATTTAACAAAAAAGTATTGGGTATGATGAAGGATGAAAATAATGGACGTCTTATGACAGATTTTATTGGGTTACGATCAAAGATGTATTCTACAAGAATTTTTAAGACAGCTAAGGAAGAAGAAACTGAACTCTTACGAGAAGAGGAAAAATGACCTGGCATCCGAGACTTTGGTATTACAAAGAAAATTAAAGGGATTATGTTGATTGTATCGAAGATTACAAGGAAGTATTTGTAACGCAGAATCTAATTCAATCATCCAAGCACCAAGTCCACACCATCGCTCAAGTGAAGATTGCCCTAAGCCCGCACGATGATAAACGAAACTTGCTTCCTGGTTCATATGCAACATTACCTGTTGGACATTATTCAATTATGGAGCAAGAGGAAATATAATACTTATAGCAAATGTAGAATATTTATTGTAAATATATTATCCTCAATAAAATTTTATATAGTTTAGTGTTATCCTATTCTTAAAAACTGAATGTAATAGACGTCGAGGGTGTTGGTTGAAAAGTAACCTGAATTGACCCTCAATTCCTCCTTATGGGGATTTCAATGTATGGTACAAAAATGACCAGAACGGACCTTAGATTTTCTTATGGGATTTAACATGGAGAAAACCTGTTTTTTGGGCTAGAACATAGGTAGCTTACCTACTAACATACTAGATGTACATTCTTGGCACTAAAGAAATAAACTAATAAATTAAAATTATAACTTCACATGGTAATATGTTTAACCAGGTATGCAAGAGTAATTAAGCGACAGGTGTGGATCGAACCTGATATCAATACTTACAGAAATTATTGCATACAATTCAACTTAGTGTCTATCTCTTATTTCTGTTAATATTACTTAGTTTTAAAATATAAGAATTAATCACACTTTGATTGTTAGTCCCAGATTTAAAGTTCAAAACGTTGTTGTTATTATTAATGTTCACCATTTCAAGAAAAAGTCTACCTCTGTAACTACCTTTCCTATCTAAAATTTTTACTTTATTAAAATCCGGAAAATGATTAGCTTTTTTCTACATGGCAAGATAAAGCGCACGAATATTTTTTGATTTTACAGTCACTCCTATGCTGAACTGTCTTGGAACGTAACCACTGTGAAGATGGTCCAATGTAGATCTTATCACAATTACTGCATGGAATAGAGTATATGACGTTAGAACTACTCAGCACAGGAGTCTCATCTTTAATGGCAAAAAATAATTGATTTATAGTAGCGGGGTTGTATTTTGAAATTATAGTGGAGTCATTCCGTAGGACGTTAAGTAATTTTAATGTTAAATTTTTAATCATCGGTAGTTTTTTATAAACAATTTCTGTTACAGATGTCAAATCAATTTTTGTTTTCTATTATTATAGTTATTGCCGAAAATAAGTTTTTTAATCAGATTTTTTGGAAAGCCATTGTTTTTCGCAATTTCTGTTAACACGTTAAAAATTTTTAAACGTAAAGAGGGATGCGAAATTTTAAGAATTCTATTTTTTAACCCTAAAATGGTATGTACCTATCTGAACTTGTAGTTTTCTTGTACCAATCTAATATAATTACGTTGTCTATATTTCTAATTAACAGACAACGTAGTTATGTTAGATTGGTACAGGTTAACCTGCAAGTTCAGATAAGTACATATACTTTTCTTCTGTTAGGAATTGTGTAATCGACTTTCAGATATCGCGTGACAGTCGTTGATCAATGAGAATTGATTCTTTAGCACGTATGGAGAATACGATGGCTTTCCCAGCGGTAAAGGCACCCTGACCGGTACTCTGAAATGAAGATGTTGCTGCAACAAGTGCTGCAGAAGAATACCTTTACTTCATTTTTCTCGTTCCTTTATCATTTTTATTTACCCCTAGATCTCTTCTACAGGAGACCTGCAGTGAAATCTGCTGATGGACTCGGATTAAACTAAAGATTGTCTTGAAGAAGTTCGTGATTTTATTATCGTAAGCACTGCATTGTGTTGTGTGCTGGTATTATGTGCCTTAAGTTATCCTGCTTAGCAAGATATGACGTTGGTTATGCATTTTATTTTTACAGGAATATGTCATGTAATACTACGTAATGTTACCTAATTTATAACCGCTAAATTGCAGCTCTAAAATATAACAATTTAGACACTTAAAATGGTATATTTGGAAATTGGACGGCTAGCTGTTTCATACTACGAACAGGAAATACGTGGGAATATTCTGCTTTGCTTCTAAACAGGTTTAGTTAGTCCATGAAAATTAAAAAAGACAGTATCTAATTCTGGCATGTGTAAGAGTTCAGTAGATTAGTTATGATTTTCAATTAGGCTTTCTGATTTTTTCAATACTTTATATTTTTGAATTCATTCAATAAATGTTTCTGAACTTTAGCTAAATAAGGCTCTCACTGTGGTTCAAATCTTAAAAAAGTAAGAGATTGCAAAATTATTAGTGACGTTGCTTCGTAGCCACCTTCAGAAAGCAAAGAAGTTTTTAATAATGCTGTTTATAAAAACTTTTCTAGAAAAGATCTACCACAATCTTATAATTATAACACTAGGGGCTTTTTAGTATAATAAAAAAAAGGTAAGTTAGTGTTTCATTATCGTTACTATTACCTAATCCAGATTCAAACATTGTAATAGGTGCTTACTTTTTGTATGTCAAAAATAATTTGTACACAATACATTTAAAATTTTTAAAAATTGGAAGTTTACTGCAGATTTATTCAAAAAGACTATCCATGGTGTATATATTTAAAGCAGATATCAATTATGTACTGGTCTGGTCATGACTGTACCTTTATAGTTATTTACAGTAAGTAGTCGTATGCAAAAAGTTAACGCTATTAGGAAGCTTTTGCATCAAAGACCGTCTTTTCAGTTGTCAATCACGGCGCTCATATACGCATGTTGCTATGGATTAAAAGTCTTAAATGAGCAGACGGTTCAACTTTATAAAATTTCCGGTCCGGTTGAAGCGAGTTGAATAATCATTACAAATATTTTATAGTAACCTACGATTCAAAGGAAATACAGCGCTGTATTTTACTAAAAGGTATAATTCTAAGCAAATTATTGATATGAGACATATATTTTAAACAAATGTCGCGTTTATTTGCTTCACACATACCGTATGTCTTGTTCCTGGCCGCAATATAGGGAATTTGTATGTAAAATTCTTAATTTGTAGTTCTATCTCTATTATGGGACTTTAGAAAAAAACTACCGGTATAATATTCGTATTCAAAGACAACAAATATAGAAACAAGGAAAGGAAAGCTTAAAACATATGTGTGCAGCACAGCACTGTACGACTGTGAAACCTGGACAGTAGGAGAAGCGGACAGGAAAAGATAAAAGCCTTTGAAATGTGGTGCTACAGACGTATGATGATAATATCATGTACAGACAAAGTTAAGAATAAAGAGGTTTTAGAGATGGTAGGGGAAGAAAGAAGTATATGGAAAACAGTAAAAAATAGGAGAGATAGGATGATGGGCCACATGCTAAGCATGAGGCAATAGTGCGGAATATATTATAGGCAGAGATAGGAAAAAAAAGAGGTAGATGTAGACCTAGCTTAGACTATTGAACACAGCTATTGACAAGTAGCTTACTAACAGCAAACAAATAAGACTGGCGAGTTTTGGAGGATGAGAGTTTTGGTGACCATAAATATATTCTAATGCAACTGAAAGGGGAGAAGAAGCAAGCACGCAAGTGGGTATTAGGGGCGATAAAACCAAAAGAACTGATCATTTATTTTCAAAAAATATTGGAAATGCTCACGTTGAAAGTAGAGAAATATCTGAATACACAAAAAAAAATTTGGAGGCATATAAAAAACCACACCCAGAGTAAGGGCGGACTCGAATTATAAGCTACCCTATTGATGTAATGAACGAATAAGAGATACGATCAAAGAAGTATAGAGAAAGAGACGACAATTTCAAAGAGCGGAGTTTGGATCAAAGATATGGCAGACTAGATGGCAAAAGTATTTAGTTTTTAAAAAAAATTTAAAACATGCGTTTATAATTTTTAAAAAAGGGAAATGGCAGGCTTTATGTACAAAGCTCTATACACATATTTACGGAGAAGCATACAAAATAGTGCGTAACCAGCTACGCATTAAGCAACCAAGCATAGCCATATCAACGAAAAAAAGGACAGACACTTTCCTATAACTATTTATAGAGGAAAATATGTCAAAGTGGAGAATGGCCTTGGAACTGGCCGATAAAGACTACCAACCTTTTACATCAGAGGAACTAAAAACGACGATTGTAAGAATTAAGACAGGCAAGACACCAGGTACAGATAAAATCCTGCCAGAAGTTGTGAAACATATACCGGGGAAAAACAGAATACTTCTTGGACTTTTTTAGCAGGCTCTTGAAACGAAATAACTTTCCGGAGGAATTGAAAACGGCTAAGCTGATACTTCTGAAAAAATAAAAAAAAAAAAGACAACGAGCCAACAAAGTATAGACCGATTTGTCTACTTAGCGTAGTAGGTAAGCTGTACGAGGGGCTTCCAAATCAAAGGCTTTAAGCTCATATAGAAGAAACTGGTGGTTTCCGCCCAAATCGATATAGATTTACCAAGTAGTCAAAGTCCTACAGCTAGTGGACAGCAATGCTAAAGCCGAACGGAGGTGGTGCAGTTTAGTACTGGTGGATGTACGAAATGCATTCAATAGCGCGTCCTGGTAATTGATAATTCAGAACTTAGAAAGAAGAAATGTTTCCAGATATATAATTAATATAATTAAATCGTACATGTAGGAAGGACAGTAGAGGTAAACAAGGAAGAATGTAGGGCAATTGGGGAGGAGTCCCACAAGGGTCAATGCTGGGTCCGACTTTGTGGTACGTTTTATATGACGACGTGATGTCAATTGACATCCAAGAAGGCGCCGAAATGACCTGCTACGCCGATAACCTGGCTCTCGTAGTAGCAGCAAAAACTGAAGAGCTCCTCAAGGAAAGAACAATCGATAGTTTCCGGGAAGTTGGTTGTTGGATGAGGAAAAATTTGCCAGGATAGCTGTATTCCCTTTATTATTTCAAAACACATTACTTATATGATCACTAAAGCAGGATCAAAATATTGAAGCTTTTTTGTTATTTACGACTTAGTCTGGGAATTACCCCAAGGGTGAGCAATGAGAATGGGCGTGGGTATGACGTAATTTCAATTATGAACAAGCATGGAAAAAAAAGGAATTGAGCGCCACTGTATCTATATGGACAATAAAAGAAACACAAGTATCCTATGATAAGATACAGAAACTCACTGGATATAAGCGTTATAAAAAAACTTACAAGTTATATGAATTAACACATCTGGAAACCTCTTAAACGTATCTACATCTGCTTCTATTATGATGACCCTAAAAGAAAATGTCACACAACAAATTTTAATTAATAAGACACCAATTGTGTCTTTTGATAAAAGAGTATAACGATACCTATAAGCTAATCATTTTGAAATAACCACACCAAAAGTGTTTTACTTAAAAATGGATATGAAGAATAAATCAAGTGCGTCATGTCTATAATTTTATACCATTTCAGCATTCCTCTAATTTCATTACTCAAAATTTATTTTCTCAATTGTAGTCCTATTAAAGTTAATTACTCATAGAATAAAAAACTGTACTGTTCTTAGAATACTTTACATTTTATCGATGGAAATGGTTTTGAAAGAAAAACGCGTTGCCTTCCCTGATGTTTTTTCTCTTTCTATAAATACAGGCAGAGCTTTCACATGAGTTCTATACGACTATATACAGCGATCTCTTCAGTAAAGGAACTCCGTATGTCGCGGTGCTACTTAAGATGCTTTCTTTTAAGAGGCATTGTTTTGGTTCAGTGTTAAAGTCAAAGTTAGTCTAGTGAAATTGTTTCATAGAGTATCCAGTCCAACGGCAAACGTAAGTACGCACTTCCAGATCTACTACGTTACCAGAGGTAGGCAGCTACTTTTCTTGTGATACAACAATTTTTTCTTGATGCTTCTATGAAATCTAGCAACTTTTTGTTGGTTAATAACCACGTATGCGCTTGAGTTCTTTTCTTACTCGTGGTTATGACACAATATATTACAGACTGCCGTGCTAAAAATTTACTTTCACATATTGCACATGATTACGTAATTGTTCTTCGAGTTACAATTAGTATAAACCGAAGCTCGCGTTATAAAAGTTTTTACTTATTTTAAGTTAATATTAGGAAATGCTAATCTAGCCTAAATCTAACACTTGGTTCATTTCAGTTTGGAATTAAGCTATTTAAATATATGGTTACGTTATTACTTTTAGAAACTGCACTTTAAGCAGAAAGTAAAACAGCGTTTTAACACTGTATATATTATGTCTAGTTTTCTTCTTGTATCTATTTAAGGCTAGAAATATTATATAAGTATCCTTGTATGTGTTATTTAGATTTTAAGATTTTAAGTGACTGGGAAATAACTCCAATTCTATATTTGCTTAAATGTATATTTCTGTTGTGTTATATGCGAGTTGACGTCTTTGTTTACATCATGTTGTAACGGAACGATTACGGAAATGTTCGATTTGATTTTTGTAAATATTCTTTTTGATACTATGTTTGTTAGCTAACGGTTTGTAAATAAATCTACTTGTTGAGGTTTACAATTTTTCTTTCTGTGTGACCTCCTCCCCCTCTACGAGGTTTTGAACTGGTACGGCATCCAATTTTTTTGGGTTTCTATTTTACCATTCTGTTTTGTTGCGGTATTCAGTGCGAGCGATTTTCTTTAGTTACCTTGCTACTTTCTTTTTTGCCTGCACTACTATTCGTTGTAATTATGTATTTTGTGTACTCAAAACATTATTTATTAGCTATGAGTTTCGATGTCATGGAGGTGACGATGACCAGATGCTCCTACTAAACGACCATTAACGAATCGGATTTAAAGACCCAACGGTTACCCATTTTAATTAGATTTTGTTTTTCTTCAAGGTGATTCTCGTTTTGCGTTTGACGTAAAGATAAGGATATCAACAATTCTGACCAATGAAACAAGTATTTCCACAATGCATTTTGATTACATTAATAGTAGAATCCTAATGCAATCCTTAATACATTTCTCTATGTTAACCTTAATATCTTTTCTTTTTAGTACATCTTAAAATACTTCTTTGCAAATTATAAGTGCTTCCTATTATATTTTGCATTAATCCTATAGACACTATAATTTGTTTAACAAATAACTACCACTAAAGCACATCGCCTTGATTCAATGGTAGAAGTCTGTTCAGAAGACCTATGTATTAGTTAATGGCAATATGCCAGTCGGTCTCAGAGAGTGATATCTGAAACACCCTTTATCTGCGATAAGACAACGTCAACTGCGTTAACGCTGCACTAACGAACGAGAACAATAACGCTTGGTATTTATTTATTTTAAATTATACGATGCGAAAGTAAGGTTATAACAAGCTTCATTCTGTAGATAATTTTAGTTATAGAATGTTTGTTACATAAGGCAAGTCTATGTTTAATAACTATTTTGGCCAAAAAATTTAACAAAAATAATAACTTCAAGACTAGTTCAGTTAGGATAGAGAAGGTTGGATACCGGAGTATGTATCTGAACTCAACAGTCTATTTTGGAAGCGAAGCATGAGTCAGTCGTTAATATTTTACGTAACACAGTTTTTTTAAGTGCTTTATTAATACCTGTAATTATTATAAATGTCATTTAGGAGTAAAAATTCAGAAAACAAAAGCATATAATTACTTTTTAAGGTGGCTAGCTGTTGTTTTTACGTCACTTCGAAGATGTCTCAATAAACAAGAAAAATGTATATTTCAAAAAACAACAAATCTGGCTTTCTATCATTAGCATGTAACTAAATACATACAATGGCTACAATGAACAATCTTTAAATCACAGAATAATAGTAATAAGTATTATCTCGCATAAATATAATCTTATTTGTTAATCTACAGTTAACGTTGAGGCAATAACAAAACCTTATAATTATCATGTTCAACAATTACAATTACAGTGACTCACAACTACCAGTCAAATCTCCAAGTAAGCACGAATTTAAGCTACATCGTGGGGCTCTATATTGGTCTGCACTATTTAAAACACCTGCTTTGTCTGAAGATTTGCGAAGTAAGTAGCTACAGATTTCATCGGCTCTCTGCTACCGGACGTTAACCACTCGTTCTGCTACAGAAGCAATATCGTAGTTATTTGTCTTCTAAATCCGACAAGCGCTAACTGTGAGCAGTGCAGAAAATGTAGGCCGTTTCAGCAATCCTTTCTAAAAAATATCACAAATAGAACAAATAAGTACAATCTCTGATTGACAAAAACCAGCTACAAAAACATTTTCCGCGTTTTTAAGCTACAGACAAAAATATGAAGTCAGAACAACTAACAATTAATGATATTCAAAATCAATCACCTCGAATTCCTCGCGTCTGTGTGCTAGCGATAAAGCCAGGTCTCTGTATTAGGTATCAATGTAAATATCAAGAGTGAGAACCAAATTGTGGTTTTAAGCGGGTTTGTCAAATAAGGCTCTTGATGCATAAAAGTTCCAAAAGGCAGACCATTAAATGGCATACAACCAAAATAAATGCGGAATAGGAATTTACACGTTACAATGATAAGAATTTTCAATAACTTGAGTGTGCATGTCACAAGCACAAATCGTTTTTAGAGATTACTTTATCAAGGAAAAATTTATAAAGTAAATATTTTCAAATTATGTTTGCTACGTACCTAGACGTAGCCAGAAGATAACTAAATACCAGGCTAACTGCCAGACGCGGAGAGTGGGGGGATTCACCTACATACCAAAAAAAAACACAAAAAAACACGTCGCATAAATTAAAATTTCTTGATTCATATGGACAAAGAAAAGTATTAACTTTAAGTTATATTGTAAAGGACAACATGTAATAAAACTCATTAAAAAAAATAAGTAATGTTTAGATTTTCTCAATAGCACGTGTGTTAAATTAACGTATTAAATGTAGGTTTTCTCAATAGAACGTGTGTTAAATTAAACTATTAAATGTAGACCAAGTTGTAGTAAGAATTAAAAAAATATAACCAAAAGCACTAGCAAAGCTAGCTTTTAAACGTGTATAATGAACTGGTTTCACCATATCAACCGCTGATAAATAATAATTCTTGATGTGCATAAAATGAAACGAGTCCATACATCTTTGCGTCGGGATCCTTATCTTGCAAACCGTCGGTAGTCAGGATCCATTCGCCCTGCCATCGTTACTGCAGCAGCGGTCTACAGACAAAAGCAGTTCGTCTACGTCAACGAAGAGTCAGGCTTACATAAAGTAAGAACCAATTTGGCCTCCAGCTAAGAGCTAAAAAGAGAATCGGATTAGAATGGGTAAGCACGGGAGAACTCCCCAATACACTCAAGATACCTCCTACTTGTCGAACAAAAAAACGTGTTTGCTTTTGAAGTACTGTGACGAAAAATGTAGAAAATATTTCAACGCACAAGCTGCAGAATCAAATTCAAAATGGCTTTAAATAACACGAGTTTGAACTGCAAATCTCGCGTTATCGAAGCGCGATTAGCAAACTGTAAAACATGTTATCAAATAATAGTAGGGTCTGTTATCTCGACAAATCTTTAAATGGGAAATGCAAGAGAAGACAATTATACGTTATACGGAATGTTTAACAAATTAACGGATACCTAAAACAAGGTATTGACTATTATATTTATCGAATAAATTTTCGTTTTAGAATGAATAGATTTGAAAGAAATGTTATGATTGCGCGTACTATTGTAACGAGGTAAAAATACATAATGAGGTTTTGAATAGAAACAGAAGATAAGTGAATGAAAAACAAATTACCACAAGAAAGGACGCATTTGGATCTATCGTCGAAAATAAACGTAACAAATCCCCTTCCCCACAGCTAAATTAGCAGGTCGGGTTAGGAATGCCAAAATCCGAGAATGGACAGGACAAAAAAAACAAAGAGAGAAAAACCCAAACAAAAAAATTCGCTTAAAAACGAAAAAGAAATTCGTTACAAAACAACAAAAAAAAACAGAAAAAAAGAAACTACAAAATAATTAAAAAAAACTCTCATCCGATCGAAGAACCAATAAAGGTAACGATTGGACTACCCAAAAAAGCGACTCAAGACACTCATTGGAGTGAACCGAGTACAAGGACAACAGAGAAAGAGAAAAAAGAAGAAGAAAGGGAGGATGGGTAATAAGCAAGCAACGAGGACTAAGATGGAACGGCATCGACACCGCAGAGTCGTCAACGGACGGATGTTTCTGAGAAGAAACAGTAAGGTTATCAATCTACAGAACAGGATTGGTTTCCCGCGAAGAAACCAAAAAAACAAAAAAGAAAGCGAGACTGAAACCGAGCAGTAAGAACGAAAACAGGACCCAAGGGACAAGCATCAAGTAAACAAAGGGTCAATAAGGGAGAACGAAAGGAAGCGAGGAAGAGCGCTGGTAAAAGGAAACTATATACTACTAACTGTGGTAACTAAAGCCAAAAACCATAAAAATGCTAACTAGTCCTAACGTCGACTAAGTCGTGGTTTCCGAAGAAAGAAAAACGGACTAGAAATCACCGACCCAGGAGCGGATGGACGAAGCACAATCGACTTAGGGACCGACAGCAAAGAAGACCAGCAACAGGAAAAAGGAGAGGAATGTGGAACGAAAGGAACGAGAACAAAAAGAAAAACTAAAAAGAATAACACCAAGCACCAAGTACAAAACCAAAAAAAAACTAAGAATCGTACAAAAGAAAATAAAACAGAATCCCAGTGTAGTTATGTATGAGTAGGTGTATGCGTGTGCGTGCGTGTGTGTATATATGTGTGTGTGGGTGTGTATGTGTTGTGCATGTATAAAGTGTGCGTGTGTGTATGTGTTGTGTTGGACCTCTGTAGTTGCCTCTTACAATAGGCAGGTCGTACCGTGGATCTATTCTATTCCCAGACCCACACGGGTTGAAGGAGGAAGAAAAAGAAAAAGAAAGAAAACCCAGCAAACAGGCAAGTAAATGAAAAGATCGTAAAGTCCAAGAATAAACACCTAAGGAGAGCAAAGCCGGCATAAGAATCTGGGGCACGATGACTAGGTATTGCGCTTAAGGCGTTTACGCCGCCAAAAGGAAAATGAAACGAGATGAAGGACATTAGGATTTCGCCGACATATTTCCTCAGGTTCGGAAGGAGCATAGACTAATTTCTGCCTCTTATGGGCAGTTTTCCGCAAAACAAGGACAGCAGGGGATGTAGTAGTTGTAGCACGCTATATAGGAGGTGGCAAGGGTAGTTTAGAAAACTCAAAACGCGTCATAGAAGAAAGGGGTTTGTTTTTAGAATGGGTTGCAAAAAAGCCAACGGTAGAAGGAGAAAAAGTATTGGCTGTACTAGAATCAATCTTACGAAAAGAAATTCAATCAGAGCACACTTCAGTTACGTTAACTAGAGCGACAGGAGTAGATAAAATTTCAACGACGTTAGATAAAGGACTAGAAGTATCACAGTTAGGAAAGAGAACAGCATTGGCTGTAGGAATATCAACCTTAGGAATAGGGCGGAATACGATAACACTTCAACCATATTACATAAAGGAACAGAATTAGGTAGAAGCTTATCAACTTTACAAGAACAAACAGTATCAGGAAGAACTTCATCCACCATAGATAAGGAAGCAGAATCATATTGACCTTCGTCAACATAAGATAACAGGACCTCAGTTAAGATTTCACCAATCTTAGTTAAAAGAACAGAAGCAAGTAGCATTTTGTCAGCATGAAAAAAATGAGTAAGAGTAGGTAATGTTTTATCAACGCCCGATAAAGGAGTAGAATTAAGTAAGACTTCATTACTGATAGACAACGGAGTAGGAACAGACAAATTTCAGCCTCAATAGGAACTGATTCCTTAACAATAGTAGATAACGAAATAGGATCATGTAGAACTTGTACAACGACAGCAACAGGCATTATAGCTATGGGTTCCCTAACTTCCACAGGACCTTCTCTATCCGTATTAGAACTTCACTTCAGCTACGGCTGTTATTGTAGACACGACAGAAATTTCTTGAGTAGAACAATTTAAGAAAGCGGGAATATGTAAAATTTTGACAGCAACAGCAACAGACATTAAAGATACAGGTTCATGAACGTCAACAGGACCTTCGCTGACTAAATTAGAAGTTATCGTCATTTCAGCGACATGTGTGCTTGCAGACACGACAGGAATTTCTTGGGTAGAATCATTTATGAAAACGGGAACAACCTCTGAAGAAGCTAGCTGCAAGTCACTAATTCGAAGTATGAGTTGTAATGGTGGTGGAGGCACAGTTTGGGGCGAGAGTGAATAAGTAGTGGGAACAGAAGGAGAAGTAGAATAGAAGGCAGAACTAGAGACGGAAGAAAGTTTGTTCGAAGCTATATTTGCCGAAGAAGAGTATGTTTTGATAGTAGTAGCAGGATGACCCGAATGAGGTATAGGAGAGAACGTAGAGTGAGAAGCAGAAGAAATTAGGCATCTAGAGGTGAGGGCAGAATTTGAAATTTTATTTGAAAACCTATTGAAGCGGGCTACTGCTACCGCGTTTCTTTAATTCAAAACAAGTAATAATAAATGTCTTTATTACTCACTGTTCACAAGTCTAATTAACAGTATATGCCTTATTTATAGATGTTTTCAGTCCACTTAACAATGAAGCACTATTACACTAATGAATTTACAAGCACTAATATCTTCTTAAACTAACTTCTCTACCACTAACACAACTATTTGTTTATACACTTCTATTTATTTATGTATACTACAAGCTGCATGTCCATTAGACACAGCTTATATCATTTATGTATATATTCTAAAAGCTCCAAACTACTATTACTTTACACGATATAATTTATATTAGACATTCAAGAATAGACTAACTTTTGCATTCATTAGCGGTCTTATATATACTCTGGATTACAAGGATGACTCATGCTCCCGTAATTTCTAGAACAATTCTGGAATCCTTGAGAATACGCCGTGCCTCGAGCGTTTGTATGTAATTGATTGCTGAAAGAATTCTCGTATCCTGAAAGGTATGCAGAGTCTACAGCGCTTGTGTGTTTGATGGGTTGCCTAGTAGTAGCTCGCAACACTGCCCCCTCTTTAAAACCGTTACGTCTCGTAACTGTAGATACATTTTGGCGCCAATTCGATGACTGATGACGGTATCGGCAGCTATCTCCTCTGGTGCATCCACCACGTCGTTGGAAATAACAGTCAACACTCTTTTCTTGGTCTTGGTAGGCAACCGGTTGAAAACAACAAACAAGGACCTGGACGTTGGTTCCCTGGAAAACTACTTCTAGCATATTTCGGACTATCCTCCAATCTAAGTGATCCAGTCCACAGCCCAACTTGGGCATCGCTAGTCTTGTTACTCCATTTTCCATCATCCGCGCCTTAAGATTTAGCAAAGCCTCCCATAGATGTCCATAACTAGGTCTTTGCCATGAAGAATTTTTGGTGACCAGATAGTAAACATAACGATTTTTATCTTGAAGAACCAAAGCTTTTCCTACAGTTGGCTGCTGTTGTACTAATTCATCCACACATCCAAACTTTTTCTTAAAACAACAGCTATTCCCTTGACATTGCCAAATCTTGAGCTACGCAATGTGCAAGGAATACTCTTCTGGTGCTCTAAACAGATCTTGCTGTTTTCAACAACAACGCCAAATCTCGCTTTTGCGGAACCACCATACGCCGCCATAAAACTCTCAAAATCTACATTTGGCTCATGATTAATAACTTGCCGAACACCATTATCATTATTCGAGTCTTCCTGGTTGTTGCCAGCGTAGGATGTTAAACGGTCAAAGTGTACCACTTTCGGTTTACCACGAGGGATCTTCTGATCCGGTACACTACATCATTAATCCTTTTAACACTTCGTACGGCCCTTCCCATTGTCTTTGTAGTTTTGGCGACAATCCACGTTTTCTTTGTGGATTGTACAACCACACTAAATCTCCAGGTTGATAACCACCTTCTTGTGCTCTCGTGTCATATTGTGATTTCATTCGATCGCTTGCTGCCTGTATATTCTTTCGGACGTTTTCGTGAATACTATTTGATCTTTCACGAAGCTTACTAACGTAATCTTCACCGGCGATCTCTTCTCCAGGTTTAAATCCAAACTGAAGATCACATGGTAGCCGCAATTCACGTCCTAGCATTACGCAAGCGGGAGAGTACCCTGTGCTGTCATGTACCGAAGATCGGTACGCCAGTAGGAACAAATGCAGATATTGGTCTCAGTCTCGTTGATGTTCAGAGACAACTTTGGCCAGGTACTTCCTAACGTCCTGTTCATTCTTTCAACCATTCCATCCGATTGGGGATGAAGTGGCGTGGTTCTAGTCTTCCTGATTCCAAGATGCTTGCAGACATTTTGAAACAATACTGATTCGAAGTTTCGACCTTGATCGGAGTGTAATTCCAACGGAACTCCAAAACGACAAAACAACTCCTGACTAGTACATCTGCAACCGTCTCGGCTTCTTGGTTAGGTATAGCATATGCCTCCGGCCATTTGGTAAAATAATCCATTGCAACCAAGATGTATTTATTTCCTTCTCTGATTCAGGAAACGGACCAGCTATATCAATGGCTACCCTCTCAAAAGGATTCCCACGTTATACTGTCTCATTGGGGCTTTCCGTTTTGAGACCGGGCCATTTGCAGAGGCACACAATTCACATTTCCGGCACCACTCCTTCACATCTTCTTTGCAGTTCACCCAATAGAACCTTTCTCTCACTCTTTCGAGAGTTCTTTTCACGCCAAAGTGCCCTCCGGAAATACCGTCGTGCAAGTGCTGCAACACTTCCGGCACTCTGCTTCTCGGCACTATCACTTGAAGTCTCTCAGTGCCATCTTCAAATTCCAGGCGTCGTTTCAAGATTCTATTTTCCATCATCAAGGAGTCCCACTGTGCCCCAGTATGCCTTCAGGCTCCTACTTAAAATACTAATTTCTTCCCAAGCTGGTCGTTGTCCTCTATTTTTCCACTCAATAATACGTCCCAATTCGGCGTCATTCTCCTGGTCTTCTCGCATTCTTTCGGGTTGCCAAGTATCATCGGTTACCGTCATTCTATGGATGACACTTATTTTCTCTCCCATCTTGGAGCAATGATTGCAGTCCACCGGACAAGGTCTCCTTGATAGAGCGTCTGCATTCCGATGGCTAGTTCGTACACGATGTTCTGTATCAAAGTCATATTCCTGCAGCCGCTCTATCCACCTTGCCACTTGCCCTTCAGGATTTCGAAACTGCAATAACCATTTTAGTGCAGCATGGTCTGTTCTCAACAGGAATTTACGGCCGTATAAGTACTTATAAAAGTGCTCTACGGATTTGACGACGGCCAACAGCTCCTTCTTGTCACACAATAGTTTCTTTCCGGCCGCGACAAGACTGTGCTAAAATACCCAATAACTTTTTCTTGTCCGTCCTGCACTTGAGAAAGAACGCCTCCTATAGCTGTGTTACTGGCATCGGTATCCAACACAAACTTCCCCTCCATCCGTGGATAACTCAAAATTGGTGCTGTAACTAGTAGCCGTTTCAGTTGTTCAAATGCACTGTGGCAGTCGTCATTCCAATCAAATTCTTGTCCATCTTCGGTTAATTTCGTTAGCGGTTTGGCAATGTTCGCAAACCCAAGTATAAAACGTCGGTAATATGTGCACAATCCTAGAAAACTGCGTAGTTGGTGTATATCTGCTGGTGTAGGCCATTCTTGTACCGTTTTTATTTTGTCAGGGTCAGCTCTTATTCCGGTCTCCGAAACGACATGTCCTAGGTATTTCACCTCTTTTCCAAACAGGTGACACTTCTTGGGGCTCAATGTAAGGTTTGCCCCGTAATCTTTGGAATATCTCCTCTAGGTTCTTAAGGTGTTCTTCAAAAGACCGACCTAACACTATCACGTCATCTAGGTACACCAGACAAGTCTTCCAAGACAGTCCACGCAGTATCGACTCCATCAATCGTTCAAAAGTAGCAGGGGCATTGCATAATCCAAATGGCATGACCTTGAACTGCCATAATCCAGTTCCAATTGTAAACGCAGTCTTCTCTTTGTCGTTTGGCTCCAAGCCTACCTGCCAGTATCCGCTTTTCAAGTCCAAGGTCGAAAACCATTTGGATCCGGATAGAGTATCCAAGGTGTCATCAATTCTGGGCAAAGGATAGCTGTCTTTCTTTGTCACATTGTTAAGCCGCCGGTAGTCTACACAAAACCTTGTCGACCCGTCCTTTTTCTTGACAATTACTACCGGGGATGCCCATGGACTATTCGAGGGTTCAATCACTCCCTGTTCTTCCATATCGGTGATAATTTGTTCAGCTTCCTTACGTTTTGCCAAAGGAAGCCGCCTGGGGTGTTGTCTTATCGGTTGCGCATCTCCAGTATTGATCTTGTGTTGCACAACATTCGTCCTTCCTTTCTCACTATCATCCAGTGCAAACACACCTCGATATCGTCCGACCAGTTCTTTACCTTGCCCAGTTGGTCGCCGTTTAATCCTTGACACGAAGGTATTAACATATCCAGCAATTTCTGTGAGCAACCGTTGGCTGGTTTATCTTTCGTGTCGTCCACACAACGTTTAATATAACATATTGGAATGCAACTTCCCACAATCATGCCTTTCTTCAGGGTCACTGTATGAGGGTTAATGTTCAGCACCCTTACTGGTACCATATTTCGAGACTTTACCAGCGTTCTTCCAATCAGAAGTCCTCCTGACCCATTCCCGATTCAGTTGCTTCCATCATGCATACTTGTCCTTCCCGGAGCGTACCATCCGGGCGTCCCATTACTATCATTTCCGCCTTCTCGGGTATTTTCATATCACAAATCATTCGAATTTGCATCGTCTGGTTACTCCTACCTTGAAATGGAATCTCATCATCATCTATCCGAAGCACATTTTCTTTCATGTTTACATGAAACCCATATTCTCTCATGAGATCCATTCCCAAGATCACTTCTTCTGTAATTTCAGCTACCAACACTCGATGATTAATTAATTTGTCCCCAATTGTCAACATAACGGCAGTCTCTCCGTGAGTACCAATCTTCTCACCACTTGCCGTTCGGAGACACACCGATACAGGTAGCACTTTTCCACGACCAACCAAATCTGGTCTCACAATAGTTCTTGTCGCTCCTGTATCCACAAGTAATCGGACAACCCTACCATTAATTCTACCATCGATATAAATGCTGTCCAGACTTCCCATTGACGATGCAGCACGGATGATAATCTCCGGGGCACTACGTTGTGCTGTCGACGTTCGCCCCCTTACGTCGACTTGCTTTAGTTTTCCTGCTGCTCAACCGGTTGTTTTTTTTGGTTGAGTACAGCGTCTCTGTATATGACCAACTTCGCCGCAGTTCCAGCATCGCAGACCCCATCTCCGCGGTCGTTGTCTTTCAAGCTTTTCCACACGGTTAATTATTTCTTCTATGCTGTTCTGCGCTTGATCAAGTTCCTCTAAGGCAGACCGAACTTTGTGACTCATTCTGTGTGATGTCTGCTTAGCTGCTTCAAATTCAAGCGCATGAGCCAGTGCGTCATCTAACATCTTTGGCCGTGCTAATCGTAGCGCTTGCTGTATTTCGCCATCTTTAACGCCATCCACAAATGTTTGTACAGCCAGTTGTTCGAGGAAACTATCTGGTGCCGTTGGATATGCCAATCTAACTAATCTGGCGATGTCAGCTTCGAATTCTTGCAGGCTTTCACTTGTCTTTTGCGAGCGGTTCTTAACTTGTGCGTGGTAAACCTGTTGAAGGTGGGCATCTCCATATCTCATCTCAAGCTTTGATGTTAAGAGGCCGTAATCATTCTGCTGGTGATCGGGAATTGTTTGTAAGATGTTAAGAGCCTCCCCCCGTAGGGCCACTATTAAGGAGATAGCCTTCTCTGTGTTGCACCAACCGTTGGCTATTGCAGCAGCTTCAAATTGTTTCAAATATGTGGGCCAAGGTGTTTTGCCATCGAATGTGGGTGGTTTCACTTTAAATTTAGACGGTATGGACTCGCTTCTTTCCATGGTTCTTATTTCTGGAATGTTCTCATTTACAACTTGATTTGCCGTTTCAAGTGGCCGTGTTGTTAGTGAAATCACCTGTTCTTGCAGCCCCATCATATCTTCTTCTATTTTTACCAATTTACTGTCCAACTTTTGCTCAACTGTTTTTACCCGTTCAGTGAAATCTTCTTTCAATGCAATGGAGCTTTCCATTAATCTTTGTTCTAGCGTAGCTGTATTTTCATTCAACTTTGCTTCCATTTTCGCAGCATTTTCAGTAAACCTTTCATCTATTTTTGTAGCATTTTCAGTAAACTTTTCATTTAGTGTCACTTCCAGTTTAACCGACCTCTCCTCCATTTTCTCAGCATTTTCACTAAGTGTCAATTCTAGTTTAGCCGACCTTTCCTCCATACCGGATTTAAAATCCTTGAGGAAATTCATTAAAGTTTCTGCCTCCATCTTAGTTTGACTTCTTGTAACTGGCATATGCAAACTACTTAAATGTTTTTAGACTTGTATTTTAAATTAATCACTATATACCCCACACCTGACACCAGTGAAGCGGGCTACTGCTACCGCGTTTCTTTAATTCAAAACAAGTAATAATAAATGTCTTTATTACTCACTGTTCACAAGTCTAATTAACAGTATATGCCTTATTTATAGATGTTTTCAGTCCACTTAACAATGAAGCACTATTACACTAATGAATTTACAAGCACTAATATCTTCTTAAACTAACTTCTCTACCATAGGTCCATTAACCACTAACACAACTATTTGTTTATACACTTCTATTTATTTATGTATACTACAAGCTGCATGTCCATTAGACACAGCTTATATCATTTATGTATATATTCTAAAAGCTCCAAACTACTATTACTTTACACGATATAATTTATATTAGACATTCAAGAATAGACTAACTCTTGCATTCATTAGCGGTCTTATATATACTCTGGATTACAAGGATGACTCATGCTCCCGTAATTTCTAGAACAATTCTGGAATCCTTGAGAATACGCCGTGCCTCGAGCGTTTGTATGTAATTGATTGCTGAAAGAATTCTCGTATTCTGAAAGGTATGCAGAGTCTACAGCGCTTGTGTGTTTGATGGGTTGCCTAGTAGTAGCTCGCAACACTATTATAGGAGTAGGATGACAGTGTAGACAGTTGTGGCGAGTAACTCCCTTATATCCACAACCATAACAGTGGAGTACTTTAAAACGTGTACAACGGGTCAAAACATGACCAGGTTTGTCGCAATTAAAGCATACGACCTGACGAATAGAAGTAAAACTAGAAGGAAGAGCAGTAGAAAGTATGAAGGAAATATCTGATTTACCCGTAGGCGTAGGAGAAACCTTAACAACTCGGTCATGTGAAGTAAAAGTATTTTCCTCATTAGTAGCAGACCTATAAGCAAAATCCAGGGGTAAGAATTCTGAGTTTAATAAAGTAACAACGTCCTTCCAACATTTGAGGGAACGCTGATGTGCGCAGAAAAAGAGTAAAGCCTTTCCGGTAAGTAATTCCAGAGTAAAACGAAAAAGTTGCTGAGCAGAAATATTACGCGAAACACTGAATTCTTTAATGCGAAACAAGAATTCCGGAAAAAACCTTCACCTGAAAAAGACACATTCAATTTAGCGAGCGGGTATCCTTTACTAGGGGTCATAGCATTGGCAGCAGTAGAAGTATCCAATTCTTCCTCGGAATTAGACGGAACTTTTTTGGTAACGGCGGTAGCTACATTAAGAGTTTGAGGACTAAAAGAAGGCTCTTGACTAAAATAAGCAAACGTAACACGATTGAATTTTTTAACAGTCGTCTCAACATCCGAACGAATGGTCTGTAAAGCGAATAATAATTTACTTTTTATAAGGGCTTCCTCCTCAGAGTTAGTCACCATCAACTCACAACGTTGCTGAATGCGTAACCATAAGGCACGTAAACGAGCAAACTTATTATTAGTAACATCCCCAGTAAAATCGTCAGAAGACGGTCCAAGTTCAGTAAGTGTGCGTTTATTAGCCTGATAATCCTCTGTAAACGTAATTGTGTAAGGGCTAGGAGTAAAAGACTGATTCATTTAGACTTGAATCGCGCTGCGGACCGCTTTACGCAACTCCTCGACTTTAATGTCAGAGTCAAATCCTCGAGAAGATAACTCATATTGGAGTTCGGGTTTTAACAGCCTATTTACATCCAACCCCCACGTAACCATTGTGACAAAAGAAATACACACTGTATATCAGAGTAATGCGAAAGTACCAACAACGACCAAATAAACTATAAAATATCAGAAGTGAATCGAAAGAAAACGATTTTATTTAATACGGAAGTAACAAACGGATTAAATTTCAAAAAATAAAGCACTAAACGTAAGAGAATAAAGTTAATGCAATCAGAAATAGGGCGCCAGAGTTTTCAAAGGGTCTACAATTATTGCTGAAAACCCAAGTCCAATAATCTGACATTAGCGAACCAAGAATATTTAGCAATCAAGGAAGAAAACAAAATCAAAATTCAAGAAGATCGAACCCACACAAGAAATAAAGAAAACTGATCCTCACATGAAGAACACCAAAGAGCCGAAAGAAAAAGGAAAAATAAACAATAAGTCGAACGTAAAGAAAGAAAAAACAAGTAGCATCAGGCCGAGAAATGCGGGTAATGTAGGAACTTAGGCACTAACAACAAAAAAAATTGGAGCAAAAATTAACTAAAACAAACTCGGAGCAAAAATTAATCAAAACCAAATTGAAGTAACCGTTAACTAAAACAAGAGCGGTGCCAAAGTTACACGAAACAAAATCGGGGCCCCACGCCAGGACGTCACAATTTACGCTACGTACCTAGACGTAGCCGGAAGAAAAATAAATATCAGACTAACTACCAGACGCGGACAGTGGGCAGATTCACCTACATACCAAAAAATACACGTCGCCCACGATTATTTATTAACAATAAAGATAAATTAAAATTTCTTGATTCACATGGACAAAGAAAAGTATTAACTTTAAGTTATATTGTAAAGGACAAATTTTATAATAGGTCCACGAAGTGCGCATTTCGTAGCTAACATGTAATAAAACTCATTGAAAAAAATGAATACTTAGATTTTCTCAATATCACGTGTGTTAAATTAAAGTATTGAATGTAGATTCTCTCAATAGCAAGTGTGTTTAATTAAAGTATTAAATGTAGACCAAGTTGCAGTAAGAATTAAAAAAATATAACCAGAAGCACTAGCGAAGCTAGCTTTAAAACATGTATGGTGAACTGGTTTCACAACATCAACCACTGATAAATAATAATCCCCGATGTGCATAAAAAAACGATTTACATACCTCTATGTGTCGGGATGCTTAACTTATAAACCGTCGGAGTGAGTCACCACAGCAACGCCACGGTAGTCAGGATCCATTCGCCTTGCCACCGTAACTGCAGCAGCGGTTTACAGACAAAAACAGTTGGTCTACGTCAACGAACATTTGGGCCTGCATAAAGAAAGAACCAATTTGGGCTCCAGCTAAGAGATTAAAAGAGAATCGGATTAGAATGGTTAAGCGCGGGAAAACTTACCAATACACGCAAGATACCTTCTACTTGTCGAGCAAAAAAACGTGCATTACTTTTGAAGTACTGTGACGAAAAATGTAGAAAATATTTCAACGCACTAGCTGCAGAATCAAATTCAAAATGGGTTTAAATAACACGAGTTCGAACTGCAAACCTTGCGTTATCGAAGTGCGATTAGCAAACTGGAAAACACACTATTAAATAATAGTAGGGTCTATTATTTTGACAAGTCTCTAAATGAGAAACGCAAGAGAAAGCAATTATACGTTATTGCAATGTTTAACAAATTAACGGATACCTAAAACAAGGTATTGACTATTTAATTTATCGAATAAATTTTCGTTTAGAATGAATAGATTTGAAGGAAATGTTATGATTGCGCGTACTATTGTAACGAGGTAAAAATACAGAATGCGGTTTTGAACAGAAACAGAAGCTAGGTGAATGAAAAACGAATTGCCATAAAAAAAGACATATTTGGATCTATCTTGGAAAATAAACGTAACATGTTATATGCCTCATTTTGAAAATTGATCAATCACTAAATGAGATGATATAAAAGGGTGTTGACGTTGACTTTATTTTTATGTTTGCTATTTTCATGATTACTAAGTAACTATTACGCTTTGGCAACGCTTTCTTGCCTTTATCAACAGCTTACCACCTATCAACATAACTTCATTTATATAAAACATATTTAAAACCTTATAATCTTTATATATTTTATCTACAGTTAAAAGTTAAGAAAAATTAAAAAAATTAAAAATAGCATCTCTATAGTCAAGATAACACGATTCAAACCCGGAAAGTGACTTTGGCCGTAAAGTTGGTCAGTATTGCAGTTATATAGCAAAATCTACGGTATATTATAACTATGATTATTATCTCTTACATGTTGTTCACTTTCAGTAACCACAACTAAGTGCTTTATTTAAATGTATACATTTTCAAGAAGTATGTGAATCTTGTTGTTGTTTGCTTCTTAAACATACATCGAAAATAGTACACAAGTTCTAGTTAGAACCAGTACAGACCACGGCGTAGATTTCAGATTCTCAAACACCTAAATATTTTCCTCTCGTCGAGACCGTGTTCGCTTTCTTAAATATACAATGTTGTCTCATCTCAAATGTTTATTCTTCCAAATATTCTAAACTTAGATTCCGTAATTTTCATGACCATTTACTAGACACTGTTAAAACCATGATTTAATGTTAGAGGGTCCCGACAGAAATAGCACTTGAGGGTGACTGAGATTTTATAAATTATTACCACGTTCGTCTTGGGATATATAGGGCTAACTATAAGATACGTTAAAATGTTAAGTAGTTTTTATATATACAGTTTCACCACTTTCAAGTTTAAATTTTCAAACATCCCTTAAGACAGGGTGCAACATTAAATTAAGAAACACGGCTGACCAAGGGGGTGTATCAGACAGGTTGCAAGCGGCAAAAATTCAGGACATTATTTTACTTTGATGAGGGTCTGGAATTAATGTGCATGGTCAAATTTTTTATCGGAGCGCAAATTCAACCCTTACGAACAACGAAATAAGACATTTTTAGCAATTCAATTGTTAGATTATAACTGAATAGTAAAACGATGCAAACCTGTGAATTTAATCTTGCTTTGAAATATAAAGCAGGTGCTTTTTCAACCGGACATACCTGTCGCAAATGGTTTTTATGATGATATTTTCTGCATAATAATGCACTCTAAAAGTTTTATTTTGGTATACGACCTGATATTATACACTGTGAGTGATTTCTAATCAATTACATCGCAAGTGTTTAATCAATAGTGGTGTGACCTCTGGCTATTTGCGTGCTTGGGGTTGATTGGTGCCAACTCGTAACAGGGATGAACAAAGTAAGATTGGTGTCAACCACCGGTGGTCACACAAGCTTTGGCTAGTGCGGGGTCACTGGTACCAGGCACTAAATATTCCTTATTTTTTCGGAAAACTAATAGCATTCTATCAGGCAATCTACTAATTATTACTATTGTAGGGAGCTTTATTATTTATAATCAATACTTTAACTTTTCGTGAAATAAAAATTACGTTTTAGATTTAGTTGCAATATAATGACAGCTGAAAAACAAAATTTTATCCGATTATACACTACAGCAGCTTGGGTAAGATGTGATGGATGCGACGAATAGACTCATGTGAATTGTGATAGCGATTAGCTAAAAAAATCTAGAGCAATTCCTTTTTATATAAATTCTGCAATAAGGAAAATCGTGAAGAATCAACTTTTGGACTTACAACTGCAGAATTTCTTCTTTCGTTGAAGAGCGTAAATAAAGAAGTGATTAAAACAAGTATCAAACATCAACGTAGAACACTGGAAGCAAGAAGGAAGGTGTAGGTTTATAGATTCAAATTTTGAACGAATACGTCGACTTAAATCATTCGAATCTAAAATAAAAATTGCAAAAATATGCTGTTAGGAAATTAATATACAAATGAAGCACTTAAAAGTAGTATAATAAATAAAAGTACTGCTATAGATATCTATCAAGAGAAAAATCCCCATCACTCTAAGAAATATGGTTCAATTATTCATAGTTAGTTTCGGTTTTAGCAGGATCTCCTGATGGCTTACTAGATCACGACGGTACAACCGAACATAGGTGTTCATATTCTATCAGGAGCTAACCTCAAATATTTGAAAACAGATGGTAAATTAAAGGATAATGGCAATATTGCTTTCAAATTCAGGGTATACTAGAACTGACATCAAAACGTAGCGTGACTGTTTAGAGTATAAAAGTTGAACAGATTTGCAGCAAAAAAAGCATTCTTTTCACGGTGTTCCAAAGATAAAAGAATTCTATTATTATTATTATTATTATTTGCCTATATTTTTGGAATTTAAAGAATTAGATAATACTTCTTTTAAATGGCGACTATTGTAAAACATTACCTTACCTTTAAGTGATCACGCTAACGACGAGCATTATTATACAGAATTAGCGAATATGAATCACACTATTGTTACTCCTCATTTGAATCCACAACGATTTCATTTTAGTAATTTATCATAGGAGATTTCTAAGCATTAATTTAAAATATATTACACATTGTTGTGTAAAATAGTTTTTGCATCTAGAAGCACTAAACGTGTAATTCAGCAGAAAACAGGTCGTGTAATTATCCTCTATGCATTTTAGAATCAGCTGTTATTATTAAGTAAAGTTGTTTTGAGTTCCCAGCACTGCTATTTGCGGTTATGCGACAGTTAAAAAAGACCACGGAGGCCATAATGGCATTCTACAAGCAACTATCGTATCTGAAAGACGAGTGAGAAGTGCTTACTAATGTAGCGTGTGGGGTTTACCCGTACATTGCCACCTGATCCATTGCCGCGTATCTTTGTCGTGTTCCTTTTTATGTTGTAGGTACAGTGGACTCCAAATAAAGTTGCGTATAGAAAAGGAATTTAGACCTGCAGTTCAATTTATAGATGCGCCTTCGTGGCTTTGCTGATTCGCGTGTGACTACTAAGCCGAAGGTCCCGAATTTGATTTTCTACACGGACGGATCAAAAAGCGTTAGGCGGGCATTTTTCACAAAAATACGACCGTACGTCCTCGTTCAGTCAAGAGGTAAAATGTAGGATCCGTGTGTGTGTGTGTGTGTGTTGTTACGCACGTTAAAGATCCCTACCTTACTTGGAATAGCAAAGGTTTGGCAAAAATCAAAATTTCCAAGAAAAAAGTTCTTGCTTCCTGACCAATATAGTACCTTCGGGTGAAACATTGAAAAATCAAATGCGGCTCCTTGGGTTAGATATGATAGCGTATCACTACTGACCCAAGATCTCGTGTTCGATTCCCTACATGGACCGTTTGAAATATGTTACACGAGCATTTTTCATAAAAATGCGCCCTCGTTTGGATGAGAGGTAAAATGTAGGACTCGTGTGTGAGTGCTGTCACTCACGTTAAAGATCTCTAGCTTGCTTGGAATAGTATGCTTTCGCCAAAATTCAAAATATCCATGTAAGAAAAAAACACGCTTTCTCTCCAATGTAGTACTTTTGGGTGGAGTATTGAAGAATCAAATGTAGGGGTCTCGTTTATGTAGAGAAATAACATCATTGGTATTTCGCGGGTAACCAAGAATTCCTTAATTGGCTTTACTTGAATTATTTAGGACCCAAGGTAAGATTAACCATAGTATACTTAACTTTTATGTTCATTTTGTAAATCATTTAAATAATAATATTAGTAAATTCTTGTGAAACCAATTACGCCCTCTGTATCACACGCGATGACCTATAGTACCTTTTATCTGTCTGATTGATGAGTTTATCTATAGTAGTATTTTTCCGAAAGTCCAGTTATAGTAAAAGAAATTAAAACATTATACTTCACAACTTTCAATAAGAAGTCCTAGGTGACATATTTTGCTGTGGTAATGTATTTATTCAGTAAAGTAATTCTTCAATCCGAGTACCAAGTGATTGCAGAAGAAGCATCGTCATGCATTCTGTTATTTTGAATATATTCTTAACCCTTTCAGACCCTAAGCACATTATAACGTACACTATATTTAAGTGCAAATATCCAACTTATTCTAAACAAACTGTTCCTGTTACTGCAAAGACACTTTTGCTCAAGCTTCATTTTGATAGACAAGCGCTACTTAGCACCATCTGATGCAATATAATGTAACGTACGCAGGAGTTCTTACAGAGACGCTAATGGTGGGAAGTTAGAGAGGTTAGTGATCGTAACTTTTACTTTCTAAAAGTAACTTACAAAGTATTTGGAATTAAATTATCAAAAATCATATCAAATAATATTTATTTTAGAATCAGAATTGGTAAGTTTTATACTAGCATTCATTTTGTGATCATAACTTTGTCATACAGATACGTGTACACGTGAATGTACTTATGGTCCCAAGCAGGATTATGTAAGGTTCATTGTAATTTACATTTGGAGTTAATTATTACAAATAAATATATAAGAAAAATATGAGTTTAATGAACATTATAAATACATTTCAGCTACCAAATATGGCCAGAAGAGAACTTTCTGACTTGCCGAACGTTACCCAGGCGAGAGAACTGCTCGATATGCTAGAAGGAGATGAGGAAGAAGATGATACTAGGTCTCAGGTGATTTTATTTCAAGAGTTGGTGCAGATATAAAAACATACCAGGAAATTGAAAAAGAAAATTCCACAAAGAATATTCTAGGAGATGTAGGAGGCGAAAACATAGATGATGATGGAAAGGTTTATGTAAATCATGTTGCAGTCGAAACTCAGGAAACTAACTCAAGCCGAAAGAAGGAGAGAAATATAAAACGGAAACACGATACGATACATTTAGCATTAAGAGCTATGATTGGGAAAACGATGAAAACGGTCTAAATATTGATGGTCATGCAATATTATACTCTATAGAGTGTTTCAGTAAATATAATTATAACAGAAATGTTTGAAAACATGGCAAAATTCACCATTACATACTTAGTGTCATAGAAATTGCAACACCAAGAAGGGTTGGGAATTTTTTGACCAAACTTGGCAAAAATGTTTTACTACGCAACGGTAATAATTGATTAAAATTTCATTGCGACAGATCAAGTGGTATTGGTAAACCTGACACTCTGTCATTTCTTTTTAATATTATTATCCGGGGTATTTCTACCAAGTTTTGGTTAAAATTTGTGTTGTATTTGTTAAACTTTAGTTGATTTTCGTGTTTTGAGGTTGTGATTATGCCCAGAGTGCGGCAACATGGAAATTACCGCCAGGAGAACGAATTCGACAGAGGTCTAATTGTAGGGTTGTGTGAAGGTGGTTTTTTGTTCAAGGAAATTGCAAATTGCCTTAACTGGAACTAATTCACAATTTTACGTTGTTATCAATTAAAGACTAGGAAGTATCACAAATGTCGTAAAAAAGGAACGGTTGACCGAAAATAAACTAATGAGGTGCAAGACCGCCATTTTCGCTTATTGGCTCTAAGAGACCAATTTTCCAGTACCAGATCAATTGCTGATCACTGGTTAGGTTGTCCTGTAACTCTTCGAACGGTTTATCGCCGAAATAGGGATTTCGGCTTGCAATCTTATCGACCACATCTTGTGTTACCGACAGCAGTTTGCAATTACACAGGAACCTAGAGTGGCATATGGTAGTATTCAGTGATGAATCCCGATTCTGTTTAGGTATGCATCATAGAGCCGCATGAGAGTCAGACAAAGACGTGTAGGGCGTGCCAATGTTAATTTTTCTGTTGAAAGGCATGTGCACCGAACCGTGGGGGTTATGATATGGGGTGCTATAACATTTGGTAGTAGGTCTCATTGGGTGTTCATCCGAAAAAATAAGAACCCCGAGCGGTACGTTAATCAAGTTGCGGAACCCCATATCCTCCAATATTTTCAACAGCTCGAAGACCCATTTTTCCTGCAAGATAATGCCTGTCTTTATGTAATGACTACTGTCAACTAGTTTGAAGACGACCATGTAAATATTTTACCATGGCCACATAGATCTCCGGATATTCCACCAATTGAACATTTGTAAGACATTATGGGTAAAAGAATGGGGAACTTAGCAAATTCTCCGTATACACTGGAAGCTCTCCGGCATGAAGTGCAGCTTGCTTGGGACACAATACCTCAACAGGGCATCGACCACCTACTGGATTTGATGCCACGAGGATTGAGGGAGTGTGTAACAAATAGGGGAGGCCTAACACAATAAAAATTGTGTTAATCCTTTAATTTTTTCTTTGAAATTTTAATCAATTATAAGCTTTGAGTAGTTAAATATATCTGCCAAGTTTGGTCAAAAAATTTCCAACCCTTGTTGGTGTTGCAATTTCCATGTCACGCAGTATATATGTATATATTGCTGTGGCAGCATCTGTATTGGGAGTCGCAAAAATTACTGCTGTCACTTAGGTACAGCAAACTGCACTAATGAGGTTGCAACTAGTAAATATGAAGTTACTATCTTACCTTCCCTTTTTCCTCGCTAGCACAACGGAAATCATATTGTGGAATTTACCAAACGAAATGAAACACAGCAATGTCAAGAAATATCTATACATTTAAAAACATTTTTCTTATACAAAAGAATATAGAATGGTTTATAGCTTAAGTTCATACATAAAATTATTCCTAAATTGTTACTAAAATATTTTTTACCTAGTCTTTGTTAACCGGTACAAAATTCTCTTTAATTTATTTTATTACCCTGCTCGTGAGTATAATTGGCCTATGATGCTCTACAGGTAGCTTATTAAAAGTCAAAATGCTTCGAACTTTGACCTTAAAATTCTCTGCAAACTATCCGCTTCACAATTAATAAAATTGAGAACTTATTTAAATTACAAAATATTCAAATACTCTTATCAGTTACAAACAAAGAAATGTAAAATTTATATTTGCGATGGTAAAATAGCGCTTATCAAAATTTCATTTCCAACGTGATTGAGATATTAAAAGCTTCCTGGTTTTTAAATCTGCATTAATTTATCAGTTTGCAAAGTGTATTTTGTATTTATTTAATCAATTAACTTCAGAGTAACCCATATATCTAAGAACTTTCAATTTTCGTAGTATTCCTACAAAATGATTATGCTCTATATTTATGCAAGTTCTACGTTACTTATTTTATCTCGTAAAATGAATAACAAATTGCTCGACTTACACGTTCGAAAACTTAACGTTTATTCAAAGTTACATATTGTTTGGTTCAGGATAGGATGACTACTCAATGTAACATGTTCGACATCTTGAAATTAATCCCCTCTGTTCTTATTCAGATCCGGTTTATATACAAAAATTATCTTTACCCGTCATTTTCCAGATCTACCTGGTGTGTTTCGAATAATTACAAACCCAGGTAATGTAATGTTTCCGAAAATTCGACGGTTTTAATGTCTAATTAGTGTCAAGCTACCGCGGACGATATGATGAATAAGTATCGTAAAAGCGGCGATTATCCTCTTTTAACGTATGAAGTTAATGTGCTATAAAAGTATTTCTTATCTATTTCATTGCATTTTAATATGCGTAAGTTCCTTAAATTGGAGCGTTTATTAAATTATGCGAAATAAATGACCTTTAAAAACATTTTTTAGTCACTGACGTTTTCTTTTATTAAGAACCCGAAAATTCTAGAATTAATGTTTTATTTGAAACTCCTGAAAAGAAGTTAAACGTTATCTACACACTGGAAATTTATTACATAAATAATTAAAGTCCGCAATTGCTTTGCATCCTAATAAAGTTAGTATTTTTAAAAGCGCATACAACTCTTTTTCAATCTGCAAAAGTGTTTAAACACGAAAATATGATATGTTCTAACGCGGATTAATTTAATTGATATTATTTTATGGAATAAAAATGAATGACTTCTGTATTTGCACTTTAAAATGAATGATTGTTTACACTAGGTATTTTTCAAAAATAATTTTTTATACAAGATAGAGAAATTAAATATTAGGAGATTTTAACGTTTTTCGTTTTCTCATCTTGTGTGGGTTTTGCATAGAGTTTGAGTGTTCAATGGCTTCTCGTGACCTCTTTACCATCCATATTAAAGTATAAAATTCAAAATCTGCGCCATATTTTCGCATGGATGAGTAATTTTAATATTTTTATTCTTAACTATGTGCTATCTACAACTGTTTCTCTAAGATTTATAACACACAGGCATAATCCTTTTCTTACTGTGGCTTTGCTTTTTAATAATTTATCTACTTCTATCTTTCATATAACTAAAATTCCCATAACTCTATACTAATATCATCTATAATCTAACATCACTATCTTTTATTTTTAATTTTCTCATATTTACACGTGGTTTCATCAAGTTTCATTTCAAACAAAATTGTCTTTGATTTGAATACACTACTCATCATACTGTAGCAAATTCTCCCCTAAACTATCATAATCTTGGAAAAATATGAGGTATTAGATTTTCATGAAGTTCTGCCAGCACCTACCTAGCTATACTACTCATGTCATAAAAATTGTGGCATATAATCTCCCTATCTAGCTACTTACGTTATTTTTAAATTGGATATCTTTCAATCAATCTTCATTATATGGCTAAACTTGAGTGTTAAATGGTTTGGTATTCTTAACTTCCAACTTGTTTTACAATCCGTAGTAATTCCTGACTCTCTATTTACTAATTCAGAATATTCTTCCTTTAATAACGACTCTCCTTCATTCGTAACTTGGCCTGGACATGTAACAACAATTCTTGCTTCTTCCTATATTATCCTCTAATTCTCTCTCAAACGAATTTACATTTGTACTATTAACTCCCTCGCCCTCTTTCACTTCACCAATCTTTCTTTTTACTATGCTTCCAATTCCTTCTCGCATCTGCATAATTAAATAAATGTTTCGACAAACCAAACGCCATTCCTCCATTTTTATATATAAGCCATTTCACAGGAAGGTTTGATTCTCTAATAGAAATTATCCCAAACGAATTACTAAGCTCTGCTTAACCAATTATTTCGTCATCTAATATTTAACAACCCTTATTCATTTTATTTTTAAAAGCTGCATTCACAGAGAGTTCCTTTATCTCCTTTTTACCCCTAAAATTATACTATTTTCATCCATTTACTCTATTATTTCCATCTCTTCAAAGTTATCTTCTGCATTTTCCAACAATTCTGACTTTATCTCTAAAAACGATACAACTTGTTTTCTAACTTTACCAGGGCACCTAATACCTAAAGTCTTATCTCCTTTATCTCTCACCTCCTCAAATTGATTCAAATTCCTGCAATCTTATTTTATCCACATGTGGACTTCATCGTCCCATTTAATCCTTTCATCTCCCACAATCACCACTTTATTCTCAGTCTCTATTATACCCTTCATCTTACTAATAAAATCCATTCTTAGAATGGCATCAACTCTGAACCCTAGTACTATTAAAAATCCTGGTGGTTTAACCTCTATCATTCCCAACTAAACTTTTAGAATTATGATACTGTTGATTACTGCAAACGTGTTATTATTCGGCAATACTAAATTATTTCTTTTAATAGGTACGACTTTCTGCCTAACTCCTCTGAATTATCTTTTATAAAACCTTCACATACTAATGTTGCTTCAGCTCCTATGTCTAAAAGAAATTTAATCTCTTTTCTTACTACTTGCAATTTTATTATAGGTAGTAAATCATTTTTCTCATAAACATTTAAATCATTTTTTAAATCAAGTTTAATAAATTTACCAGCATGTTCATATTTACTAATTTCTATCTTTCATCGTTTGATTTGTCTGTTTCTAAAAATCCTGCCTGTTTGACGTTCCAGGTTGATTCACTATCTCTTTGTATGTTCTACTATTGTTATTGCTACTAATCATGCCATCTTTTTGTATGTCACATTTTCCCTTTGTTGGGTTCCGGTTCTATTTTCAATGGCACGGGATTCGTGGTTCTGCCTTCTCCCGTTTCTCGTGATGGCATTTAATCCACTATAATTACTTCTCTAGGTATTCCCCCTTTCAAATGTCTTACCATGGTACTTCGCCTATCCATTATTAGAAAATTTCACTAATAGAATTAGGGAAAATCTTTTAATAAATATAATTTTAAGGTCACTACATTTGTGATCTAAGATAAAAATTATTTTATGTCATATATGGTTTATATTCAAAGGTTAACAAATTCGTTGTTAGTTTTAATGATTGGAGATGATATCATTTTCGTAATTTTGTTTAGGACTAGTATAGTTTTATGATTCATTTGTTTTGATTGATAATATAATACGCAAGCGCCTCGATAGTCTTATTGGCTGGGCCTGAAGACTTCATAGTTAGATTTATGCCGACACGAAATAAATAAATAGTCCCGTTACCGTAAATTGATTAAACATACATATTAGAAAGCAAATGCGACACAAGGTATATTTATTTTGCAGTTTTAATTCATTCGTCCGGTGTTTGCGAATTATTTTAGGACGGCTAGATCCATTTTTTTAGAACACTTCATACTTAACATCCAAGCAATCAACATGCCGCTTTAATAGGTCAGTTACCTTTGACTATGAGGTTATCGGACAAGACTGGAAGTCGTCTAATTATGTGCGGATAATACCCTACTATGGGAGTTATTTTCAATTTTAAGTGCACATTGGTTCCCAGATCGACAATTATACATTGGAGATAAACATGTTAAGGATTGTGAAGTTACCATACGCATCTTAGGGTATCCACCTTAACAACAGTTGATTACTATTCATTTATTTATGAATCCACCTGAAACTATACCAGAGAGAGTGTTTGTAACTAAAAAACATTTGAAATTGATTGCACGAACTGATAAAACTTAGCTATGGTACATCTGTGTGTTTAGATTAAGAATATAATTAAGTAAATTTGGGATATATTTGATTTTTAATACTTGCTTAAGACTGCATTATGTATTTGCTACATAGTTAGAAGCGAGTCGTGTATAATAATGTAAAGACATGTATGTATTTGGTTTTTTTCCCATTAATGTAACGGTATAGTTACAGTTTTGTCGTAATAAAATACTTTGCAGTTACTTTAGCGTGATTGAATATTCAGGTCATTTAACATTTAAATCTAGCAGTATTCTTTTAGCTAATCAGTTTGAAATAGGTCTATGTATTCTAAGGGTTCATGTTTGTTTTATGTTTAAGTAGTAGTGTACTTACTGATTTTTTAGATAACTTTTAAGCCAGAATCACTTTCCTGATCTAAGGTTTTGGAACTCTATTGTTATTCCTTTTAGAGCTTTTTCCTAGAAACCCTGCGAGATTAAGTGGGTTCCAAGGTATTTTCAGATAAAGACATATTTCATTTTCGATAGCATTCTGGAATCCTCTTCAAACAGTTACACCATCCGTCCCACTGAGTTAGTCGGCAACCATTTTTGTTAGTGCAGTCGAGGTTTTGGTATTTTACCGAAATAGGATTTTTAGAGTAGTGCTTCACCGAGTTTTCTGTGGATTATCGGCTAGATATCCTGGGATTAAACCTGTACGCAACACTTCAATAATATGCATTTATGCTGTTTGAGATGTACGTTTTTAAATGTTATATCTTTTTATCGTGTATTAAGCTTATTCGATTGTAACAGAAGTGCAAATATCGTAATCTTTACGTATTTATAATATTGGATGGATTGAATTATGGAGGGTGGCAAACGCCACAAAAACTTAAGCATCCTAGTGAGCACATTGTACTGTCTTCCTTGTCCTAAATAGGTGCTTCATTATTCATCCACCCAATCTTGCAGATAAATTTGAGGATGTTGGTACATAGTATGTCTCTGATTCGGCCATTCCCCCAGCATGGACCCTCGAAGTCGTGCGAGTCCCGGACATGTGCACAGAATATGCATTGATGTCTTGTCCTCCTGCTGGTAGCCGGAACTGGTGGAGTCGTCGGACGAAACTATCTTGTGCAGATGTTTCTTTAGCGTAAAGTGCCAGTCAGAATACCAACCAACATTCGTAATTTCCGTCTCGATAAGCATATGGCAGGTTTTTAGATTTCATTCATGTGAGATCTGAATCACCTTTTTGCCTGGAAAATTTTGAATTTTGCCGAACCCTTGCTGTTTAAACAAGGTAGGGATCTTTAACGTGTGAGACAACACACACGGGACCTCCATTTTACATCTCATCCGAACGAAGACGTAATCTTGTGAAAAATGCTTGCTCGACACTTTTCAAGTGGACCATGTCGGGATTTGAACCCGGGATCTTAGGCATAGTAGTCGCACGCATAACATTGTAGTACTGCTCCTATGCATAGTTTTATTTTCGATTCTACGTTCCAGAATAGCGTTAAACCGTGCACAATATCTATAACTTCTGCGCGGATACAGTTGTCAACTTGCATGGAGTGACACTTTCATGATAGTCTAAGTCATCTGAAAAGGTGCATTCCCCTGTATCTTCGTTTGATTTGGAACCATCTGTGTAGATGCAGATCTGGGTTGGGGACGTATCTTCAGACCAATCTTTGGATACTAGTTCGCCTTTTAGCTATAGGGGCTAGCCTGGTCCTGGACTACCACACTAAAACATTATAGCACAGTATTGGTCTAACCACAGTGGTGTATAGTCACAAGACAGCCTTCGGCACATTTATACTGTCAGAACACTAAATTGGCCTACTTAGTTTTGATTTGTAGATGTTTGGCCCAATTTAATTTCTTGTCAAGAATAATGCCTAGAAACTAGAGAGTTATCAGAGCACCAGTGCTTTGTAATAGTTAGTGCTACTTGCACCAAGTTACACAGAATTTGATCGAATTTTTCGACTATCACAATATATATGTAGTGCGCATAACCTATCGTGTAGAAATATGCTTCATTAAGATATTGGAAAGGCTGTCTACTATTAAATTTGATAGTAGTGATGACAACAAGCCCCCTGGGAACAGCATTTACTTACAGGAGTGTTTCCAATAATAATAATAATTAGCCGCCACAGAGTATCTTCAACTCCATGCGTCCCCAGTGCTCTGTTATTTGCGAATGTGGTATTATTGAATGCACTCTCAATATCAATCAATGCGCTGATAAGGTTAACACGTGGTTGTTGAGGGATTTCTCAATCTGTCCTCCAACGGTATGGGACACTGACTCCGTATATTTGTCTGGTATTAAAGCATGCCGGTTTGGGTGAAGTGGATGAAAATGCATTTACTTCCTTAAATCACAGTCTTTCCAAGGTACTTAATAAAAAAGGCAAAACTTTGATCGGTCTGTAGGATTTAGTCTGAAGTAGTCCTTCTGACCTGGTTTAGGAATGAGGACTACCAAACCTCCCTCAAACTGCTGGGGATGTATCTAAATGTAACACAGCTCCTGAAATCTATCCTACATTTAATTTTCCAACGTTCCACCCTAAGGTACTACATTGGCCAGGAAGCTACTTTTATACCTGGAAATTTTGAATTTTGACGAACCTTTGCCGTTCTAAGTAAGGTTTCATTTCTGGGTACTTAAAAGTGTTAAAGGGTCGAGATGACCCGTTTAGATTTCTTTCCATCCACACCGCGGTTTGATATTACACACTCAACCCTATTTGGGGCTGAGATGAAATCATTCACTCCGAATATGAAGAGTAATGATACACTGCTTGGTATGTGCGTATCGGCGAGCATTTTCCCGTTGATGGTGTATATGCTATCCACACGTTTCAGACAGCATGACTGATGGCGAAGGCTTTTAAAGAAAATCCTGTTAATACGAGCGGCTGTATTGTCAGACTGAACTGAGTTACAGAAGGTCTTCCATGAGGCTCTGTGTCGTCTTTTAAGAATCGTTCTGTACAGTCCTGGGTTGCTTTTATAAGACTCGCAGGCGGCCATACCCCTAGTATTTTGTGCGTTGTTGAACAGTTTGGCTAGTGTATTTTTCAGTGCTGAAGCTCTTCGCACCCACCATGAGGTGATAGAGTGAGTAGAAGTTGTTCCGCCTGAGCACGCCTGCTCAAATGATACAATAAAGGAGGTTTAAAAAAAGCGAGTATCATTGTAGCACCTCTACTGTTGTTGATTTGCTGATATCTTGTGATGCCAAGAGTCGCCCAAACAGGTCGTTTAGATAGACAGACTTGTTGGTCGCTTTTAGGTTACTGTTCCTGTATCCTTCGGAGACGTTTTTTGTTGCTATTATTTTAAAATTCAACAATCTGTGATTTGACAAGGTTGCCTTGAATGTTGCTCACAGCTTATCTGAAGGGTTCTGACGTCACGACCACTCAATTGTGACAGGAAGAGCACTGAAATGCTTGGATATGTAGATGCGTGTCCTAGGCTTAGGTTGGTTACTAGCTGCAAAGAGAGTGCCGTTTAGGCGGCTCAGACCATAAACTTCCGAGCTTACCAAGCAGGGTTGCTGAATGAGGGCAATGTCCTGCCTACTGCTTAGTTGTCTGCATAGAGTAGCTACAACCGCTTAGCAGTGTGCAGGTTAACCTGACAGATATTCCCACGATTTTAACTGTAGTGAATTTACTTTAAACGTCTCAAAGCTGACTATTTAATGACGCTTTATTGTACTCCTTCGCCAACCCACAAGTAACGGATCTAAGTCTGCAGCATACATCTGACTTCTTGACGCTGTCGATGGTACGTCTACCTTAGCTTATTGAGGTCGTTGCTGAAGGTATTTATGATTATTGTTAGCCAATGTAGCACCACTGGTTGTTCGGCTGAAGTCAGAGAGGTCACAGCTGACTCTGTTCACTAACTTCACACCGCTGGTCGGAAGATAAAGAAAGGATTTGACATCCAACTGCTCGGTTTGTTCTTAATTTCTTCATAATATACTTTAGACCTGGCAACCAACTAGAAATGTTAGCATCTTAAAAACAAGACGTCGGTAATTTTCTAATGCTTTGCAGAGATATAAACTTTATCATCTGTAGCAATGGTTACTATAGTATTTGAAATTTCTAAAGCAACTTTCTCATAAATGGCCTAATACCTACACCAACAAGAAAGCATATCCTTATATTCTTTTCTACTTTAAAAAAGAATTGTTAAGTTGGTAAATTTTGCTACCTAGCCACTATTATTCTGGTCATTTGTTTACATTAAAAATTACCGATTTGGGTTATGTTATATTTTAGTTGGTGTCATTAATCTCTTGCGTAATTTTAAGTGTTATTCTTGCTTGCATTGAAAATTGTTCTTTACAGAACAAAACTACTGTAATCAATCCGTCTTCGATATACGTTTAGGAAGCAGAAAACGCTACTTGTAGTTAATTTGATAGTATTTTCTGTGACAAGAAAGAGATAATGGTGGCCCATTTATTCCTTTGACTACAACAGCTTTTACTTCAATATTTTAGTTTATTTTCTGTTTTGGCGTGAAACAGTCGCGCATTAAATATCAATCTGTCTACAGCAGTAACCGTTGTGTCACAGGTAGTTAAAACAAGAAAAGAGTTCACAAAAACCAATTACAGAAGTGTACGAATTTACTTAATGTGGTATTCGTAATGTAATTAATTTATAGAATGCATGTAAATCGTAAGTATGCTTTATACTTGTACGTACTACGTACATTAAATAATGTTAGACGAGCATAATTTCTGTAAATTTCTTGTGGCATAAGGTAACACAGAATGACTGTTCAAAGATAGCAAAAGATCGTTAAATACACTTCCACATAGGATAGGTTTTAAGTGGAGACAAGATAGTCCATGACGAGGTCTTGTAGAGTTACCAGATGTTCTCCATGGAAGGGTGCGCTTTTTGAAAACTGATACTTGTATAACATTATCACTGTACAAAATCTAAGCATCAAAGAATACGATTTGTTAGGCAACCTATAATACTAACCTGCAACGAGGGTCACCAGTAGCGAAGTGATGATACAACTTGAAAATGCAATTTCTAACGGTGTTTATTTGTGCACCAAACTACAATGAACCATTTAATTTTTAACTAAGAATTATCCTTCAGTTGAAGACTAATTCCTTTTACGATTTCTAATTAAAGAAGTTGGAAAATGCCTTTGAAAAGCAACATCACACTTACCGTAATTTTAAAAAATATTTTATCTAGTTTAAACGTACATCAAGATAGTCAACAGGGGTTTCCAAATAATAAGCTTTGACGGGGTAAATATCCTAAATCGTCCTCTTGCGAGGTATGTTTAAAATAGAAACTTTTCTAGTAGTTGTACTACTCACCGTTGGAGGGACGTACTAACCGGGTCTATTTTAACTAATATACAGAAACCTTAGCAAATAGCCTGAAAGTAATAGGATATGAAACACCCTGTCGATTTAATATCTAAGGATTAACTATTCAAATACAAAATTATTTTAAGAAAAAATGAATTTCTAGTTCTTAAATACTTAAATATTTAAAATTGAAACTATATTTTGATGACAATACAACAATGGATACAGAGGTATGCTATTTATAGCGCCATTTCTTACATGCAGTTGAATGCGCGCATAATATGAAATTCAAAAAAGCTATAAGAAGTAGACTTGGAAGCTTTTTTAATGGCATGCATTACCTATTCCATCTTTTACGCAATTATTTAACGTCATTTGTCATTATTTGCATTTTGGTTAAGTTACATTTAGATAAAAGCGAAAATTGGCACTGTTTTAGGATGTACCTATTAGATATAAAATATATAGTGTTTCTTCAAATAATGTATAATAACGGGGAATTCCCCACGCAACTATGTTACACATGTCTATATGAACTTGCATAATTTCTCTTGATTTTGAGATAACTGTGGGGTGTTTAAATATTTTAAATGGGTGTTTTAATAAAGTCATAGAATAATAACATCCCCCAAAAGAAGTGACACTCTTTACAAAATCCTCTGTTATTCATGTACCAAAAATACATGACCTTCGGCCATTATTCTGTAGGTACACAGATGCAGCGGGAAATGCAAAAGCGTTGAGTTAGAAATTGCTTTAAATATTTAAATTGATTGTTGTATGCAAAACTGCTTAATTTAGGCTCTAACGTAATAAAGAAACCTATTGAAGTGAAATTACAACCTAGAACAAGAACAGTACAATAAACTTAAAGAAGGTTGAAGGATATATCACAGAATAGTAATACACTAAACTAGCGTGAGTGTATTATTATTCTATGGATATACCAACAAATAATGGCGGATTTTATATATCCGCAAAGAAATTTGGTCTTCCTAAGTGTCACTTCTTGTTGGTGTTGTTATTCTATGATAAAGTCATCATCTTTAAATTTTCAGTCCTGGAGCTGGTTGGATGCGTACCCTCATTGTTTCCTATTCTGAACTAACGTACACATTTCCCTGAAATTTGCACAGTCTGCATCTATCACTATCTGATCTAGGTCTACATCTACCTACTTTTTCCTATCTCTGTTTGTAATATATCACATACTATTCCCCAAAAATGCCTTAGAACGGATTCTGCCCTTCTATTTCTCCTATTTTTTGCCACAGATATAACCTATTTGTTATAACTTGTTTGTCTATGCTATCATCCTCATTCATCAGAAGCACAACATTCCAAAAGGATGTTACCGTTTTCCTGTCTGCTTTTCCTACTGCCCGTATTTCATAGGCATACTGTGCTGTGCTCCACACATATGCTTTCAACAATTTTCTTCTTGTTTCTGTTTGTTGTTTTTCATCATAGGCGGTGTTCTCTCTTGTTAGATGCAGTTCGGTCCCCTTTTATTGTTTTACAGTTATATACCCTATTTCTCCGACATTCAGTGGACGTGAGGGGGGTTAGCAGCCTGTGGCTGTCAAGTTTCTTCTACACCTGAACATTTGCCGATTTAATATTTTTTCCAATATATCTTTTCGCACAGTCAACATTAGTTGCAGACATTTCACAACCAACACCTGTAGTTGTTTATAATGATCATCAGATTTATCTGCGCTTTTTTTTCGTCATTAGGTTTTCCGTCTCAAAACTGGTTGGACACGTACCTGCACTTATTTATATTCTGAGCTAGCCTACACAGTTCCCTGAAACTCTCACACAGCCTATATACAACTCGGTTCTCCTTCTATTGTTTTCTAATTCTCTGTCCTATTTCACCAAGATTCAGTGAAGGGAGCTAAGCAGTCTGTTGCTGCCAAGATCCTCCAGCACTTAGACATTTGCCGAATGAATAGATTTCCCGTAAATCCTTTCACACAATTAACATTATTCGAGAATATTGCCTAAGAGTAAGGTATTTAGTGACGTTCTGGGCCCTCTTTCCACCCGATTTACATGTAAATTCCCATAAGGTGGAAATGAGGAGGTGGAGGTGGAAATGAGGAGGTAGTGTGTAAATGAGGAGAATCCCACATTTCCACACACAATCCACATTTGCTTCCACATCTGGCGACAGTAATAAATAACATTACCATCTTAAATTTTGCACAATAGTTTTCTTCGACTAGCCATTGTATCTTCCGAGATAAACCTATCTTGTTTGGTATCAATTAATATTAGATTTTTCTCAGCTACCTGAATTTCTTAGAATTTTTTAGATAGCATCATCCCCCAGGGAGCTACCCCAATTTTAAGATTTTTTGCTGGTAGCGATTTCTGACCGTCTGCATAAATTTTTATACATGTGGTACATCTTGTTAGTCTAGAATTTTACGCCCAATGCAAATATGCAGACAGATTTGCGATAGGATCCCCCTGCAGAGTTATACTTTCAAAGTCTCAAACCTCTAAATTTTGCTCTTTGCTCCCACATCTGAACCAAATAGTTTTCTTCGGCCAGCCATTGAATCTTTCGAGATAAACCTATCTTGTTTGGTATCAATTAATATTAGAATTTTCTCAGGTACCCGAATCTCTAGGAATTTTTTTAGATAGCATCACCCCCAAGGGAGCTACCCCAATTTTAAGATTTTTTGCTGGTAGCGATTTTTTGACAGTCCGCATGAACTTTTTTATACATGCAATACATCTTGTTAGTGTAGAATTTTACGCAGAATTCGAATCTGTAAATAGATTTGCAATAGGACAACGCCTTACAAAATTACACACATACCTTCTAGCGAGCATACCGCGACCGTACCACTACTCGTTTTTAATGTCATACCATACTTTCTATCTTGTTTAGCTCATCTTTCGAGATAAATGTACCTTGTTTGGTATCAATTAATATTAGATTTTTCTTAGCTACCCAAATCTCTAGCAATTTCTTAGATTGCATCACCCCCAAAGAGCTACATTCATTTTATGTAGAATCCGAATCTGTAAACAGATTTAAAATAGGACCTCCCCTTACCATTTTACACACACCTTCTAAATTATAACTTTCCTGCAGCTCATACCTAAAAGAAAATCTAAAAACCATTCTTAAAACTTTTTATTACAGACAATTTTTACTAATACAGTTTAAATTTTGTAAACCACATTTCTAAATACATATTCACAATTTTTTATTCTTAACCTAGAACTCCTCAAATCGGCTTATACTTTAATATTTATTTCTAAATAGAGCACCTTTTCCAAAGACAAACCGGTCCCACATGTTTCAAATTCCTCTGATTTTGTTCTCATTGTTTCGCTTAAGACCTCGTACATATTTTCCAGATCACTAGAAGACGTTATAGCCATATTTTTTGTGTTAAAGGATTTCACATCGGTAATCTCTTCCCCCATTTTAGTGTAAACGCCGTAGAGTTCGCAATAGTCTTTTATTGCTGTATGTTGTATTCTTTTTTCATTAATTAATCAAATAAATCGCTCTGTCTGCTTCCAAAGAAACTCGGGCACTCCATCGTCGACACTAGCGTTCTTTATGCGATAGCTAGCCATACGGTTGTTAAACGCTGTGCTCACCATTTCTACACCATCGTCGCTAGTAGCGGTAACTGATGCACTTTTATGTTTGTTGCTTCTCAAGTGTGCGGCATACGTAGTCTTTTCCATTTCGAAATCGCATACTTTACATATAATTCGTGGTTGTTTCGTACAAGGCCCTTTAACAGCTGGTGGAGCTGAACGTTTTCGGCTTAATGACATACCGTGCTGTTTTTCCGTGTGTCGCTGTAAGTTGTCCATTCTCGTAAAAGCGATACCGCAAGACCCACAGTTTAGGTACTTTGCTGCAGACGGATGTATAAGCTCAACTGTGGACGATGTTACACCACGACATTTGTTCTGGTGCCGTTTGAGAGCATTTTTCCAGGTATAGGAAGCACCGCAAGAGTTGCACTTAAAAACGTTTGCAGGTGCTATTTTAGTACAAAACAAAATTCGCACTATAAGACTTTGGTTAACCTTGTAAGCTAACTAACTTATAACTAAAGAGTTTACTCTTGTGTACCTGCTTTATGTACCCTATAGAATGCAAACCGAAGGTTTCCGAAGACGGCCGAACGATGTTGAGGATTCAGCGGGGAACTAAATGACGTCATCTTTTGCCAATCCTTGCTGCTCGTCCAGTACATTTAGCACCAATGCATGCACCTGGTTCGCATCACCGATGGAGCAAATGCTGTTAGTAGAAACATCGGAAACGTCTTCCACGAATCGCGTGCATATTAAAAATCCAAAAGGGTGGTAGCACACGCACACAAATTGTGTGCAAGTCGTGCTGTAGAAGATGCAGTGCTACTATAAGCAAAAACTTAATAAAACATTTTAAACCTTTACTAAGGGGATACCAAACTTGTTGTCTACAGAATACTTACTAATAAAACAATTTAATTTTAAAAAACTTTTACGTTGTATTTTCGGGAATGCCAGACTTGAATATTTTCTTTGGAAACAATCGCAGATTGCCGAAGACAATCGAAGAGTGCACAAATGCGGTCGCTAAACCAATTAGCATTAATATCAAGTATTCCGTACTTTCGTAGGTTGTTCATTTCCTAGAACCAAATCTTCCGCATAGCGGTCGGCCGCACGTAATGATTTCTAGAACCGGTAAGTACTCGATATCGCCCAAATAGAGAATTAGATGCTCGATGTCTGTCAACTTCCGATTCCCTCGTAAAAAGTAGAAAAAACTCGGTGAATCATCCATCTAACTTGTACTTCGACTCACCCCCGTTCTGATAATTTCCAAACATTTTTCAAACGACAATGGTCTCAGAATTTTTAAACCTTCGAGGGATCTATAAGTCGTAATCAATTACACGTTCGAGCTACCCGTAAACTAACAATGCGTTGTATAATACATGCATACCCCTCCTCTGCGCTACTGCTATTCTTGTAGTTGCTTGAAAAAGTCAGTTGCCTTTTTTACTGTTAAGATCGCTGCAAAGCACCATCCTATACATTCTTTAAAGGTATAGCACATCGCGCACTTTTTTGTCTGATAATTAAATTTTGTTTATGTAGGCTTTTACACTTTCGCTTATTTAAACATCTAATACGATCGATTAACCACTTTCGATTATTCTAACGGGGCCCGCCATACATTTCGCCGCACCGTTCCTTTTGAATACAACGATCCCATGGGCTTCCACACACTAACACCTAACGTATCTTTCCTACTAGTTGTTAAACAAAAACTACCGGCATCGCCATGTCCGTATACGGACGTAAGCAGATGTTTGTGGATATGTACGAGAATATGTAACCATATACATTAATCACTCTAAGCTATTTTATTTAGTCCAAGAAAACTATTATTTTTCTAAACCACAATTACTAATCGTCTTTATAGGTTTAACATTTCTACCATTTCCCCACTGTAGGATAGGAGACCGCAAGCATTAACTTTAGGTATTAGAGAAGTACGAGGCAGCGCTCGTCACTATTATAAATCAATCCCGCGATCGACGGTAATTAATTATTCTGAGAACCTTTGCGTCATTGCGGTGTAAAATATTCCATACAGTACTAGTACGTTATAGAAACGTGATAATTTTGTATATAAACGCGGAACTTTGATTAAAAGGCTCACAAAAAACCTTAATTTTGACTTCTAAGAGCAAAATTTCAATTATATAGTTTAATCTGCGTACATAAAAACCAAGTGTCATATTTTTGTAAAGTTTTGTATAAGCAGAAGTAAAATAAACCACTTAAAAAGCTTTTCATTTTAACTTTAAATAACATTTGTTGGTAACAGTATTTTAACTAGATGATTAAGGATGAAGGTCAAACTCGTTTTTAAAATTGGCTTAAACTTTATCTTCACTCAAAAAATATCTTAATTAAAAAAAGTTAGAAGTAGAAATAAAATATTCTTCAACAGTTTAGGTTCCAGAAAATTATTTGTGAGAATAACATATTTAAAGCAAAGAGCAATGTCAAGGAGAAATAAGACTTTATCGTTATCAAGAAATATTATAGGAGTAGATAGCGCGTGCTCAAATATATTAGCATTGAAGGTGGTAGCATAAATGTAGTATAGATTAAAAAGAGTAAACATAATAAAGAAGATATATAATGTTAAAGTGAGAGGAGGATATACGTAAAATATAAGATTATAAACACTTGGAAAAACGTTTAGTGATTTTAAAGCGTATGTCAAGCTAAAATAAGTTGTACTAACAGTAATATGCGAGTATCGATTTTATATTAGGACAAGATTTTAATGAGGAGTTAGTTTAGGTGAGAGTGGATATAGTTTTGATACGATAGTCTTTCCGGGAATTTTAATTTGAAAAATAGTTAATTGAAATCTAAAAGACGTGATAAGTGGAAAGGATTTAAATAGGATAAGTTTCACTTTCCTTTGCGATTTAAGCAGCCACATAAAATAGTGTAAAAATTAGTAAAATTTATTAAAGTATTTATTTAAGAATGTGCAAATGAAATTTAAGTAACAATACGGTGCTTGAAATTTACAGTCGTTCAGAATTTTTCACGTATGTAAGATATCTGATTTATTTAATTGTTAGGTGTTAAACAATTAATTATAATTAGGACTTCTAGTGACTTGTGTGATAGTTCTGGTGTTGAGTCCTATAAAAACTTTTGGGATGATTGGGATAAAGGGTTCCTGGCGTGGAGTGGATGTTGTAGATAGCAGACAGAAATTTGGTGGAAAGCAATAGAATGTGGGTTGCATAAGAAGCCTGCTTGAAGAACCATGTAGGGTTGAAGGTATTTTTAGGAAGATTCAAATCAGGTGCCGGTTAGACTGCTTCTCTTATTATTGTATATGTGTTAAAATGAATAAAATAAGGTTATTTACAGTCGTAAATGTTTGAAGCTCATAATAGGTAACAAGCGTCCTTGTTAAAAATATAGCCTTCTTTTAGATTCATTGTTATTGCAGGTGTAAATTTAATATTCATATAATACTAGTAAGTGAATTATAGATATGGAAATTAATTTATTGTGAAGCTCAACACATTTTAGGTTTTGATCGTGTTAAATGATTTTAGTTTCACCGATAGTTCACTACACTGATCACTTCGTTCGATAATGGGCTGATTAATAAAAATTTAATGAAAATATGTTTGGTGACTTATTAAATAATGAAAAGGTAATTTGTAAATGTTTTGAGCATGCTGATTTATGTACTGAATGAAAAATAGTTTTTTATTGGTAATAGAATGAAAAATTTGTATATAGCTTTCAATTTAAATTTGTAAATTTACTGATATTTAGTAAATCAGTTGGTGCTTTTTAATTTAGTTACGTGTTTCTTTGTGGTATAATTCGTTTTGTTATTTTATTCCACACCGGCTGGAGCAACATCTAACAAACTTGGGCTGAGCTAGCGGGAAGCGGCGTTCTAAATAAGTTTTATCATAATTTATTTCAGAATTCAGGATTCATCGTGAACACTGCGTGCTTTGGGATTTCAGCCTAAACAGCAGGAATTTATATATATATATATATATATATATATATTATATCATATATATAAAATATATATATATATATATATATATTTTAGGTAGTTAAGTACACAAGGTAAATAAGTAACTTAGACTTTTATGCAAAGCCCAATGATCATTTCAAATCGAGCTAGTAATTGAAAGAAGGAAAATATAAGGTTTTGGACAGGACTTGAACCTGGATCTTGGAATTTTCGGTACCATGCGTTTACCGATTACGCCACCGAGACCGATGACGACAATTGGGAAATTTACAAATTTAGATCGTGTACAAAACTATACATAAACCTAACTTTTAATTACGTTTGGCATTTTTGTCAAGTTACATAGGAACCAGTCAAGATATAAAATACTACTAATATATAAACTTTGTATAACAATAGATAAAAGTTTGTATTACACTAAAACAAGTATAGATTACGGCCAACAAGGACAACATAAAAGAAGGCTCACTGGCTAACTAGATGTACGATACGTAGTGTTCTTTATAACGGAGATCAGATGAGAATATATATTATTTAGGTTTTGAGTGTCCGTTTTTTTTTTGATAGGATGGTCTTGTAAAGATATCGCAACCATTTCGAGGAAAATGCGTTTTTTGTAATAGCTTTGCCTAAAGACAATTTTAACGTTGTTGTAATCGATCGTATGTTGGGTCTCAGGAGCATGAGAAACTAATGCGCAGGTTTTGGTGTTCCTATTGGGGTCACTTTTGTGGGAAGTGATCCTAGCTGAGAGCCACCTGGATGTATGGCCTACATATTGGCCCTGGCAATTTTTACACGGTATGCCATAGACGACACCCGACTGTTGCTGTAGGGGGGGTACGGTTTTTTAATTTACTAAAACGTGCGTTTTTGAGAGTTAAAACAGATTTCTTTGTTAGTTATTCCTTTAGTGTCCTTTAGAATATGACAGAATTTAGCTGTGAGATTTTCAACATACGGGAGAGGAATCAAGATCTTGGAATTTGTGTTAACGATGGAAATTGAGTTGTGTCCAGGGGTGGGCTGATTGATGAGAGAAGGGGTATTAAAAAGCAATTTGTTCAATAACAAGATAGGGTAAGAATTACGAAGAAGTAGGTCTCTTAGAATAAGAAAATTTTTGTGCTTCAGTGTTCGATGTGAGATGAGTTCTACTCTTCTCTTCAAGCCCAAAACAAGGTTGATTTTCATATTAATCAGATGGAAGGAGTAAAAGTTAAGGTATCTACCTGAAGAGCAAGGTTTCCTATACCAATCGGTAATCAGATTATCGTTATTACCGATGACGTGCATGTCTAAAAAAAATAGTACCGTTCACTTCTTTTTCAATGGTAAACTTAACGTTGGAGTTGTAGTTATTAAAAATCAGAAGTACTTGGTTTATACAACCTGACGGAAAACAACAAATCTGGTCGTCTACGTGTTTATTAAAAAACTGGGGGTCAAAAGATCATCCATCACATATTGAGCAAAAATCGGAGATACACTGGCTCCCATAGGTGTACCCAGTATTTGCTTGTAGAACTTGTTGACAAATAAAAAATAAGTAGTATCAAAAAATAATCAATGAGGTTCAAAAATTGTTTTTGGGTTATATTGCAGTGTGGACGTATACTCTGCCAACGGTTAACGACGCTTTGTTTAACTAGTTCTACAGGTATGTTGCTGAACAGAGAAACCACATCAAGACTAATAATAACATGATCTGTAGGGACTTAAAAATCATTGACGAAATCAACAAAATAAAAAGAGTCCTGAACGAAATACGGATTGTTGGTGTCATATGATTTGGTGAGTATGTCGGGAATTAAACCAGAAATTTGAGAGTTCGGAGCATTGATAGAGGAAATTATGGGACGAAGTGAAAGGGTCGGTTTATGAATCTTGGATAGCATGTAAAATTTAGGAAAGCAGGCATTATAAATCATTAGGTCTTTGGATTGCTCTGGGGTAATGTTCTTATTCTTTTTCAAGTCAGTAACCAGTTTATTAGATATTTGTTGCATTGTACTAGTAGAATCTTTTCCAAGAGGAGTATAGTATTTTTTATCCGAGATAATGTCAGAGGCTAATTTTATGTATTTGTCCTTCTCCAATAACACCGACAAGTTACCCTTATCGGATTTAGTTAGAATGAGGTTGGCATGCGTTTTCATGCATGTGGAAGACTTGATGAGAAGGTTTCTAATTTCATTAGGTGGTTTTATTGGTGAGTAGATAAAATAGGTTATAATGGTGGTGGTTCGACTAGAAGGATATTTTTCTGTTTAGGAAGGGCCATAGATACTATTGATTCTACGTCAGCTAATAGTTTAGGTAGACAAATGTCTTTAGAGTTGAGACATACGCTCAACAAAGGGCCAAGGGCCGCAAAGCGTTTGATATCTTTAGGAATACTGACATCGGAAAGATTAACAAACCAGTTTTCTTGTGTTAAATCTTACTGACCAAAACCTTTTGTAGATTAGTGATTTTCTTATGGTTGTTATGTATGATTCTATTAAAAATGATGTTGTAGTACGAGGTCATTCGTCGTTGGAATTCTGTTGTAATATTGATCGGAAGGAGATTCCTTTAGCAGAAAACTATTAAATTTAGAAATTAAAATAACGCATGATAACCTTAAAGACATAGAGACAAAATTAAGTATTTCTATAAAAATGGCTAGAAACCACTTTCCGATCAATATTACAACATAATTCCAACGACGAATGACCTCATACTACAACATCACTTTCAAAAGAATCAAAATAACAACCTTAAGAAAATCACTAATCTAAAAAAGGTTATGGTCAGTAAGATTTTATATGACTGGTATCTACGTAACTTGTAATTTTTAAATTGTCTGTTAATGTTGTTTTAAAAATGAGTTACTTTAATTAATTATTATGTAAACTGTATTATGTGTTTTGAATGTACTCACCAAGTTTGTCGTCGTATCCTAACTATTATCATGCTGCAAGCATTTACTAGATAGATTCATATAATCGTAAGTAGTATTAACATATTAACATTTTTGTAATCCTCCAATTATAGTCTTTCTGAAGACGAAAATAAAATTTTTCGAAAGCTTGAACTGATTAAAACAATTATCTAATTGCCCATATTGACTACGACCCGATATTTACTCTACAATATATATATATATATATATATATATATATATATATTGACGTGATAAGAAGTCGCAAGAGGTCATTAAAACTCAAATTCTAAAATATATCCCACCAAGATATAAAAGAATTCGGAAAAAATAGAAATTTCCGATAATTCATGGTTACACCTTGCATAATATAAGCGTACTTTTATTCGTTAAAGTGCCAAACAAACATGCAATTGCGCGTGTATTAATAATCACCCTGTATGATATAAGCGTATTATAAATACGTAGCAAATAATGTAAGCAGTATATGTAAAAACAATTAATCGTTAAGATGTAGTGTAAAAACGCATTAAGTGCTCTGTGAAAATCAATCCATTTTAAGCGTAGATACATAGCCATTAATGTACAATAGCGAAAACACAAATTAAAGGCGTGCTTGTAAATAATCAATGTAAGAAAAATACAAAGCCATTTGTTTTCACTTATTAATTATTAATACATCTCTGATGAATATAAGAATGCTCTTCATTTGCTGTAAATATCATAGAATAGTGCTAGCTTTACACATTTTGGCGTAAGAAACGCTTTAATCTTAATGTGTATTAAAACACATTTTACCGTGAAGGCAAATATTTTTATAAAAATGCAACTTATTTGTATTATAAAGCTTTAAATTAATCATATAACTTGACTTTTGGATTACATAAATTCATTTTAAATAAAGAATTTTCTAAAATGTTAGGAATTAAGAACAAATACGTCAATTTCGTATGACGTAATTTGTGAATTAAACGTTTATTCGAAGAATTGGCCGGAACATTAAAAACACATAAAATGTAATAAAAATAAATAAGCATTATTAATTGCCCTTCGCATTAGTATGTGACGCCACAATAACCTTATGTGATAGAGTAGGACGGACCGTGGACGTCATTAGTAAGTGGATCGCGTTAATGAGGTAATAAAACCAGAAATTTCCAGAAAATTGCATCAGTTAGGCGCGTACGTGGGAATGGAATTTTATACGAAGCTCGAACGTACTAGAATATAGATAAATTGTATATAAAATAAAAATTTTATTAAAGAGGCTTCATTAATTAATCCGCGTCAATCAAGCTTAAAGCTACCACCTATTGTAGACGTCAAAATAGGTCCATTGGCCCCAATTTACCTATATACCAAAATGTACCTTGTGACTGTGAAAAGAGTTCAAAATTTACTTAAGAAATCTCATTTTTGTTTACTGTTCAGAAATATATGATACAAATTTATTAAAATTTGGCAAAAGTGCATTTTATCTGATTACACTACTTTCAGTAATCAAAGCAATTCAAAGGAAGTTGCAGAAGGGTTAAAACCACGGTTACTCCTCGCAATTTTTGTTATACTTTTCTTAGGGTTAGTAATACCATTCTAAGACTTTTTTAAGGGAAAATTTTACCCATCATCTTCTTTTTTCGACTCTTGTAAGAACTTCGTGTTTTGCTTAGTTTCGAGGGAAAATGTTTTCTCAAACCCTGCTAAACTATCTTCATAAACATAAATGTCATAAAACACAATCGTATTATTACTTTAGTTTTTGGCACTTTTGACAGTAAATGTTACAATAATTTGTTCGCTTCAGTTTGCTTTTGTACTGTTTTCTTTAACCCAATCACCATTAATTGCTATTACTGTTGTGTAATTTTGGTATCTAGCAAATTATAGAGTTTTCTTTTAATGAGCAGGTGGACTTGCTATTAGTTCTTTTATTCTGTAAGGGTAACTTCTTTGAAAGTGTTTGCGTGTATTAAGAAAAGTATCCAAACCGGAGAATTCTTAATCACAAAACTTTTGCCCGAATCGAAAGTCGTCTTCGAGAACCAGGAACGTTGAGGCCAGTCAGAACTAACGCTGGAAGACCGCGACAAGCCCGAAAACCAATTACGGAAGATGTTGTTCTTCAAATGATTGATAACAATCTTGAGACCAGTACCAGAACATTGCAACGAAAGACTGGGATTTCAAAACGCACCGTAAGTCGGATCATTAAAGATCAATTACTTCGTCCATTCCATATTTAGCCAATTCAAGAATTACTGCCACTTGACAATGGATCACGTTAAAATTTTTCACAAATTGTTCGGGAATGCAGGGTAATTGACAACGGATTTCACACTAATGTCTTGTTTACTGATAAGTCTTGTTTTACACGCCGTGGCTTGACGAACCAGCACAATGAGCATGTGCATGCAGATTAAAATCCACTTGCTATTAAAAGTAAACATTATCAACGAGAATTTAAAATTAATGTCTGGGTCGGGTTATTTATATTAGTTAATGGATGTTAAGATTAATAAACCAAAGTTTCAAACACTATGCATCAGCTAAACGCGTACTGGTGAATATACGATATTATTACGAAGCTCGAACTACCAATTTAGAATAACATGTGTTTAAAGAAATTTGTATTAAAGAGGCATTATTAATTAATCACGATATAACATTAATAATCTAGTGACGTCAAGAAATCATTGCCCAATTTACTATTACAACAAGTACTGTGTGTGAAAAGTTAAATACTAAAACTATTTTTGTTACTAATATATTATAAAATATTGAATGTAAAATCTTTTACGTATATACTTGATATCAAAGCATATACTACAAATCAATTTTAACTGATATCACTAAGCAGTATTTCTATATTTATACTTCTAGAGGTGTAATTCGGATTTAAGGAAAACGGCTTTAGCATAAAACTCTTAATTGGGTTAAAGCTAGTAGATGTTAGCTCTGGGTAGATCATGAGCATGGGTCATGGGTGGATAATCGACCAAAATATGTTTAATAGGCGCCACCGTATTTTTAATACAAGTGCCAACAAAATTTAACTGTGTTTGTATAAGGGAATGCGGAAACCTTATCTTAACACCACTATCATAGCCACAAAACTTGAATTTCACTCTTTAGAACACACTTACCAAAACCTCAACCACCAGATGTCAAACAGTTGTCTCAGCTTTACCTGTGAACAAACAAAACACCACATGGACACCATTTGTGTCCTCAATAGCATATGCCCAAAAATATAATAAGTGACTTTAAACATCTGTGAAATACTAAAGGATTCATTTTCATTACTCTCTCTTTTTACTTAAGGAGGATTTGCTCTAGTTTTCTTTTTCCTAATTTAAATGTTGAATAATAAAAATGTCTTTAAAAAAAACCAAAGGAATTCTATTTATATAGAAATCTGACTATATACATGTGACTGCAATATATATGCTTACTATCTTGTCATAAATTTTTATAAAAGAATTTTAGCGAAGTTTAACATTCAAAATGAATATGTATAAATGGATCATTTCTATAAAATTTAGTTTAAGCAAACATGTAATAAATTATTAGTTCATAACACATGATTTTATTTTTATCATAATCATTGAAGCGCTTCCTTGACCATTTACAACAAAGATTGATCATTAAAAAAACAGCGATCATAAAACGCAACTACTCAAATTTAACTGTAATCTACCAAAAAAATACGCGAATTTCAGTACCAATAAAAAAAGCTTTTACATGACGTGCATGTTTTTAAACAAAATGTAAAATTAAACCAAGACTGCGTCTGGCGTCTAGATTAGAAAACAGCATCTATATTATTTTTTATCTGACATAAGTTGTCATTCTAAATATCTTAAAACACATTGAATGCGTGTACAAGTAACTGACAAACTAGATATTTATTCGTTGTTTTACTAACTTTAAGAAACTACTTTATATTTTTTGTTACTCTAATAATCAACGTAGGAAATTTTATAATAATTTACTATAGCTTCAAACACTCACGTGCATACAAATGAACTGCAGGTGCAAAATCACGACGTCAGCTGTTGTATTTTTTCCAGCGTATTGATCATCAGTAAGTTTGTAGAATAAACCATTGCTATACTGCGTAGTTAAATAAATTGAACGAACCATAACTGCTTGCTTTAAATTATTGTGACGAAAATTTACTATAATTTAACATTGAAACTTATTGTTGTAGATATTTCCATATGATATTGCACTAAAGTGAAAGTATTAGTATAATTTATTGTATTAATCTATACCAACTGTCTTAAATGATGTATATTATCGTTCCATGTTCTCAACTCAAGTTCTTCTTCTTGACTCTATTAGACGCCTCGTGTTTTAGTCGAGCCATCTTGACTATTCCTCTAGTCTACAAAAAAGCGACTTGCACTCTTGGACGTTGGAAACAAAGTGTCAATAATTAACTTGCTCGCGCTTGGTAACAAGCCTCAGAATATATATCTTCTAGAATCTATCTGTTATTACGAACATTATATTTTAATTTTTATTGGCTGAATATTTACGAATTAAATGCTTTAAAATTTACCTGTTTTATTATTAATTTATTAGGCTAGGTGTAACTAGAAAAAAAATACGTTACAACGGCATGGTGATAAAATCAAAGTTTAATAAGGGTATTTGGACAAGCAATGGTCTACGTGATCTAGAAATATGAAAATCCCACAGAATGAATGCTATTAACTCGAAATGCTTCGTGCCGAAATCAGCTCGTCGGTTTTAATAAACAACAAAACACGATAAAAAAACCCGAAACCTGGTATGTAAGAATCACGTATAATAGCGAACTCTGCGCTTGTCAGTATATAGGCGATTCATTTAAATACGACTGAATTTGTAAACAAAGCAGTTCAACATGAATTAAGGCTTAGTCCACATCGCTGAAAGGAAAATATTTATGTGAGGTGATTTATTGTGAAGTAATAAATGATACAATAGTAATTGTGAAAAATTAAACGTGGTATGTCGTTTTAACCCTTTAAAAACGTAAGTAACTAAAAGTTGTTTAATTTAAATTCTAATATTAACATTAATCAAAAGGACTCTGAATAATTACTGAATTCAATGAGAAAATGCAACAAGCATTTAATTCAATTGTTAATTACTTGGAAGTTTAACAAAGGACGCTAAAATAATTTAAAGAGATGCTAAGAAAAATGCAGACCATATCTAAAGCAGATCTGGATTCAACGTTGGGAGTACTAAATCACTAAGCTGAATACGGGAGCAGTTAAAACAACAGGTTAGCCAATCTGAATGTTTTATTTTTTTTATTTGTGAATATTTCATTGTATATTTCTAATCTGAATAACTTAAAAATTAATATTTTGTTGCATATTTCTAATTTAAATAATTTAAAAATTGTTTTCATAAAAATTTTATGTGAGGGTCAACAAAGATCGTTTTTTTTAATACACGTTATAAATTACGTAAATATTTAAAGAAGTTGAATAAACGTTCATGGGGCTTCGGATAACAATAAGGGTGATTTTTGTAGACTTTTTGAATAACTTTGGAAATGATAATTATTATTAGAATTTTTAATTCAATTATTAAAAGAACGTTCTATTTAGGAAATTCTTAAACCTTTCATGTATTGTATATATTTTTGAGAATATTATAATAATTGTGCTTAATGGTGTTTTGGTTTAAAGAAACAGGAAGTAGAGGTAAAAGGTAAATTTAAAATCTTTGTTTGTCGTATTGTCGCAAGCTCCGTGCGTAATTAAAAACTGAGCTAGCCGAGATAATTAAAATTATATATTAAAAATCAAAAATTGACAGAATAAAAATTTACAAGGGCGCGCCGGGTTATGTGCTAAGTATCACAACAATATATATATATATATATATATATATATATATATATATATATATATTGGATATTAGCCACGATTTGTATAGTTTAATATCCTGCGCGTTTCTATTTAATTTCCGCAGGTATGCTACACAACAATAAATTAGAAATTACTCCGGTATCCGGTTAAGTTTGAAACTGATGGTGTTGTAAATTATCCTCAATGACGTCCATTTTCTCGCCATCTGCGGCATTTATTTACATTCACAAATATTGTAATTTTATAAGGCAACTAGGTTGTGCTATCATCTTTATATTTATGTATATATTAAACAGCAACCGAATTCAGCATTTATCTTGATTGAAGTTGCTTTCCGTTGGATTAAATGATTACGTTTTTAATATTACACGGATTTTGGCTAAGAACGTTGCGTCAAAGGCGCAGGGATAAATGATATAGGTTCTTAAACAAAGCTGGTGGCCTGAGCTTCCGGCATTTGGAATGGTTAATGTTTCTATTTCTAAAACGGGGGAACACATTTATCCGATTGTAAAGAGAAACGGGCACAATTAATCTCCTTACCTTTGGGAAAGATATCCTCTCTGTTTCCTTGGAAACGCCATCGGAGGGCTGCAAACCAATGCTATATACTGACGTTGTCCTTTTCTTATTTCTGTCTTTAGACATTCAGCAATTTAAGTTATTACAGGTTTTCCGAGTTTACCAACGATGTTAACATCTTAAAAGCATTCAATTTAGAAGAAGTAGATTATTTTGAGTTTTAAGATAGCTTTACGATTATTTGAGCGTGGATCTTTTATGTAAACTTTCGAAGCTGGGGTTATTAATAAATTTGTAGGCGTTGCTGACATAAGATTTTTATTATTACAGACAGTAAAAAGATACGCTGATAAAGTTTTCTGTAAACCAATATGTTTATAAATACAAGCTAGTTTAAAATGTTAAGTGTTTATTGTACGTTAAAACCTTAGAATACTTGTTACGTTCATATTTTTACTTTGAGATATGCAGGTCTTTTCTCTAAAAATTAATTATCATGTTACCGGTATTTTCTATTAGTCTAAACTGTTAGGATTTGCATTTGATATCAATGACCTAAAATATCATAAGCCTTGATATTCATACTAGCAAATATGTTTATAATCAAATAGTCAAAAAAACTTGCCATTACTTCGATCAAACTTAAAATGCATATTCATTCAAAAATAAAGTTTACATCAAACATTCAAACAGCAAAACTTGTATTATTATACAATGAACGGTTTTCTTTAACAAATTTTTTGGTCCTTCTTCGCCGTATACAGTAACTTCATAGTGCTATGGAATTTTACAGCTATCCGCTTATAAAGATATAGATGCGCCACATAGCAAATAGCAGCAGAACTCTTCAGAACGTAAACACTCTTCAAAATAGAAGAATCAACTTGCATGTTTACAATATTGCAAAGAATTACTTGTGAGTTTGTTCCAATTACTTGTACTTGTCACTGGGCATTTATTTGACATTTCAATACTGCATTCAGATTCAGTATTGCAAATATGTGAATAGAACCATTCAGTTCACTTGACATTTATTTGCATTTGACACTGCATTCAGTATTGCTTCTATATTATTTTACACCACTTAAACATTCAAAAATCAATTTGTTTATTATAAACGAAGTTGCATAAAAAACGAGTACGAAAGTCGGTATCACGTTCGGATATTTTGCATATTTCGTACACAATTCATTCATATAACTCGAGCTTTGCGATTTCATCCTTTTTTCACTTTTAATACAATATTTATACACTGTTAAGCATTACAGAATTAGCATCATTCATAGCAAAAAGAGGAACGCTTAAAGCGCAACTTACGAAGTTTGGTAAGGTGGTACAATCCTGTGATGTTCAGCAAATGAGTATTATTGGATTACAAAAACGGTTGCACAAAATAGAACAGTCGTGTTCTTCAGTTTTTGATGATATTCAAACGCAAATAGAGCTCATTGATTCTGACAAAAAGAAAGAACGTATTTTGTTTGAAGATAATTATTTCAAAATAGTATCACAGGCAGAGGTATTAATTAATTTACATAACAATTCTGCAAGTGCTGCTAGCATAAGTAGCTCGTCAGAATTATCTGCATTTGCTCCAACACAAAATACAAGTAACATAAAGCTTCCAACAATTCAGTTACCGCATTTCTCATCTGCTCATGAATGCTGGCTAGAATTCCGTGGTACATTTGATTAATTAATCAATAAAAATCTACAAATTGATCCTTTCAGCACACGCGTGAAGTTAGCCCCCCAACTTTTGAAAAAAATAACTTCCTATAGCTCATTCGTTTGCACATTGTTTGCACATGTATGCACATCCGGTATTTTTGTTTGCACACTTTTTGTTTAAAAATTATTCAAGAAACAATTTGGGGGAGCCAACTTCATACTGCCCCCACCCCGACTTTCAGGAAATTTATTTTAAACCGACGGAATTAATACATCATCGTTTGCACATGTATGCACATCCACTATTTTTGATTGCACACCTTTCGTTTAAAAGTTATTAAAGAAACCATTGTGGCGGGCCAACTTCGCACTAGCCCCCGACATTCGTCAAAATCATTTTAAACCAACAAAATTGATAGATCTGCGTTTGCACATTACGCACATCTATTATTTTCGTTTGCACACTTCCAGTTTAAGAGTAATTTAACATTCAGCTTCATAGTCCTCGCTATACGATAGATACTGTTGAAAACGTGAAAACATTGTTACAATGAACCCAATTGATACCTTTTCGTTTGCACATTACGAAACACATCTACTTTTTGTTTGCACACCACTGTAAGTCAAAAAAAATTTCAATTTAATCACGGATGCTAACTTCACACATGTCCAATATTGAATTTTTGTGCAATTCTAACATGTGATGGCGAAAATCAAAGTATCTTCGTTTGCACATCATGAATCAAGTTGCTTTTTCGTTTGCACACCTATAGTTCAAAACGTATTTAACATTTACTTTTGTAGTCTCCGCTATACGATAGCTACCGATGCTGTTTTAAAAACCGGTACGTATGCCGTTATTTATAAAATGCTGTAAAAACCTCTATTACTGTTTAATTATCTAACTACCACTAGTATCAACTCAAGCGGGTGCATCTGACTGCAAATTAATAGTCAAAAATACAACAGAAATTTCAAATTTTGCTTAAAGGGAAGTACATACCTCCTGTTGTCTAGTATTCATACGAGGCGGTTGAAGACGAATTTTTGAACTAGCGACATCTTGTAGCGCTATATAATAATGTAAATACATAGGACTATATACATTTGAAAACAATATTTTAGTAAATGTGTTGATTAAAATACTCTCAATCAACGGTATAGGTTCGTGTGTATGTCTGGTAATGTGCAAACGAAAAGGTATCAATTAGGCTCACTGTAATCAATTTTTGCACATTTTGAACAGTAGCTTTCGTATAACGTGTACTACGAAAATAAATGTTAAATAAGTTTTGAACTAAAGGTGTGCAAACAAAAAAGCGACCTGATTCATGATGTGCAAACGAAGATACTTTGATTTCCGTTATCACATGTTAGAATTGCACAAAAATGGCGATATTTGACATGTGTGAACTTAACCCCCCCCCGATTAAATTAATTTTTTTTTTTGACTTACAGTAGTGCGCAAACAAAAAGTTGATGTGTTTCGTAATGTGCAAACGAAAAGCTATCAGTTAGGCTCACTGTAATCCTTTTATGCACATTTTGAACAATAGCTCTCGTATAGCGGTTACTACGAAAGTACATGTTAAATTAGTTTTGAACTAAAGGCGTGCAAACAAAAAAGCGACTTGATTCATGATGTGCAAACGAAGATACTTTGATTTCCGTTATCACATGTTAGAATTGCACAAAAATACAATATTTGACATGTGTAAACTTAGCCCCCCTGATTAAATTTAAATTTTTTTTTGACTTACAGTGGTGTGCAAACAAAATGTTGATGTATTTTGTAATGTGCAAACAATTTTTTCACATTTTCCACAGTAGCTATCGTATAGCGAGGACTATGAAGCAGAATGTAAATTACTTTTAAACTGGAAGTGTGCAAACGAAAATAATAGATGTGCACACATGTGCAAACGAAGACCTATCAATTTCAGCGGTTTAAAATAAATTTGCTGAATGTCGGGGGGGCTAGTGTAAAGTTGGCTCCCACAATGGTTTCTTTAATAATTTTTAAACGAAAGGTGTGCAAACAAAAGTAATGAATGTGCAAACGATGATGTATTAATTCCGCCGGTCAAAAACAAATTTCCTGAAAGTCGGGGGGCCAGTGTGAAGTTGGCTCCTCCAAATTGTTTCTTGAATAATTTTTAAACAAAAACTGTGCAAACAAAGATACCGGATGTGCATACATGTGCAAACAATGTGCAAACGAATAAGCTATAGAAAGTTATTTTTTCAAAAGTTGGGAGGCTAACTTCACGCCGCGTGAAGTTAGCCCCCCAACTTTTGAAAAAAATAACTTTGTATACTTAGCTTATTCTTTTGCACATTGTTTACATATGCACATCCGGTATTGTCACACCTCGTTTAAAATTATTCATGAAATTGAGCCAACTACTCCGACTTCAGAAATTATTTAAACCGGCAGAATTAATACATTATGCACATGTATGCATACATTATTTTTGTTTGCACCTTTCGTTTAAAGTTTAAAGGAACCATTGAACCATAGCCCCCGACTTCAGCAAATTCATTTTAAACCGATGAAATTGATAGATCGTCGTTTAAACATGTATGCATCTATTTCGTTTCACTCAGTTTGTAATTCATTCAGCTTCATAGTCCTCACTATACGATAGCTACTGCTGAAAATGTGAAAAATTGAGCTCAATTGATATCTTTTCGTTTGCACATTACGAAACACATCAACATTTTGTTTGCACACCAATGTAGGTCAAAAAATTTTTAAATTTAATCAAGGGGGCTAACTTCACTTATGTCAAATATCGCATTTTTATGCAATTCTAACATGTGATGACGGAAATCTAAGTATCTTCGTTTGCACATCATGAATCAATTTGCTTTTTCGTTTGCACACGGGGACTACGAAAGTAAATGTTAAATAAGTTTTGAACTATAGGTGTGCAAACGAAGAAGCGACTTGATTCATTATGTGCAAACGAAGATACTTTGATTTCCGCCATCACATGTTAGAATTGCACAAAAATGCAATATTGGACATGTGTGAAGTTAGCATCCGTGATTAAATTTATAAATTTTTTTGACATACAGTGGTGTGCAAACAAAAAGTTGATGTGTTTTGTAATGTGCAAACGAAAAGGTATCAATTGGGTTCATTGTACCAATGTTTTCACGTTTTCAACAGTAGCTATCGTATATCGAGGACTACGAAGCTGAATGTTAAATTACTTTTAAACTGGAAGTGTGCAAACGAAAATAACAGATGTGCATAATGTGCAAACGCAGATCTATCAATTTCGTCGGTTTAAAATGAATTTGCCGAATGTCGGGGGGCTAGTGCGAAGTTGGTCCGCCACAATGGTTTCTTTAATAACTTTTAAACGAAAGGTGTGCAAACAAAAATAGTGGATGTGCATACATGTGCAAACGATGATGTATTAATTCCGCCGGTTTAAAATAAATTTGCTGAAAGTCGGGGGGTCAGTATGAAGTTGGCCCCCCTAAATTGTTTCTTGAATAATTTTTAAACGAAAAGTGTGCAAACAAAAATACCGGATGTGTAAACAATGTGCAAACGAATGAGCTATAGAAAGTTATTTTTTTCAAAAGTTTGGGGGCTAACTTCACGCGTGTCTTTTCAGCGTCTTCATTACCTCAGGTCACCAATTTCTGGAGAAGCAGGTCGTATCATAAATTCTCTGGAGATTAGGTACCAGCTCCAATTTCAGGGTAGTTTCGGAATTACTTAATAGTAGATATGGGTGCAAACGAATACTTATTCATAAACACATACAGGCATTGTTCAACCTTCAAAGGGTTACTAAGGAGTCTTCGTCTCATGGGTAGTCTGATAGCATTAATAAAAATTTACGATCTCTTGATGCACTTGGTCAATCAACAAGAGATTGGGATCCATTATTAATTTATATGGTGTCGAACAAGCTATGTACAACAACTGCTCGCGATTGGGAGGGAGAGGCACATACATCTACAATTTCGCCTGCACTGCAGCAGTTTCTCAAATTTCTAAATAATAAAGCGGACACTCGAATCGATTGAGGTAAACGTTAATGGTTCGGGTGCATGTCAACTACCTTCACATTCAAAAGGTAAGTTTCAAACTGACAAAGTAGTTCATCCAAAAGCATTTGTAACTACTAAACAAGTCTGTTCATATTGCAAACAATTACATAAAATTTATAATTGTTCTGAATTTCAAAATTTACCTATTCATCCACGGATTGAGCATGTCCAAAATTCGTCTTTATGCATGAATTGTCTAAATTCGGGATATTCACTAAAGGATTGCAGATTTGGATCATGTGAAAAATGTCCGCAGAAACATAATACGTTGCTTCATTCAGAGGCAGCAATAGAAAACAAAGAAAACGCATCAGTTGCACTTTCAAACTACACAAATTCAAAGATTCAGACTTTGTTATCAACTGCAGTAATAAAGATCTTTGATATTCATGGTAGAACTCACGATTGCAGAATATTACTTGACAATGCATCTGAATCTAGCTTCATTTCACGATTACTATATGACACATTAGGTCTACAGAAAACCACCTTCAATATTTCAATTGTGGGTATAGGTCAAGCATATTCTTGCGTCAGGTACAAATGCAATGTACAAATAAAGTCACGGCAGAACGACTTCACATCAGCCCTTTTGAGCTTAGTTATTCCAAATATTTGTGAGCGCTTACCCACTCAAAATATTAATGCATCTTCGTTGAACATTCTTAAAAACATATAGCTTGCAGATTCATGTTTTCATACGGCATCTTCAGTGGACTTGCTGATCGTAGTTGATTGGTTTGGGTCGCTGCTTTGCGTCGGACAGATCAAGCTTGGTCAGGGATTCAAAAGACCAAGTTGGGTTGGATCATTTCAGGTCCTATTCATAATCTTCCATGTAACGCAAAACGTTCTTTTTGCAATTTCACGAAGCGTAGGGACGTTCAAGAACAACTTGCTCGTTTTTGAGAGATCGAAGAAACACAAACTTCAAAAAAATATATTTCCTAGGAAGAAGTCGATTTCAAAAATCATTTTGTTTCTACTTTTAAAGGGCAAAGTGATGGTAGATTTAGGATCTCCATTCCGTTCAAGAAGTCTGTAAATTTATTGCGATTCCGAAAAAATTGCTATAAGGCGTTTTACAATCTTGAGCGCAAACTTCAAACAAATTCAGAATTGCGTGAGAGATACTTTGAGTTCATGGATGAATATCTGATTTTAAATCACATGTCTCCATTGGCATATTCTACTTCATCCTCTACTGCCAATAATTTCCTTACTCATCATGGAGTAATAAATGAAGACAGTCTTACTACAAAACTTAGTATTTGATGGTTCTTGTCCAACAACCAGTGGTGTATCTTTAAATCAAATTCAGTTGTCAAGTGCTACTGTACAAAATGATCTTTTTCAATCCTTCAAACAATTTTCGTATGTCGTGCCTTCAGACATTGAAAATATGCATAGATGCATATGGGTTAATCCGGAACAAAGATCTTTACAGCAAACCCTTTGGGGAAAGAATTCCAAAGATCCACTAGAAGTTTACCAATTAAATACAATAACGTATGGTACTACTATAGTGCGTCATTCCTTGCAATAAGGTGTCTGCATCAATTATCGATTGAAAATGCGGTATCACTTTCATTGACTTGCCATGCGATCGATAATTCTTTCTATTTAGATGATTTTTTGCACGGTTCAGATTCATTCAAAGAACTTACACAAACGTGTCTAGAAGTTGCAAATATTCTGCAACAAGCAGGTTTTAATCTACGCAAGTGGGTATTCAATGAGTCTTCGATTCTTAGAGATATTCAACATTCAATTGATAATTTAGATGTGTCTAATAATATTTTGCAACTGGGAATTTTTGAAAATTCTAAGACATTAGATACCTTTTAGTGTCCAACAACTCATATTTTGTCGTACAAAATACTAGCTCCGAACACTTCAAAGCGAAGCACTAAAAGGTCAATTTTAGCAGGTGTTTCACAAATATATGATCCGTAGGTCTTTTGGCAACTTGCATTATAGTGATAATTTTTCTACTTCAAAACTTGTGGTCTGAAAGGATCGATTGGGACCAACCGGTATCAATCGATCTTTATATAAAATGGGTCACTTTCATACGTAAAATTCTTCATTTAAACCACATTAAAAATCGAGACACGTCAGGTATAAAAACAGCATTCGCACAGAACTGCACTGTTTTTGTGATGCGTCTGAAGATGCATATGCAGCATACATTTACATTAAGAGCACGAATGAACATGTCCATTTATTATGTGCAAAGGCAAAGTTATCTCCTTTGAAGCTTTTAACCATTCCAAGGCTGAAACTTCAAGGAGCGCTGATTTTATCAAAGCTAGCAAATAAAGTACAGAATCTCTCACAATTAATTTTGACGAGATATTCTATTGGAGCGATTCAGCTATAGTACTTGGTTGGTTACGTACTCCTCTAAATCTTCCCAAAACATTCATTGCAAATCGGGTATGTGAAATTCAAGAATTACCGATTTATCAAAATGGCATTATGTTCGTTCTTATGACAATCCAACAGACTTAGCAAGTCGCGGAATTAATTCAACATCACTAATTTTTTGTGATCTCTGGTGGCATGGACCCAGTTGACTCACCAGAGATGCAGTAGAGTGACCCGTGTTGAGCATCTTAAATACACAAGATTTGCCAGAATTGAAGTGTACAAAGGTATCGTTATTTGTAAAACATGAATTCCATTTTCCATTTGACCGTTTCTGGAATTATAACAGATTAATTCGTAGTGTGGCATATTGTTTTCGTTTTATAAGCTTCCTAAGAAAAAGTGGTACTTATAAAAAATCGGAATGTCTTCATACCGATGAAATTAACAAGGCCACCAACGCAATAGTTAACTGGAAATTATATTTAATTACATAGTATATAATAAGTAACTCTATAAATATTTACATATCCAAATTACTATTAAAGAATTACAGTTTCAAATTCGTTCGTAAAATAGCAAATATGCTTGTGCTTTAAGTACCCTTTTTTCGGGTACTTCTAAAACATAAGAGTCGTTACCATAATACCACTTTCTTTCTGTGACGCTTGAAAATAGCGTACTTGGATTATAAATTTCTGGTCTATCATTTTGTAATAGTTAAAATGATACAACAGGATTGTTTCAGTTCAGAGTACATGTTGTTGTCTCAAGGACTGTGCTTGCGTCGTAAGAGTCAATTGCTAAGTTTCAATCCATTCACTACAGAGGATGGAATCATTATGGTGGGTGGAAGACATAGACATTCTCAGTTTGACTTCGACAAGCAGCATCCTATGTTGCTTTCTAAAAATCATCACTTCACTAAATTATTGCTACGAAATAAGCATAAAAAATTGCACCATGCTTGTCCGCAGCAAGTATTAGCATCAATTAGGAATACTTTCTGGCCTATTAGTGGAAAAAATACTTCAAAGCTAGTTGTACGTGAATGCGTTACATGCTTTCGTGCTAAGCCTATTACTTTGACACTATGATAGGTGATCTTCCTTCTGCAAGGGTTACTCCATCACCTCCATTTTACATAACAGGACTTGACTATGTAGGTCTCTTTATCTTACATGATAGGCGAGGGCGTGGTAGTAAAATGTTAAAAGGATACGTGGTATTGTTCATGTGTGTTAGTGCTAAAGCCAACCATTTAGAATTAGCAACAGAGTTATCTACAGAGTGTTTCATAGCAGTACTACGTAGATTTACATCTCGAGGCTAACCACTACGAATCTTTTCCGATAATAGAGGCAATTTTGTAGAGGCAAAAAAGAATTAGATAACTTAGGCCAGTTCTTGCAGGATTGTAGCAATAAAATCATTGATTTTAATACTTTGCGAGGTATAACTTGGGATTTCATACCACCTTATTCGCCTCATTTCGGAGGTCTTTGAGAATCAGGGGTGAAATCAGCTAGGTTTAATTTAAAAAGAGTTATGGGCAATATCTACGAAGACTATAATAATTTTAATTCAGATAGAAGAGATATTAAATTCGAGACCTCTATCACCACTTTCTACAAATTCAAATGACCTTTCACCACTAACACCCGGTCATTTTATCATTGGTCGTAATTCAATCGTTGATCCAAACTTACAAAGCATAAACGAATACCGCCCTTCAAAATATCAGCTCATACAACAGTTGACTTTTAGACACGTTGGTCCTCGGAATATATTTGCGAACTTCAAGCCCGTTTGAAGTGGAAAACTAATCAAAACAACTTACAAGTTGGAAGTTTGGTATTAATCAAGGAAAGGGGCTCACCTACTTTATGCTGGACTTTGGGTAGAGTCGAACTACTCCATCCTGGAGCTGACAACATCGTAAGAGTAGCATCAGTGAGGACATTGAAAGGAACAATTCGGCAAGCTATCGGAAACTTATGTCCGCTTCCTAGCACATGACATTTGCATTACCAGTGTTATAGTGTTTTATGACTTTTACAAATTTAATTATTCACTTAATGCTTTTGTTACACAATTTTGTATATTCAAATATTGTTTTCTTCAATGCTACATTTATAACTGTTTCGTTTCTCCACTTTAACCATTGTTGAAAGCTCAATCTTTCAAGATGGGGTGTTTATTAGGATTTGCATTTGATGTCAATGTACTAAGATATCACTAGCCTTGATATTCATACTAGCAAAATATGTTTATAATCAAGTAGTCAAAAAAAAACTTGTCATTACTTCAATCAAATTTAAAATGCATATTCTTAAAAATAAAGTTTACATCAAACATTCAAACAGTAAAGCTTGTATCATTATACTATGAACTATTTACATTAACATAAACCTATTATAGTATGTTCGAATTACACCATCCACATTACATGTCTTTATTTTGATACCGCAAATCGTGTCTTTCCACTTCAGTGAGAAAGGTGTACTACTTTTGCAGTTACAATCTGATACTAAAATCTTTTCTCCCTATTCTTTTCCTTGTATGTATAACAGTGTTTTCCCATTATTTTTATATCATTTTCTTTATTTTTCTTCCCTTACGTCTTTTACGTTTTCTGTCTTGCCCTGCTTTACTTCAACCTTCTTGATGGATATTCTCTTCGATTTCATTTTAACGTTCTCCTTCTAAGATGGAATCAATTTCTTCGGGTATTTTGTCCCCTGACGTGTTAGACGTCAGGTATGTATTTACGCACCTTAGGGTTTTTTTCGGTAAAAAGATATATTTTAAGGTGACGTATTTCATAAACCACTAATAAAAATTGGAATGGCACATTATTTGCAATTCGCCTTACTGGAGCCAGCTCACATAATTAGTGGTATATGCCAACGTACTAAGCGTGCTTCTACAACACAAAGTATCCAACAATTTTAACGTTTCTACCATAAATTGATGTTTTCCATCACAAGGTGCAGTTCTAGAAATCACTTTTCCTATGTTTAGGCGTCATTTGGAATGGACCTGCACCTTGCCGAAGTTCTAAATTACTAGAACAGGTGAAATGGCTTGCGTGTTCTAATGAGCTAAAGAGCCAAACTGCAGGTCCAACCAAAGTAGTATGGTCGTTAGTGAGGAACCAGACTAAGACAGGTCCCTGAAAGAGGGCAGCGGCTCTTTCGGTACTTAGATTGGCAGAGACCCTAGGGGTCGGTATGGCAGTCTAAGACACACTACCACGATGTGTAAGGCAACAGGTAATCACCACATTATCCCAAGTACACAGTGTACTTAAATTGTAACAAACATGATGGCATTCTCTGGAGTAAAAGATTCCGGAGTTAAAATAGTCCCCCATTCGGATCTCTGGGAGGGGACTACTTCGGAGGATGCGATCGGAAAGTTAAAAATAAGAGTCGGGAACTTTCTGCGAGTCGGAGCGTGGAATGTTAGAAGTATGAAGCAAGTAGGTAAGCTAGAGAACCTAAAAATCAAAATGATAGGTTATCACTAGACATAGTAGGGATCAGCAAAGTTCGGTGGCCAGAGGCGGGGGATTTTTGGAGTGGAAGTTTCAGGGTAATTCATACAGGAGCAGAGGAAGCAAATTGGGGTGTGGGGATAGTTATGCGGAAAAGATAGGATACTGTGTAGAAAATTACTTACAAAAGAACGAAAGAGTACTCATGGTTAGATTAGAATCTAAACCGGTAAACACAGTAATAATACAAGTATACATGCCCACCTCTAGCTACAGTGACGAAGAGGTAGAAGCTATCTACAAAGATATCAAAGACATACTAAGATACGTAAAAGGACATGAAAATTTAATAATTACGGGGGATTTTAATGCCGTAGTAGGTGAGGGTAGGGAAGGAGCAGTAATAGGTTTATTTGGTTTAGGCACGAGAAACGACAGGGGGAAATAGGCTGGTAGAATTTTGCGACAAGAACAATTTAATCATCACAAACACATTATTTCAACATCATGCTAGAAGACGATATACGTGGAGGATGCCAGGAGAATAGGAAGATATCAAATAGATTACATTCTTGTCAGACGGTTTAGGAATCAAGTAAAAGACTGTAGAAGCTACCCAGAAGCAGTTATAGATACTGACCACAACATCGTAATTATGAAGGCCGCACTTAAATTTAAGAATGTGAAGAAAAAAACGGAAAAAGGCCCTTGGACTTAGAGAAACTAAAAGATAAAGATATTCAAGAAAGATTCGAAAAAGAAGTCAAATGAATTGCTCAAAGATATCGGGAAAATATTTGATACTAAGGAAGTAGAAACAGAATGGAATAACATTCAATCCAGCCTAGACCTGGCGGCCAGAGATATTTTGGGGTATACACAAAAAGAAAATAAGAAACCATGGATAACAAAGGATATCCTGAATTTAATAGAAGAAAGACGAAAATACAAAAATAAATCAGACGAAACAGAAAAACAGAGCTACAAAGCCATAAAATGGGAAATTATTCGAAAATGCAGGAAAGCTAAAGAACAACGGATTGATGAAAAGTGCAAAGAGGTACAAACGAAGATGGAAATATGAAAGACAGACGAAGCATACAAATTAATTAGAATGAATTTTAGGGATATAAAACCGTATAGCAAAAATATAAGGGACGCACAAGGAAACGTCATCATAAAAAACGTAGAGAAAGTGGGTAGATGGCAAGAATATATAGGGAATTTATATGCAGGAGAGGAACTAACTGCACTAGAACAGAAATCAGACATTGAAAATGATGATTTGGGATATCCCATACTTAGAGATGAGATTGAATTAGCATTAAAGAGTCTGAAAAATGGTAAGGTGCCGGATACAGATAAGGTGCAAGCAGAAACTCTAAAAGCCGCTGTACACGCAGTAACAGAACGTCTCTTCCAACTTGTAAGCTATATGTATGAGACAGGCGAGATACCCAAAGATTTCAAACGTAGCATCATAGTAACTATACCAAAAAAGGAAGGCGCGGATAGATGTGAAAATTTTCGAACAATAAGTTTGACAGCACACGTGTCAAAAATATTAACTAGAATTGTGCAAAGACGAATGGAAAAACGGGCGGAAGAAATACTAGGAAAAGACCAATTTGGGTTTAGGCGAAACAGGGGAACACGGGAGGCTATTCTAGCTCTTAGAGTGATAATGAAGAAAACAATAGAAAAAGGGGAAAGCGTGTATATAGGGTTTGTAGATCTGGAAAAAGCATTCGACAATGTAAAATGGAAAAAAATGTTTGAAATATTTAAAAGATTGGAATGAGTTATAGGGATAGACGAATAGTACATAGCTTATACAAAGAGCAAACAGCAGTAATAGAATTACAGCAGGAACGTAGAAAAGTAAACATTACGAAAGGGGTGAGAGAGGGATGTCCCCTATCCCCATTGATTTTTAACTTGTACATAGAAGAGGCAATGAATACTGTCAAATGTAGACATTTGGAATTACTATGCAGGGACAAAAAATTGATATGCTTAGATTTGCAGATGATATAGCGGTATTAGCGTCTAGCAAGGAAGAGTTATAAGCATCTTAATGAAATGGAAACGGTTCTAACAGAGAGAGACGGTATGAAAATTAACAAAAATAAAACTAAAGTACTAATATGCAAAGGAGGGGAAAATAAATCAAAAACAAGAATATAAATAGGTAACAAGAACTTACAAGGGGTTAAGGATTTCTGCTACCTAGCAAGCCAAATAACGCAAGTTGGGAAAAGCTCAAAAGATATAAAACAAAGATTTGCACAAGTTCGTTTACATTTAATAAGAAAAAGCAACCACTGTGCTCAAAGACAATAAACATAGAAACAAGGAAGAGATTGCTTAAAACATATGTGTGGAGCACAGCACTGTACGGCTATAAAGCCTGGACAGTAGGAGAAGCGGACAAGAAAAAGGGAGAAGCTTTTGAAATGTGGTGCTACAGACGTATAATGAAGATATCATAGATAGACAAAGTTGAGAACGAAGAGAAGCTGCTCTTAATAAAATGGAAACGGTTCTAACAGAGAGATACGGTATGAAAATTAACAAAGCTAAAACTAAAGTTCTAGTATGCAAAGGTAGGGAAAATAAATCAAAAACAAGAATACAAGTATGTAACACGAACCTACAAGAGGTTAAGGAATTCTGCTACCTAGGATGCCAAATAACGCAAGATGGGAAACAAAGATTTAACAAGAAAAAGCAACTACTGTGCTCAAAAACCACAAACATAGAAACAAGGACAAGATTGCTTAAAACATATGTGTGGAGCACAGCACTGTGCCGCTGTGAAGCCTGGACAGTAGGAGAAGCGGACAAGAAAAAGGTAGAAGCTTTTGAAATGTGGTGCTACAGACGTATGATGAAGATATCATGGACAGACAAAGTTAAGAACGAAGAGGTACTAAAAATGGTAGGGAAAGAAAGAAATATGTGGAAAACGGTAAAAAAGAGGAGAGATAGGATGATAGGCCACATACTACGGCATGAGGGAATAGTGCGGGATATATTAAAAGCAGAGATAGGAAAAAAGAGAAGAAGAGGCAGACCTAGGTTAAACTACTGCACACAGATAGTAAAAGATGTAGGCTGTAGGGGTTTCAGGGAGATGTGTAGGCTAGCCCAGAATAGAAATCAATGGAGGTATGCATCCAACCAATCCCAAGATGGATAAACTAATGACGAAAAAATAACTGTGCTTGAACATAATGATTGTTATAAGTAACTACAAGAATTGGTTGGGCAAAATTCTCGAATAATGTTAAGTGTGTGAAAGGATTTACTGGAAAACCATTACTTCGGCAAATGTCTTAGTGTTGGGGGATCTTGGTAGCCACAGGTTGCTTAACCCCCTTCACTGAATCTCGGTGAAATAGGGCATAAAATTAGAAAACAATAGAAGGGGAACGAGCTGTATACACATGCTGTGTGAGAATTTCAGCGAACTATGTGCAGGTACGTGTCCAACCAGTTTTGAGACTGAAAACCTAATGACGAAGAAAGAAGCGCATATAAATCTGATGGTTTGTATAAATAACTAGTTGTTGGTTGCGAAATATCTGCAACTAATGTTGACCGTGCGAAAAGATATATTGGAAAATATATTAAATCGGTAAATGGTTAAGTGTTGGGGGAACTTGGCAGCCACAGGCTGCTTATCTCCCTTCACAACCGTTCATTTACATTTCCAATGCTTCACCCGTAGGTACTACATTGGCCGGGACCTTGGGATTCGTAGTCTTACGCTTACTACATTGATCCACGGTGACGCTTTTTCCTTCACAACCACTGAAGGTCGGAGAAATAGGGTATATAATTGTAAAACAATAGAAGGTGACCGAACTGCATCTAACAAGAAAGAACAGCGCCTATGAGGAAAGACAACAAACATAGAACAAGATGAAAATTGTTGAAAGCATATGTGTGGAGCCCACCACAGTATGCCTATGAAATAGTGGTGTGAAACGCAGACAGAAAAACGGTAGCAGGCTTTTGAAATACTGCGCTTTAGATGTATGAGGACGATAGCATGGAAGGACAAAGATAATAACAAATAGGTTATAGAAATAGTAGGGGAACAAGGATATCTGGGGAAAAAGATAAGAGAAATAGAAGGGCAGAATACGTTCTAAGCCAGTTTTGGGGAATAGTATGGGATTACAAGCAGAGATAGGAAAGAAGAGGTAGATGTAGACCTACATCAGATAGTTATAGATGCAGACTGTGAATATTTCAGGAAAATCTGTAGGTTAGTTCAGAATAGCAAACAATGATGGTACGCGTCTAACCAGTTCCAGGACTGAAAACTTAATGATGATGATGTTTAGACAGCGGTTTACTGCAATTTTAATACCTAAAGTACATATTATCAGTTCACGTTTCGCCATGCTTTATATAACCCTTATTTAAATGAATAGTATGTTAGCTTACAGAAATCTGTTACAATAATACAGCAACATCTCCATTTAATTTATTAAACAAACACGTGACTTCCCTATATATATTTGCTATAATATCATAATTTTTCCCAAGAAATTAGAAATAAAAAATATTGTTTATATTACACTGCAGCGGTCTTTAATTATGTACATTTACACAGTTGTGAGTTTGTGTTAAAAATTTAAAGGTGTAAATATATTAGATGTATTTATACCTATCTCTTTCCAGAAAATACATAGCAGGGAAATATAAGCACCGATTCTAGAACACCGATCTTTTTAGTTTCTAAATAAGTGCCTGCTGTAACAGCAGGTGTTTTGTATAGAGGGGCCCTTTGCAATTAGTTGTTTCGTTCATAAACGGTGCCCAAAATTTTCTATAGTTTTAGTTTCAAAGACGAAACTTAAAACAACAGTACTAGTTGAACGCAGTAGATTTTCGTTGTTAAAATGATTTAAAATTAGAGTACTTCTATGGTGTGGAATTATTATTACGGTTTGTCGTTTTAGAATCAGCGAAAACAATATCGAGACGATTTTATGTACGGAAAGTATCGTGAAAATTGCAGTGTGTTGTGCCAAAAATGCCGTTTTGCATAATAAATCTATAAGCAGCTATTCAAGAATAGTTTCGCATATTAATTTAATTACTAATACTATTGATATTATTAATCATATTGCATTAGCCTATGTTTGGCTCCTGCGCTATATGTAACTTAACGTACAGAATATTATATATATGGTTGCTTAGTTTAAACTTTTGAGGCATACACTTATTGGTGAAATTAAAGTTGCATTCTCAAGACTTTTACCTTTAGCTAGTATAAAAAGTACTCTATCGCTCTGTCTATAGATGAAATATATATTCTATACGTATAAAATTTATACCAAGAAGGTTGTATTTAAACCGTGTTCATGCATTGAAATGCCTAACTAAACAGTAAATACTTCCTATACTTTAACAATAGTTGGATGTACGTATCTTTTTATTTTAAAATTTTGCTGGATTTGACAGTCGCAAATTGCTATTTTGGAGACGCTATCGTTTACTAAACAGGTACTGTAATTTTGTTAATATTAAAGGGTGTTTCAAATTGTGCGGATTTTTTAAAGAATAAGTAAAATATAGATGGCGCACTGAATTCGTCTGGGAATTTGGACATTTAAGAAGTGTGATGTATGACACGTATAAAAATGGCTTCGTACAGGATACAACAACGTGTTCAAAACGTTGAATTATTTTATGAAAATCAGCGTTCTCTGAAAAGTGTTTTTAGAAAACTACGTGAATTTTATGGTTTACATAAACTTCCAGCTGAAAGCACTATTGGTCGAATTATTAAAAAATTTCAAGAGACCGGTTCACTGGAAGATCAAAAAAGTGAAAAATACAGTCGTAGCGGTCGTTCACAAGAAAATATTGATTTGGTTCGTGATAGTGTTGCTGAAGATCCTGAAATGTCCATTAGACGACGTTCACAACAAGTTGGACTTAGTGGATCAACAACATGGCGTATTTTACACAAGGATTTAGCTCTGAAGGCATATAAGGTTCAAATAATACAGGCACTGAAGCCATTAGATCATTTAAAACATCGTTCATTTGTCAATTTCATCAATGAACAAGAGGCTGATTATTCTCAAAAAATCATGTTTTCCGATGAGGCACATTTTGAACTTGGTGGCTATGCTAATAAACAAAATTGTTATATCGAGGGTGAAGAAAATCCACGAATTATTCATGAGAAATCTATGCATTCAAAACGAGTTACTGTTTGGTGTGCATTATGGTCAGGTGGTGTAACTGGACCTTACTTCTTTGAAAATGCTGCTGGTGATGCTGCAACTTGTTACGTGCCGAAACCGGCCGTAAACATTCTTATAAGTTTTAATTTGTAAGAATTTCGCGCCAATGAATTTAAAAAGGCTTGTGCGCGTATTTCCGTCCCTTCAGATAGTGCGTTGCGCGAGATTTTTGCGTCAAGGAGGAAGTGGTGGATTTCGGGAGACGTGTTGGACTAGCCTCCGAGATGTGAACAAGGTTGTTGTCTTTTGTGTCTGATCGTATCCTTTTTTGTTATGTAATTTGCGCGTCATTTTTACAATTGTCTAGCATTGCTACCAACTGACGTGGTGTCTCGCGTACCGGCGCGGCGGGGCTATAATAGTGGCGCCCAACGCGGACGGGTTGATAATTATTTGTTTTCTTATCTTTTTATACCTTATAATGTATTAATTAACTATAATTATAGCTTTTTCATTTAAAAAAATAAATAATTATAAACATTTTTAATATCTATTAACTCATTACATTTAGGGTGGTAACTCTGGAAGTTACTATGTCAATCATCTGAAGTGAAATGACAGCTGTTATGCTATTTTAATATCAGTGGCCATATTGGATATTGATTTCTCTGGTATATTTTTTACAATGTATTACAAATCCAAGTAATTCTCGTAATATTAAAAAAAAATAGTGTGTTTCTAACTTAAATTCTCTTAAATAAGTATCTAATTTGTTTGGAATAAAATTAAAAGTGTATATTTTTCAGGAGTGTCTATTACATAACATAACCTCGCTTAAAAACATGTTTGGATTATATAATTTTGCCTGTAAGTATTTCTAACTATAAGTAAATAACTTTATCTCCTATCCATCATGAACAAAAAGAGGAACAATCTCTTAAACTGACTTAAGGTTAGTTAAAATAATCACTTTACTTTTGAAATTTTCTTGGCCTATCTTAACTTGATTTTGAGATTAATTTTTTAAAACTACCATTTAAACAACACTTATAATAATGTATTTTTCTATAATTTTGAGTGTCTCTTTATAACCTAAATAATCGTTTGTAAATTACAATTACTTTTATAAAAAAAATTTCTTTCAAAATATAGATTTGGTAATTATCTGAGTTTTTAGTGCACCTTCTAAAACGTTATAGTAACGTAATCTTGTTATACTTGTTCCCTTAAATATTGTCTTGCTCTCATATCGTGCTAAAAGTGTTTTCTTAGTAATTTAAACAGCTGTAACCTACAAATCCTTTTTTAGAGTTTATCTTCAAATACAGTTAACGCAATTATCTAACTATATCTTTTACCTTTCAAAATGCTGTATAAACTGGTTCTCTTTATATCTGTTCCTTTAAACACTGCAATAATGAAGTTGTTGTTAACGTTTTATATTTAAGCTCATTTACGATAGTTGATAATTTCCGCGATATCAAAAGAATATTTTAATAATTTGGAATACTGTTTCTTTATACATGTATCGTAGAATATTTCTTTTGTGTAGCGAGTATGATTTTGTCTTGACAGCATATTTTTTTAGATATATCGATATTTCAACGCAGCATTTTAAGATCTATTAAGCGAGATTTACTGTCGAATTTGGTCGCCCAGCTGTATGTAAGTCTAGACGAGACCCAAGAAGGGCCGGTCGCTCAGCATTACGTAACTCTAGACGAGAATTTGGTTGGTAAGTTTGTCGTTTTAGCAATTTGTGAATCATTTTTTTAAGAATGATGTTGGGATTTTTCTTCATTATTCTAGGTGAAACGAAACGAGAGCTTCTAATCTTAGCAAGTATATGTGTTTTAAGATATCTTTCCGTTCTTCAACAATATTATCAGTGAATCGAGTTTTGATTACTGTTATCTCTTCACATATCGATTTAAACCACATTAGATGGCATAAAATTATCTTTAAAATCGTTCAACCCTACGTACATTCAAAATGTTCTTTACGTTCCATTCCCTTAATGATTTGCTTACTATTTTTTGTTTTTACTACCAATTAGTATCTTTAATTACTTATTCCTTCTCTAATACACCTACCTTTTATACGTTTAACTTATTTACCTTAAACTTTTTGCTTCTGGTTGGCAGTTGCAAAAAACTAGGACTTTCTATTCCATGTGTTTTTCCTCTGAATTATTACAGTTGCTCACATTATCCTATACTATTATTTGTTTCTTTTTCTACTAAATCATCATAACATATAAACATTTTTTTCGTTGTTTTTTATTGAACTTCGTGGTGAGGTGCTATCGTTTTTTATTGATATCTTATTAAATTCTTGGTTGTTTTAGCATATTGGGACACTGTGTCTGTATTTAACGGCTTATAATTAGGCATTTTTGTGTGTTTAGGGCGTTACCGTTTTAAAAACTACTTTGAAACAGTTGGGGTTTTCGTGGGAATGTAGCTGTAGTGATACTCTTAAGTTGTTGTGTCAACTTTTGTCTGATTCTCTTATCGCAGTGGATGCACTCGTTAGGAAAATGATCGTACTAGTTCTCCTAAGAGTCTAGTGAATTTTTGACTTATGATATACCTAAACTTGTCCGATTAACATCGCAGGTGGTCCTTCAGACCGATCTGTGTTTCAACAGGGACAACCCTCTACCTTCTCTCGGACGCTTGTCTAATAACTCTACTTTTTCATATCCTGCTGTCTCCGTTTCTGCCTTATCTTTCTTTCGGTAGACCTGTTCTCGTCTCGAAACATCCGTCAACCACATAAGAGTGATTTTTCCGTCGCTCCGGACTACTGACTACCTTGGCTGGTTGAGTAGTGCTTTGCTATCCACCTTTTCTGTCTCTTTAGCTCAATGCGATTCCTTCTTCTATTTTTTCTACCTGCAAGTGCCTCTTATGCATTCCAAATACCTACCTCCCTCTTTCTACCGTTCCTATTTCTACTGCCTTTTCATTTCCGTTAGTCACCGTGTGGTTGCGCGGGAGGTTTTCACAAACACCCAGACCACGTCTCTGGGAATCTTTCGTGAGGTCATGCGGTGCCGCTGTCAGCGCACATGGTCGCTAACAGTGAATGTATGTATGAGTGTGTGAATGTGTGAGTGTATGAAGAAATGTGTGGATATCGTGTGGGTATCACCGATAACGATTAACGCCGGGTGCAGGTATGCACCCAAATGCCTTGCCGGTCCCTCGTTCCGTTTATTGCAAACGGGTCTGCTTCACAGGTCGCCCTTTTTAGAGGGCACGAGAAATTCCCATTTAACGGCTCCACGGAGCCACTCTATCGCTATCCTACCTATTATCTTTGATAATAACTTAGGTTAATATCTTTACCTTATTTATTATCTTGGATAATAACCTTTGTTTAATATCTTTATCTTACCTATTACTGTTAATAATAACGTTAGTTTAATATCGCGTTATCTTACCTATTATCTTTAATAATAACTTTAGGTTAATATCGTTATCTTACCTACTACCTTTGATAATAACTTAAGCTCTATATCGTTATCTTATCTATTATCTTCGATAATAACTTGAGATCTAGTTTTATCTTTTTTAACCTTCCTAACGTTTGGTATTTATGACCAGACGTGGGAATTATTTTTCTTGAATATTAAGTGACAAAGCTAACCTGATGGTAGAAATGTAATTTGTTAGGTTAGCAACGTAAGGAATTAGTAAGATGGTACTTTTGGTAAATTTGTTGATTCACAAGCATGTCATGAACAAGTTTTGATGTGTATTGTTTATTAAACCAGAGTACCAGTAACTAAAAATTTGCTAGAGTGTAGAGTAACTCCCTTTTTTTGAACATTTTTAAATTTGGGCATTTTTTTGCTAACGAAGAAACAGTCTAGATGCAACGCTCATGTGCGCCTGCACTTAGGAAACTGTAATGTTAGCTTTAGTTCAGTATATAGGTTAGGCGACTTGTCGCATTTGTTTTAGTTTAAGTAGTGTTTCATGCTCCCCGACAAATTTGTGCTGTCGACTATAACTGCGCCACACCAAAGACTCGTGCGTGCACTTTTACGTTTCCTGGTAATCCGGAAGACGTGTTATCGGTCGAAAAAACCAGGTGGCACCTCAAATAAACACTTTTGTAGGATTTAAGTTAGGATTTATGTAGGTTAGATAGGATTTAGATTTTAATATGTTACTGTGCTAACAGTCATTTTCTTTTTTTAAGTTTTTTCTTTTATGGCTTTGTCGCGATTGTTACGTGCCGAAACCGGCCGTAAACATTCTTATAAGTTTTAATTTGTAAGGATTTAGCACCAATGAATTTAAAGAAACTTGTGCGAGTATTTCCGTCACTTCAGATAGTGCATTGCGCGCGACTTTTGCACCGACGCGGTGGGCCAAGGAGGAAGTGGTGGATTTCCGGGGGACGTTTTGGACTAGCCTCCGAGATGTGAACAAGGTTGTTGTCTTTTGTGTCTGATCGTATCCTTTTTTTGTTATGTAGGTACCTTTTTGCCTTCTCTTGACTATCGTTCTTTATAAACCAGTTCCTGTCGTTCCCTACATATAAAAAGAAGACAAATTTGAATTTGCATTCAACCGGGCTCAAGAATTCCCACGCCCGAAAGATCAGCGAAGCAGCCGACGCCCGAAAAAGATTAGCGAAGCCGCCGCCGACCATCACGGAGTAATTCTGCAAGAAGCCTACATGTTCACGTGAATACCCCGTGAGGGTTTTCTTTAAAATTTGCATAACCGTTAAATTGTGTAGCAATAATTTGCATATTGTGTGACGTCATCTATAAATTGCGCGTTATTTTTACAATTGTTTGCTACCGACTGACGTGGTGTCTCGCGTACCGGCGCTACGGGGCTATAATAAACTGTCAATGGTGATAGATATCGTTGGATGATAACCGAATTCTTGTTTCCTGAATTAATGAATATTGATCTAGAGGATATTTGGTTTCAACAGGATGGCGCTAAATCTCGCTCTGCACAAGAAACAATTGCTTTATTGAGAGAAAAATTTCTTGGGCGTGTAATCTCAAGAAACTGTGATGTTAATTGTCCACCAAGATCATGTGATTTGACTCCATTAGACTATTCTCTTTGGGTTGTGAAAAGTCAGGTTTATAAAAACAATCCACAATCGATTCCTGCTTTGAAAGATGAAATTGTTGGTGTCATTGGTGAGATAGAGTCTCAATTATGTCAAAATGTCATTGAAAATTTTAACAAAATAGTGGACGTCTGTGGAGCTGCAAGAGGAGGCCATTTGGCAGATATTATTTATCGCATATAAAAGTCATTAGTGAAACTTCAATTACCAATAAAAAGTTTTTGAAAATAAATGCAAATTATGTGTCTTATTTATTGTTAAAAATTAAACTATGGCCTGTGAGCTATTTGTAAACTCCACATGCAGGAATATGCTACTCATCGACTTTGTTGAAGTTACACATGGATTTAAAATAAATGCATTCAGAAGTATTTGTGCTGCCAACCTAAGAAATTTGAATCATGTCCTAGCGCTTCATTCTGAAACAAAATTTATCTAAATATTAAAACTTTATAAGTAAAATAACACTTAGGACTTTTATCAATATACGAAGAGTTAATTATTTATTTTATAAATATAGAACGAAGAAAAGTGACATTTTAAAACTAACGTGATGCTGGCGTATCCTATATTAAACGCAGTACTCTCATTTATAGTAAATATCACTACAACACTTTTGGAAAAGCACAAAGTAAGTAATTTAGTATCATTACCATCCTAGATAAACTTCTATAAATGATGTCCACCACTGTTTGAAGCAATCGAATGCAGGTAATAACCTAGCGAAATTTGCGTCAAACGTACATATGGTAGCACCAGTCGGTCTGCCTGTGACCAGAATAATTACATTAGAACGCATACGAGATCTTTGTGCACAAAGGATGATTAATAGCCTCTGCGGTGTTACACCTTTCGGATGTACTTGATTGACGGGTACAAAGGCTTTGCGCTTAAGTATTATTTAGAGTACAGAACTAAACCTCGAGAATGTTATTTGCATAATTCCAGTATGTTTTAGAATAATCTAGAGCAATGGGATAAGGTACAAGCTGTAATTTAGAGGTTTAGCAGTTCAGTTCTAATTGAAGCTTCGATTATAATACGAGTTCTGATGGAAGCTTTGATTACGATTCCAGTCCTAATTTAAAGCTATGAAAGTAATGTTGTGATATAAATTACTGTAGTGATCATATAAATTAATAATTTGTGCTTAGATAATTAACTATAGTGCTTCGCTAGAAGATAGCATCATAGCAAGAAGATAATACTTGTACTGTTAGCGATTAGCTGAAAATAAATTGTTAGGAGAGCTTTTAACAAATTCCATTTTAACTGCTAGTAGTTGAATAAGTTTGTACAATCACTTTGAAAGTAAAAAAAAACCGTTGTTTTTACAGATAAAGTTTTTTATTAAACTGGTGTCAAATAGTGGGATTAAAGAATTTAAACGATTTCTATTTGCACACTGTCATTCGTAGTCAAAAGATAGGTAAAGGACAGCGAAATTAGTTTATTCTTGTAGAAGATTAAGTCGAGTGTTGCGGAGAGCTTGATTGAAAATTTCATCAATTTACAGAAAAATGCTTATACAACAATGATGCTTCATCAATATACTGTAGTCGAGAACTCCTATGTTACCCGTAAAACTAATTTAAAGCATTCAACTGCACTTTAAATCTTACATGACGAATATCGTATGTTACACATTGTTTGGTCTAAGGATAGAATGACAAATCACGAATAAATCGATACTTAAACTTGCATGGCCAATCGCTTAAAATCAAATAAATCTTTACTCAACGTTACATATTGCTTGACTTTAGAAAGAATCAAACGGAATGAATTTTGAATATTAATTACTTCCGTCTATATACAAAATAATCTCAATACATCACTATCAAGATTTTTCGAATCCACCTAGAAACATTAGTCACCGCTGATGTAAGAATTTACAAGAATTTTTCGGTTTTAACCATACAATTTGTTCCAAACTATAATTTATGTATGTAGTAAAATGTGCACACGGTTAATGGTCGTGCCTCATTCCTTCTTATTGAAATATACAGAGCAATAAAACTGGATTATCTATTCTTTTATTGCATTTTAATGCTAACGTGAGTTCCTTGAATAGGGCGTTTATTCAATAGTTAATTTATACGATATTTCTTAGTAATTGATTAATAAAGTGCCAGAAAATTCTAGATTTACGTTGTGTTTTGAAACTCTTAAATGAATTTAAATGATCTACACACGGGAGTCAACTATATAGAACTTCCACTACGCTTACTGTCTACAGAAATTAAAAATAATAGTTCATAAGACATATTCAGCCTTTATAAATTATCCCAAAATTGAATCTCATAAATTGGTTAAGGAATTTACCGTCCTAGGAATTTAAACAAAGCTGATGCACCTCATGTACACATTTCCAATAGAAATAATTTAGTGTAATAACAAAGCGCATGAATGTCTTAATATATTCAAATAAATGATATACACTCTGATTTTCGACTATAATTAATACTCATCAACCTTTGCATTTTATCACTTAGGTTACCTAAAAAACTTCAATTTACATCAAAATTTGCAAGTGTTTGTGCTTATTTTTAATGCTTATCAAAACTAGCGTTAATTTTATTAGATAGAATAACGTACTTTTCAAAAGTTACGTGACAAACGCAAGCATCAATTTGTAATCAGGAATATACGAATTCTTCAGAACGACTGAAAATTTGTGATATTGTCGGAGGCTTACACGGCCGGAGTCATTATAAATATTTATGGTTCCGGGTTGGAACCGTGTCATTTTATAAACTAATCACATTGTTTGATAAATCACTCTTGATGAAAAAATACTTCAGACAATTGGACGCGCACTTGCATTGTTTTCTATTCTGAGCTAACATACGCATTTCCCTGAAATTCTCACGGAATACATCTACATCGAGGTCTACCTCTACCTTCTCTTTTTCCGTTCTCTGCTTCTAGTATATTACGTACTATTCCATCATATCTTAGTATGTGTCTTGTCATCCCATCTCTCCTATTTTTTTCTGCTTTCCACATATTTCTTTCTTCCCTATAATTTTGAGAACCACTTTGTTCGTAACTTTGTCTGTAGATGATATCTCCATCATACGTCTGTAGCACCACATTTAAAAGGATTCCTTCTTTATTCCTACCCACTTCTCCCATTATCCACGTTTCACAGCCGTACAGTGCTGTACTCCACATATATGTTTTCTGCAATCTTTTCCTTGTTTTTGTGTTTACTATCTTTGAACACAGTAGTTGTTTTTTTTGTGTTAAAAGCAGCACAGCCTTGCTCTAATCTTTTGTTCCCTTCCCAAATCGTATTATTTGACTTTTTTCGTAGCAGAAATCTTTAACCTCTTATAAGTTCTCGTTTCTATTTCAATTCTGATTTTGACCTATTTTACCCCTCTTTTACATACTAGTACTTTGGTTTTATTTTTGTTAGTTTTCATATCGAATCTTTCTGTTAGAGTTGTTTCCATTTCATTAAGAGCTACTTCTAAATCTTCCTTGCTAAATACTAATGCCACTATATCATATGCAAATCTAAGCATACTACATCACTCAATAAGTCCGTAGGATGATACATAGATGGCGTTGCTATGTAATAATCCATATGATTTGTAGGAAGTACTAACCTTAAAAAGATATCTGTCAAAATTTCATGACAATCCGACGATTAGTTTACAAGTTACAGAGGTTCAAGTGTTATGTAGGTACCTTTTGCCTTCTCTTGACTATCGTTCTTTATAAACCAGTTCCTGTCGTTCCCTACATATAAAAAGAAGACAAATTTGAATTTGCATTCAACCGGGCTCAAGAATTCCCACGCCCGAAAGATCAGCGAAGCAGCCGACGCCCGAAAAAGATTAGCGAAGCCGCCGCCGACCATCACGGAGTAATTCTGCAAGAAGCCTACATGTTCACGTGAATACCCCGTGAGGGTTTTCTTTAAAATTTGCATAACCGTTAAATTGTGTAGCAATAATTTGCATATTGTGTGACGTCATCTATAAATTGCGCGTTATTTTTACAATTGTTTGCTACCGACTGACGTGGTGTCTCGCGTACCGGCGCTACGGGGCTATAATAAACTGTCAATGGTGATAGATATCGTTGGATGATAACCGAATTCTTGTTTCCTGAATTAATGAATATTGATCTAGAGGATATTTGGTTTCAACAGGATGGCGCTAAATCTCGCTCTGCACAAGAAACAATTGCTTTATTGAGAGAAAAATTTCTTGGGCGTGTAATCTCAAGAAACTGTGATGTTAATTGTCCACCAAGATCATGTGATTTGACTCCATTAGACTATTCTCTTTGGGTTGTGAAAAGTCAGGTTTATAAAACAATCCACAATCGATTCCTGCTTTGAAAGATGAAATTGTTGGTGTCATTGGTGAGATAGAGTCTCAATTATGTCAAAATGTCATTGAAAATTTTAACAAAATAGTGGACGTCTGTGGAGCTGCAAGAGGAGGCCATTTGGCAGATATTATTTATCGCATATAAAAGTCATTAGTGAAACTTCAATTACCAATAAAAAGTTTTGAAAATAAATGCAAATTATGTGTCTTATTTATTGTTAAAAATTAAACTATGGCCTGTGAGCTATTTGTAAACTCCACATGCAGGAATATGCTACTCATCGACTTTGTTGAAGTTACACATGGATTTAAAATAAATGCATTCAGAAGTATTTGTGCTGCCAACCTAAGAAATTTGAATCATGTCCTAGCGCTTCATTCTGAAACAAAATTTATCTAAATATTAAAACTTTATAAGTAAAATAACACTTAGGACTTTTATCAATATACGAAGAGTTAATTATTTATTTTATAAATATAGAACGAAGAAAAGTGACATTTTAAAACTAACGTGATGCTGGCGTATCCTATATTAAACGCAGTACTCTCATTTATAGTAAATATCACTACAACACTTTTGGAAAAGCACAAAGTAAGTAATTTAGTATCATTACCATCCTAGATAAACTTCTATAAATGATGTCCACCACTGTTTGAAGCAATCGAATGCAGGTAATAACCTAGCGAAATTTGCGTCAAACGTACATATGGTAGCACCAGTCGGTCTGCCTGTGACCAGAATAATTACATTAGAACGCATACGAGATCTTTGTGCACAAAGGATGATTAATAGCCTCTGCGGTGTTACACCTTTCGGATGTACTTGATTGACGGGTACAAAGGCTTTGCGCTTAAGTATTATTTAGAGTACAGAACTAAACCTCGAGAATGTTATTTGCATAATTCCAGTATGTTTTAGAATAATCTAGAGCAATGGGATAAGGTACAAGCTGTAATTTAGAGGTTTAGCAGTTCAGTTCTAATTGAAGCTTCGATTATAATACGAGTTCTGATGGAAGCTTTGATTACGATTCCAGTCCTAATTTAAAGCTATGAAAGTAATGTTGTGATATAAATTACTGTAGTGATCATATAAATTAATAATTTGTGCTTAGATAATTAACTATAGTGCTTCGCTAGAAGATAGCATCATAGCAAGAAGATAATACTTGTACTGTTAGCGATTAGCTGAAAATAAATTGTTAGGAGAGCTTTTAACAAATTCCATTTTAACTGCTAGTAGTTGAATAAGTTTGTACAATCACTTTGAAAGTAAAAAAACCGTTGTTTTTACAGATAAAGTTTTTATTAAACTGGTGTCAAATAGTGGGATTAAAGAATTTAAACGATTTCTATTTGCACACTGTCATTCGTAGTCAAAAGATAGGTAAAGGACAGCGAAATTAGTTTATTCTTGTAGAAGATTAAGTCGAGTGTTGCGGAGAGCTTGATTGAAAATTTCATCAATTTACAGAAAAATGCTTATACAACAATGATGCTTCATCAATATACTGTAGTCGAGAACTCCTATGTTACCCGTAAAACTAATTTAAAGCATTCAACTGCACTTTAAATCTTACATGACGAATATCGTATGTTACACATTGTTTGGTCTAAGGATAGAATGACAAATCACGAATAAATCGATACTTAAACTTGCATGGCCAATCGCTTAAAATCAAATAAATCTTTACTCACCGTTACATATTGCTTGACTTTAGAAAGAATCAAACGGGAATGAATTTTGAATATTAATTACTTCCGTCTATATACAAAATAATCTCAATACATCACTATCAAGATTTTTCGAATCCACCTAGAAACATTAGTCACCGCTGATGTAAGAATTTACAAGAATTTTTCGGTTTTAACCATACAATTTGTTCCAAACTATAATTTATGTATGTAGTAAAATGTGCACACGGTTAATGGTCGTGCCTCATTCCTTCTTATTGAAATATACAGAGCAATAAAACTGGATTATCTATTCTTTTATTGCATTTTAATGCTAACGTGAGTTCCTTGAATAGGGCGTTTATTCAATAGTTAATTTATACGATATTTCTTAGTAATTGATTAATAAAGTGCCAGAAAATTCTAGATTTACGTTGTGTTTTGAAACTCTTAAATGAATTTAAATGATCTACACACGGGAGTCAACTATATAGAACTTCCACTACGCTTACTGTCTACAGAAATTAAAAATAATAGTTCATAAGACATATTCAGCCTTTATAAATTATCCCAAAAATTGAATCTCATAAATTGGTTAAGGGAATTTACCGTCCTAGGAATTTAAACAAAGCTGATGCACCTCATGTACACATTTCCAATAGAAATAATTTAGTGTAATAACAAAGCGCATGAATGTCTTAATATATTCAAATAAATGATATACACTCTGATTTTCGACTATAATTAATACTCATCAACCTTTGCATTTTATCACTTAGGTTACCTAAAAACTTCAATTTACATCAAAATTTGCAAGTGTTTGTGCTTATTTTTAATGCTTATCAAAACTAGCGTTAATTTTATTAGATAGAATAACGTACTTTTCAAAAGTTACGTGACAAACGCAAGCATCAATTTGTAATCAGGAATATACGAATTCTTCAGAACGACTGAAAATTTGTGATATTGTCGGAGGCTTACACGGCCGGAGTCATTATAAATATTTATGGTTCCGGGTTGGAACCGTGTCATTTTATAAACTAATCACATTGTTTGATAAATCACTCTTGATGAAAAAATACTTCAGACAATTGGACGCGCACTTGCATTGTTTTCTATTCTGAGCTAACATACGCATTTCCCTGAAATTCTCACGGAATACATCTACATCGAGGTCTACCTCTACCTTCTCTTTTCCGTTCTCTGCTTCTAGTATATTACGTACTTATTGAGTGATGTGTTATCCATCGTTTGTCCCTGCATAGTAATTCCAAATGTGTTTCTGCATTTGACAATATTCATTGCCTCTTTGATATATAAGTTAAATATTATTCGGGATAGACCCTTGTCTCACCCCTTTCCTAATATTTACTTCTTTACGATCCTGCTCTATTACCGCAGTTTACTTTTTGTATAAGCTATATACTATTCCTCTATCCCTATAACTTGTTCCTGTGCTTTTGAGTATTTCGAACATTTTCTCTCACTTTACACTGTTGAATACTTTTTAAATCTACAAACCCATGTACACACTTTCTCCTTTTTCTATTGTTTTCTCCATTAACACCCTTAAAGCTAAAATGCCTCCCGTTTTCCACTGTTTCGCCTAAACTCAAATTGATCTTCAAATTTTTCTTCAGCATATTTTACCATGTTTTTATACAATTTTAGTTAATATTTTTGACACGTGTGCTGTCAAAATTGTTGTTCGAAAGTTTCACATCCATCCGCACCTTTCTTTTTAGGAATAGTCACTATGATGTTACGTTGGAAATCTTTGGGCATATCACCCGTCTCATACAATTAACTTACAAGTTGAAAGAGACGTTCTGTTGCTGAGAGTTCAAATGCTTTTAGAGTTTCTGCATCTTATCTATACCCGATATCTTATAGGATATTCCAAGTAGTCCTTTTCAATGTCTGATTCCTGTTGTAGTGATTCTAGTTCCTATTCCGCGTATAAATTCTTTATACTGGGTGCTTTTAGAGTTTCTGCATCTTATCTATACCCGATATCTTATAGGATATTCCAAGTAGTCCTTTTCAATGTCTGATTCCTGTTGTAGTGATTCTAGTTCCTATTCCGCGTATAAATTCTTTATACTGGGTGCTTCAAAAAAATGTATACACACTTTAAACTATTGTAGTTTTCCCGCACTACAAGGCTAATGTTATATTTCTTCGCCAGGTGCCAGCATAATCGTCCCTCTATGTTATATTATCAGTTGGAATTTGTAATATCAACATGGCGGACGTACGTTTGAGTTTTGAAGAACGAAAGCAGGTTATTAAGTGGTACTGGAAGTTTGAGAATGTAAATGAAGTTCAAAGACAGTGGAGAAGGGAGTATGATACAGAACCACCTTCAAGATTAACAATTACACGCATACGAGACAAATTCGAAGTTCATGGAACAGTGTGTGATGTGCATAAAGGTCATTCAGCTACAAGTGATGAGTCATCAACGACAGTCTTGGAACTGTTTCAACGCTCTCCTAACAAATCTTCAAGGCAAGGGGCACGTGAAAGTGATGTAAGTGCTAGCAGCGTGCTACGCATTCTGAAGAGAGGCAAGTATCGTGTTTACATTCCAAGGCTGGTGCAACAGCTAAATGACGACGATCCAGATCGAAGGTTGCAATTTTGTGAATGGATTCAGGAGATGGTGATACGTGAACCGGGATTTATGGGTAGCATCATTTGGTCGGATGAAGCCCAATTCAAACTTAATGGAACTGTCAATAGGCACAATTGTGTTTACTGGTGTGAAGAAAATCCTCACATTACAATTGAAAAGCTGTAAATTTGCCTGGTGTAAATGTGTGGTGCGGTTTGTCTTCAAGGGACTCATTGGACCTTTTCGATTTGAAGGCACTGTAACTGGTATTAATTACCTAACAATGCTTGCTCATTCCATATTTCCTGCCATTCGTGCATTATACGGTAATGATGATTTTTATTTTCAACAAGATGGTGCTCCGCCGCACTATCACAGGGACGTACGAGCTTACCTGGATCAAAATTTGTCGGGCCAGTGGATAGGACGCAGGGGGCCAATCGAGTTTCCAGCACGCTCTCCAGACCTTACACCACTGGATTTCTTCTTGTGGGGCACAGTAAAAGAAGAGGTGTACAAACGTAAACCACGTAACCTAGACATTCTTTGGAATGAGATTCAAGCAGTGTGTAGAGAAATCTCATTGGACGTTTTGATACGATGTACAGAATCTGTGGTGACTCGTACTCAGAATTGTATTGATGCTGCAGGTCACCAATTTGAACAGTATTAACATTTGTTATTTATGTTTCATTTACATTGGACTTTCAGCTTTCTATTTTCCTGAAATTTAACTTTGTAGAACGGTAAATAAATTTTCTATGGAAGTTCAAAGTGTGTATACATTTTTTTGAAGCACCCAGTATATTCTTGCCACCTAAACACTTTTTCAACATTTTTTATGATAACGTTTCCTTCCGCGCCCCTCATATTTTTGCTATACGGTTTTATATCCCTAAATTTCATTCTAATTGGTTTGTATGCTTCGTCTGTCTTTTTTATTTCCGTTTTAGTTTGTACCACTTTACACTTTTCATCAATCCATTGCTCTTTAGCATTCCAACATTTGCGAATAATTTTCCATTTTATGGCTTTGTATCTGTTTTCCTGCTTCATCTGGTCTGTTTTATATTTTCGTCTTTCCTTTATTAAATTTAGAATATCCCGTGAAAAAGAAAACAAGAAACCATTTGTATGGCTTCTTATTTTCTTTTTTTATACTCCATAGAGTATCGCTGGCCGCCATATGTAAGCTAAGATTTAATGTTATTCCATTGTGTTTCTATTTCCTAGTATAAGGAATTTTCCCGATGCATTTCAGTAATTCGTTTGACTTTTTCTCAAATACTTTGTGGATATCTGTGTCTTTTAGTTTCTCAAATTCAAAGTGCCTTTTTCCGTTCCTTTTTTCAAATTTTTAAATTTAAGCACCGTTTTCATAATTACTATATTGGAGTCAGGGTCTATATCTGCTTCTGTGTGACTTCTAAGTCTTTTACTTGATTTGTAAACCGTTGTTGAACAAAAATGTATTCTGGCATCTTCCACGAGTATCGTCTTCTAGCATGATGTTGAAATAATGTGTTTGTAATGGTATAATTGTTTTTGTCGCAAAATTCTACAAGCCTATGTCCACTGTCATTTCTAGTACCCAAACCAAAAATCTACTACCGCTCCTTCCGTACCTTCGTCACTGCATTAAAACCTCCTGTAATTATTAAATTTTCATGTCCTTTTACAAACCCTAGTATGTCTTCAATATCTTTGTAGATCGCTTCTACCTTTTGCCCATAGTAGCCAAAGGTGGGCATGGATACTTGTATTATTACTGTATTTACCGGTTTAGATTTTAATCTTTTATAAGTAGTGTTCTACACTGCTTCTATCTTTTTCCGCATGACTAATTCCACACCCGAATTTCCTTTTTCTGAAACTGTATAAATTACCCTAAAGTCTTAGCTCCAAAAATCCCCCGCCTTTGGCCACCGAACTGCGCTAATTCCTACTATGTATAATGCCGACCTCTCAATTTCAATTTTCACATCCTCAAGCTTACCTACTTTCTTGATTTCTCGCTCCGACTCGCAAAATATTCCTTGCTCTTCCTTCAAACTTGTCGATCACATTTTCCGAAGTAGTCCCCTTCCTGGAAATTCGAATGGGGGACTATTTTAACGGTTCGCTTGAAAAATGTTGGGCGAGAATTTTTCATAAAAATATGCCCTCGTTCGGATGAGAGGTTATCGTTCGAGTAGGCGGCGTCTGAAAGCATGTAGACTTGGCTTGATTATTTGTTTAATAACTATAAGCAAAAATAATTATAAGTTTCATAAGTACTTGTTAATAAAATAGAAATAGTTAAAATTGACTGATTTTAACAGTTTGAAGTAGTTCGGAAGTCTTCGGTAATCTTCGAAACTCTTCGGAAGGCTTCGTGGTTGCTTGTGAGGCCGAGTAGCAGCTTGAATAACGATAGTAAGGGAATATTTACAGTTTGAATAGATCCAGACGTCTGCGGCGGTCTTCGGAACTCTTCAGAAGGCTTCGTGTTTTACTTGTGGAACAACGTTAGGATACAAAGAATTATGATATGAAATTAAAAACTACTAATTGAACATATATACAAGCATAGTGAGGTTTAGAAGTCTTCGGTTATCTTTAGAAGGCTTCGGAATTTATTTGTAAGGCCCAGTGAGAACTTGAACAACGATAGTTAGGAAATATTTACAGTTTTAAGAAGCCCAGACGTCTTTGGTGGTCTTCGGAACTTTTCGGAAGGCTCGTATTTTTCTTGTGAGATAACGTGAAGGTATGAAGAATTGTGGTGTGGGCGTATGTACAGCTTAGAGGGGTTCGGAAGTCTTTGGTGATCTTCGGAACCCTTCGGAAGTCGACGTGGTAGTGGTGCCTTAGGCCTCGTCGAGTGCGTCGTCGTTGAACTCTACGGGGGTGTCGTTTCGGAGATAGAATTGACAGACGCAACACAATAACGACTTGGTGATGAATGAAACGGAGCTTAACATACCGCCAAATTGTATTAATGAGGATGCAATAGAAAATAAAAAATTTATATCTTACTGTGTCTTTTTCTTTGCTTGGCTAGTTCAGCGGGAAATAATATATGAATTTCCTGAAAAGAAGTGAAACAGAAATTCAAGAAACATCTTCAAACAAACATCTACGCATTCAAAGACATCCTTCTTTTATACAAATTATCTAAATAATCTCTTACATTCACAGATATAAATAACCTTTATAAAAACAATTTACAACTTAAACATAGACAGAAAAGTCTACCTAATGATTACTTACTTATTAAAATAATTTTCACTTATTCCAAAAATATCATATATGAGTTTCAAAAATTCTATTCTTGGGATAATTTACCTATGCTTGTATTACCCCATTTGTAAGTGTAATTGGCCAACGACACCAGCAGAAGATTCTGTAAAATGCATTAAATACTTCCTGCTTCCACTTCAAATCGCCATTTATAATTGATCTTGACGTTGAAATATCAGTTTGCAAAGTGCATTTTTAATATTTTAAAATTAGCTGTTGCTCTTGCACAAAATTATTTATATCGAAGATATAATGCTTAAAAATAGCCGCATCTCCTGCAACAGTTAGTTTCGCATTGTTCTTCTTGGTGAGTGCGTCTAGTGATTAATATTGCATCACATTGCATTGAATATACTTGTTTACCCGTTTTAGTAGTTCGGACTTAGAAAAATTTTAACATAAAATTGGAAATTTTATACCAGGGCCTCTAACTCGAAAACTGTTACAGATATAAACACTTTGCACATCTTTTTCAATTGGGGCGTGGTGCGACCAATATAATAATTTCCAAATTATTACCTAGTGCTCTTTCGGTTTTTTGTTTATAACTTTTAAACGGTTATAGATATACAAATTTGAAAAAGAAGCTTAGTTGCTAGTTAAGGCTTGGTGTATCCAATACAATAATTGCGAAATTATTAGCTAGTGCCCTTTTAAGTTTTTGCTTAGAACTTTTAAACGACTTTATATATCAAAATTTTACAAAGACAATTATGTTAAGATTTTTGTATAACAAATCCAATGGCATAATTTTCAATTTACAAGCTACTGCCCTCATGGTTTTTTGCATATAACTCTTAAACGGTTATAGATATCTAGATTTTGCAAGAGGGGTTATTTGCTAATTAGAGCGTGGTGTATCCAATACAATAATTTTGAAATTACTACCTATTGCCCTTTTGGCTTTTAATGACAACACGAAAACGGTTAGAGATAGCAACATTTTGTAAAGACAATGGCTTGCGTATTTGAGTATGCTGCAGCGATCTGTGTAATTGTTATATTGATACGTAGTGCCTTTTTAGTTTTTTTACAGATACCACGAAAACGGTTAAAAATAACCAAATTTTTTTAAGACAATTATTTTAATATTTGAATATACCACATTGATTAGAGCAATTGTTATATTAGCACCTAGTGCCCTTTTGCTTTTTTAATGGCAACTTGAAAATGGTGCAAAATATAAAAAATTTGTGAAGGTGATTATATCATTATTCTAGTAATACGCATCGATGGGAGTAATTATCATTTTGGTATGTAGTGCCCTTTTGGTTTTTTGTTTATAACTTGAAAAGGGTGCAAAATATAAAAACTTTGTAGAAGCAATTATTTACATATTTAAGTATGACGAATCTACAAGTACTATTGTCATCTTGGTACCTAGTGCCGTTTTGCTTTTTTAATGATAACTTGAAAACGATGCAATACATAAAAATTGTAAAAACAATTATTTACATATTTAAGTATGACAATCGGTGGGTACTACTGTCATATTGGTACCTAGTGGCGTTTTGGTTTTTTAATGATAAGTGGAAAACCGTGCGAAATATAAAAATTTTTAAAGGAAATTATGTTATTATTCTGGTATTATACATCGATTGGTGTAATTGTTATATTTATATCTAGTGTCTTTTGGTTTTTAATTTATAATTTGAAAATGGTTTATAATATTTATATTTCGTATAGACAATTATTTACATATTTAAGTATGCTTTAATAATTTCTGCAATCGACACATCCATGATTAATAACCTTATACCGAAACGGTGTCGTAGTTTCTGAAATTTATTACAATATTTTGTTTAGTAAAAAAGATACTTTTGTTATATTTAACTAAGTTGTTATAATTGCATAATATGCTGTGATAATTGCGTGTGTGGTAGCCCTTTGCATATGCCTCTGACTAAAGTTAGATCCATGGTGCTTGCGGAATAGTTCCAATTCGACAACTAAAGTCTGCCGACTAGGATAGGAGGTAAGCGTTAATACACTGTGCTACCTTGTACCTTACACCCAAATATCATGGTAATAAATAAGCAAACACATAGTTTTTAAAAATAGCTTTATGATTGGATATAAAGCTACTGGAAAAATGAATTGGGGTTTAAACTGGTGATCGGCCATTCTTTGTACGACAGGTACCACAATGTGGGAGTGTATCGACATTGAATGATTTTTAGCTCTGCTTACAACCCAGGTTGCTGTCCGCTAACGTCAGGTGTATAGAGTATAAAGAAAATGCTGCTTAGTGGCTATAAAGAACTACTGAATCCCCCTAGACTTCATATTGTAAATATTCTATTATGATTTAGTGCAGTAAGTTACCTAGTAATGTATATATAAAAGAGTTGGTCATTGGTTGAAAAGTGGCATGGGAGGTCATTAGTTAAGCACAATCAATTATCCTGGTGACTGATTGCGGATGGAAAAGGTATTTACTTATACGTACATTAATAAAACAACATACGTAAATTTTATACATAATTACCCATATACTTAAATATATGCGTTTCTACAAACATATGTAAAAAGCTGGTACTATTATTGTATATTTAAATATAGGAAAAGTATTGATCATTACTATGTATTGTTTAATAAATTTTATTGATTTATTTTTCTTACTTAATGTTTGTGATATCCAATGATTGGTACCTGTACTAAATGAGCTTTCTCATTGGTTGAGATGATAATGTGTCTGGATTCATATATGAAAAAGTGAAAGTGAAGGTAATAGACTTGCCTTGGTGACGTCACGTGATCATACAACAAATAACCTTGACGGGTTGTTACACTATTTTTTCTAATTAGATATATATAGTGTATTTACTCTACCTTATAAGCGGCAGAGGCTCTATTACTTATGAGGGGTGCCTTTCTAAGGTTTAAGCCCAAGGTAAAGAGGATGGAAAATGGCTCTGAGTATAAAAGGGTCCTCTTAAGAGATTTTCCAGCCAGCTAATCTTTTTCAACTTACGGCAGAGCTATGAGCCAGAGTCGTAGGATGGTATACGATAATAAAAGAATTTTTAATGGACGCCACCGTATCTTAATAATAGCTGTAATGAAAACAATCCGAAAATAAGATACGGAAATCTTCGAAAAGGAAAAATATCCTTAACGAGCAAAACATAGAAATATAATACTTATTTGTGACTCTGCAAACTGGAATTGGAACGACGATCTCGTACTATCTGAAAATTTAATCACTTCTTGACATTTTAGATCTAGGGCTACATTAGAGCCTAGTCATTTAATCCAAAAAAAATAAATTCCAACTAGATTACCTAGTTAAGATTATACCTCAAAAATTTCTTAAACACAATACCAATAATATATCCTTCTTCACTACAAAAATTTTATAACTATGGTTGCTTGCTTCTATAGAAAAATTATTGTTGACTTCAATGAAAGAAAGCTTTAAAACAACTTATTACACTTTCTATTGATTTACAAAAAAAATATATACATTATTTGTACAATTTTATACGTACTGAAACTTTTGAGATATCTACTTTTAATAATGTCTAGGAGTAGTCTCTGATTATTTGTATAAATTTTATAATTGTAAATTTATTATAGTTCTCTAGAAGAATTATAGTGTTTTTGTTATTATTCTATAATTTGTATTTGATACCTAAATAGGATCCTGTTTACATTTAATTGATTAAAAACTTTAACTTTCCTTAAATTGCAAAACTAATTAATTTAATTGATGGAATCAAAGGTCAAAAATACTTATGGATTGAACTAATCTGTACTTTAAGTGTACTGTCCAAAAATATATATATATTTTATAATGTGACAAACAAATATAAACGTGTTACGTGCTTAGTTACCGATACATTTTAGTATAACCTTGTAAATTCAAATATATTTGTCTTATAGAAATTTCTTTGTGTTCACAAGAACATTCATGCAATATCCACTACTAAATTCTGAACAAAAATTACGTGTACCAATCCAAATGACCATATAAAATTTACAAAAATACGTGTACCAATTTAAATGACCATATAAAATTTACAAAATTATTATTACCTTTCCAGTAATGGTTCCGTGAAACGAAAATTGAATTAAAATTCGAGATGACTTACCACAAACAATCTGCTAGGCATCAGAGTTCGTCGACCATCTTGTGCAGTTACAACAACAGGTGCGCGCGGTTCACACGTGGTACAGTTTGACTTCTATACCAAACAAAATTTACGGAAAATTACACCATATTTCATAGCAACATTTGAGAATTTGAACTTTCTATACGGCATAAAAAAAAACTTGTGCTTCAGTGTTCCATAACAAATAGACAAAAATTTGCGTTTCGATATTTCATAACAATTAGACTAAAATTTGCGTTTCAATATTCCATAACAATTTAAGTATTTACATATAATTTGCGATTTAATACTCCATGGCAAATAGACTAAAACTTGCTTGGATACTGTAATCGTGTTAAACTTGCGTTTCAATACGGTATCTATATTTTTACTTGCGCTGAAAAAATCGAGAAAATGATTTGGATGCAAAATTGAAAATTATTTACCTACCGTAGATGATGTGTATTTCACAGTAACACTAGGTCAATTCAACTACTAATTGATGCCATGGCATTCGTCGACACCATTTCACCTGCCTTTGGGACTGCATGTTTTATAAAACTTGCTGGCCCACGTTTCAACACTTGCTTATCTGATTACATTCAGCCGTTAAATGATGAACCTTGACCACGAGGCAATTTTATTATTCAAGCACGCGCAGAATTGGAATGTTGTATCAACACATACACAAATAAAAGAAAACTTAAATTCTACTTCAAGTCCTTAGATATAGGTGGAGTTCTAAGTAACGAATTGGTAATATATTGCTACAATAGGAATTTAATATTTTCTGTTTAATAAAGGATATTTGTTAAATAAATATTTAGAACAAAAGCGTACATTAATGAAGCAGGTAATTGTATTCGTTACAGGGTACAAAAACTTGCAAAACGGACCTTAGATTTGGTCCATAAGAAATACATGGAAAAAAACGGTTTTTGCGCCAGAACGAAGGTAGTTTATCTACTATGCTGTTTAATGAAAATTTACGAAATGCATAAAAGTAGCCTATTTTAATTGGGCGTTGTGGTAATTTTATATCACAATCTTATATTTTTAGGAACTTTATATGACTAACATCGTTGCGACTAGAGTGAGTTTATGTGGTATATTAAACTTTAGTGCAACAAGTTTGAAAATACTTTTACCAACGATTGGTCTTATATTTAAAATTGATAACGACAAGTTGGTTTTATCTGAATTAGAACATGTTGCCGAAACTCATGTTAAATGCATAATAAATTATGACGCAAATAAAAAATGGAACTTATAATCTTGCATTTTTAGATGAATTCGATATTTGTCATGGCTTTGCTAGGAAAGGTGAATACGACAAATCCAAACGGAGGTTAAGAAGAAACCATTTGGATAAGGAACAGTCCAATAATGGTCAATTGTTTTTAGTAATTATATTATAGATTTTTTGTTCTACATACAGGAATCAAACGTCGTCGGTTCGTTTCCACTGCATCTCACTTCTATTCTGAACTATATCACCACTTGCACATTATCACGGTATGTATTTGAACGTAGAATTGTTTACTAAGCGGTTGAAAGAAACGTTACTTTCAACTAAAGAAACACAGCCATTATAAATTGTCATACAGTATCAATTACTTGTTCTAATAAGCAAGAAATGATTGATTACTTGAACAAACAAAATATTGACATTGCACCACGAACCATTACCGAATCAGAGTAAATCTTTAGTTGAAAGTATCGTTTCTTTAAACCAACAAGTCTGCGTTCATATCACCATGATAATCTGCAAGTGGTGATTTAGTTAACAATAAAGGTGTGCACAGAAAATGATCATATCTAATCGCCCTATATCTTGCACAGAAGATGTTTCCATCTTACTTATAAATAAACCGCGATAAAACCGTTTAAGTTGTGTTTTCCTATTACGAATTTCGAAAGTCACACACAAGTTCATTTGATCTCTACTACACTTATACATATAAGACTACCAAGCAGACAAAGTATACGCATGCGTGAGCATGACGTGCCCATAAAATGATTTATTTAAAAAAAGTTACATGGTTGATATGGCACATATATGTATCTACCAGTACTGAATAAAAATTCATCGGGCACGGATTCGTGTTACTTGTCAAAGAAATGTACGTATACCCTTATTTTTACTTCTTAATACAAAAAAATTATCATTTAAAAAAACCAAAACCTAACCTGTTATGATAAACCATCTAGAAACCCCAGCAAAAATGTTAAGAAATTTTCTTATCTTGTATTCTAGATCCAATTTATGTTGATTATATCAACCCTCTTATTTTAAAATCAAAATTGAGAAACGATAAAATGTACTTCTTCTCTACTTTGGATATTTTAATAGAATGAACTAAAGTGAATAACATCTTAAATGTGATAATTTTGAAATTTAACATTTAATTAAGTTAATAAGCAGCTCCCTAAAACAAATTAAAGAGTTGTTGACAGTGCCATTAGAGGGATGGCAAATGAAATCAGAGTTTTGAAAACATAATTTTCACTAAGAGCAGGTCTTTTAAGTAACCATATTGATATTATTTCCACTGTAGAATTAATCACATTGCCCCCGTAATTGAATTCTTTTGGAAAATTTGAAGTATACTTTCCAGATGTAAAACTCGCTGCATTTCTCTTTAGATCAAAGAATGAGAGATTTGCTAACATCAAACAAATTATACAAAGCACAAACATTGAATGCAGTTAAATGACGTTAAACTTGTTAAAGGGGGCCAATTTTAATTTTATTGCCATGGTTAAAAGCCGGAATAATTATAATATTAGGATTCTAAATTGCGTTTTCCCTGGCACATTCCTTGCGTGTCAAAGGGTGGTGCGCTATAAAATAAATTAATGGTATAATTAACCAGCCAAATACCTAAAAAGGTTGTGAAGTGCTGAAAAGTTCGCCGCTTCTATAGTCTTGTTTCAACTTAAAAGCGCACGTTGTAGAAGCTTTTTCGTGCTGCAAACTAACGCTTAAGATTGTGATATTTTTTTTTCTAAAAATGAAGTATGCCACACTTTTTTACTAGAAATATTCAGCACTCTAGATTTGTGATCACGTGTTAGAGAAAAAGCACGCGACTAACTAAGAAGTGAAATTTTGTATATAAATTGACAACTGCTTACGCGTGTGAAGTTGGCGCCTTATTTTTTTGCACATTAGATTTTAACGACACTTCTATTTAAATCCAAAATTGTTCCACACTTCCTTAGAGACTGTATCAAAAGCTACTACGAATTTGTTAAAGCAATAAAACTTTTAGGTGCTAACCTAGCGCAGCACCACTGATAAAATAATGTAACTAGAACTCTTTTCCTATAACACCAGTTCTTTATTATCAACTGATTACACAATCCTTTTCAACTACTTGTAGCTACAGTGAAATTTTAAAGTACTACGACAATTTATTTCCAGCTAATCGCTAACCGTATAACTACTAAGATATTAAAGCTAAAATGCTATATTCTTGAAAATAACATCTACAAGATTCATATGGTAAGTTTAATAAAGTTCTTATATGCAAAATGTTGATCAAGTCTATTTGAAGATGCCACGCCACAGGGTAGCTACCAATTATCCTTTGTGCACAAGATACATCGTTTACGTTCTGATCCATTAATCTGGTCAAGGGTAGATTAAGCTACGCCTCGAGTTACATATCTCCCAAATTAGAATATTTATATTTATATATATATATATATATATATATATATATATATATATCGAATGTTTTTAATGGGTTTGAGGTCAGCTGGTAAAAAGAAAACTCTTTTTTAATACCTAAATTTTCGGATTTATTTAATCCTTGATCACAGGCTTCTAAAAATGTTACAAACAACTAGGCTAAATTATACAAATATTAATTGCAACTTACAAGATGAGTTGATTCAAAAATTAACATCGAAATTAAATATTAAACATAACTTTTTAGTTTTTCACTTTTAAATGTAGGAAGGATATATAATTTGTATAAGAAGAAATGTAAAAATAAAAATTATGTCAGATTTTGAAAGATTTCAAATTTTCTTTTTTAATAGGATACCTGGTACCTTTATTTAATGTATATGTTATGTTGTATTTGATAGTTGTTGTTTGTCTGTGTGTGTGTGTGTGTGTGTGTGTGTGTGTGTGTGTGTGTGTGTGTGTGTGTGTGTGCGCATGCGTTAAGTTGTGTGGTGTGTATGTGTGTATGTATTTATAACGTTAAACATATTAACAAATATTACATTAGGTATGTAGCTATGTTTTAAAATTAAGTATGTGTAAATCGAGCTCAAACCACTAATATCAGCTTTATTTATACTATCTTTTGTAATAAAAATGTGATACATTTCGAGAAATAGTCTTTTTTGTTTATCTTTCTCTAATTCTAAAATTTTTGGATTTTTGAAATCTATTCTATGATCTAAATTAGTTGAATGACTCGATAAAGCACAGGAATTTGGTTTAACTTTTATGTCAGTTCTGTGTTGAATAATACGTTGATTTAAGGATTGACATGTTTGTCCAATATACAGGCCATTACAATCTAAACAATTAATTTGGTACACAATATTTTTTTGTAATAGTTCGGGTGTTTTATCTTTTAATTTTGAAAAGAGATTATTGACTGTTAATATATTTTTCTTTGCATACCGAAAATTATAATTTTTAAATACTTTAATTAGCTTATGAGTTAATTCATTGTCTATATTAGGTATTGTTTTATATATTTCTAAATTTTTGCTGTTGTTACTACTTGTGTTATTTTTGTGTATATTACTGTTACTTTTGTTTGTGCTTTTTCCAGAGGTATATAGTAATTTTGTTATTAGAGGAGTAGGATAGTTGTTGTTTTTTAAAATGTTTGAAAGTTTTTTTATATTTGTATTGTAGAATGTTGGATGACGTATTCTTTTAATTCGATTTTTTAAACCTAAACTGAAATTTATTTTTGTTTTGAAAGGGTGATACGAATGGTAATATAAATATCTGTTGGAATGGCTTTGTTTTTGATACCAATCTAAAATTATTTTATTTTCATCGTTTCGAATTAATAAAGTGTCCAAGAAAGGTACCGATTTATTGGATTATGTTTCTATTGTAAATTGGATATGACTATTATAGCTATTAAAAATATTAAGGGTTTCAATTATTTTATTTTCTGGGATAGCCGTAATTAAATCATCAACAAATTTCTTTAAATGGAAGGTTAAACGGAAGTTGTGGAATAACATTATTTAATAATTCATCCATAACTATTTGTGCTATAATGAGACTAAGATTTGATCCCATTGGACATCCAAAAATTGGTAAATAAAATTTATTATTAAAGGAAAAGTAACTGTTATCAAAAGAAATTCAATGATTTGTAAAAATAGTTTTTAAAAATTTACAATTTGGTTCAATTGCATTCCAAAATTTATATATATATATATATATATATATATATATATATATATAATTGAACTATTAAGAATTAAGATTTATTAAACCTTAAGTTAGATGCAACAATGTAAAATTGAAGGACATAATAAAAAGGTTAATGAAGGTTTAACAAGCCAGACAGTGATAACGGAAACAGACATTGTATTCCAGACGTAACGTGATACTGCAGGTAGAGGTCACAGTAGGTTATAAAACTGCAATCATTAGCATTAAGATTGTTACTTTGTATTGTATAAATGAATAAAGAAAATAGCAGACATGAGCTCTGCAGTTCCCACAAGCAATGTGAGGGGCAGAGAGAGCATAAATACCCTCAAAAGCCCAAGATGGCCAGTCAGTCTAGAGCTTCTCTACTTTAACATTGTTGTTAGTTCAGCTACTCACCATAATTTTAGTTTATTTAATAAAAAAGTGAATTTTCACATAGAATTATTTTGATCTCATACGTTACTGCATATAACAAACTTGTAATCAAATTTAATTGTAATTCAGTATAAAATAAATTTGATAGAAGTTTTTGGAAAAGCCTTTCTAGAAAGCCGCTCCAAGAAACTCAAAAAGTATCTTGCGCAGTCGTTAGTATACCAGAAGGGCATTAGCAGAATCCAAAATCGAGGAAGCTGGTGGTCTTGAATTTCTATTCTTAATCTGGGATGAAAAACAAACTGAGTAAGTACAAGAATCGACGAAGTCTACAAGCAAAGAGGAGAAAAATGGAACTGGCAAACAAACTCTTGTAAGTACCAAAGTTCATTTTCCTAACCATTATCAACTGAATATTTATACTAGCTAGTAAGAAAAATATTTTTCATGTACAATTTTTATTATTGCAATTTATTATTTTATCATTTCTAAAAGAAATTTACTCGGAGAATTTATTTAGCAAAGGAATTATAAAGACGCATTTATATGCACAACCATTACAATTATTACGATAAATGAAACGATTTATTTAGCAAACTCTGAGGCTTTAATATATAAATAAAACGCAATTATTACTGAAAAATGTATTCAAAAAACCTGAAACTTTATAATTAAACACTTTTAAGGCAACAAACTAACGAAAATGTATAATTATAAAAAAGCATTTCATGCACTTTTAATGCAACATTTAACGAAACAATTATAGAACTTTATTATTGAAACACTTAATTACTCTTCACAAATCTGAACAATAGCGTATAATTATAACGCAGTTATTGCAAAAAATTGTTACTCAGAAAAACCTGAAACTCAATCCGCATTAATTGTAATATCTGCAAAGTTATAAATGCACACTCCAACGCGACAGTAATTAACGAAACAATTACCAAGCAGAAATTCTCAATGTAATTATAGCACTTTATAATTACACATAAAATATACGTAAAACGATTCTTTAAATAACTAAATACAAACTAAACTGAAAAGTAACAATACAAACTGCAAAGTAAGTAATTGACATAGATAATCCTAATGCAAGAGCTACTCTGAACTTAATTAATAAAATATAAAAGAATATGCACTTTTGGTAACAAATGTTCTAAATGGAAATTTTTAAATAATCTGAACAATCTTGTAAGCCCAGCTTTTAACATCAATTTAAAAATGGAAGCAGAAAGTATTTAATATCGTGATTACAAATTGAATAAGCGCTATTGGATTTTGCAAGTATTAATTTTAGATTTCTTTGTTTGTAACTGATATTTGAGTGTCGTGTAATTTGAATTTAAGGTAGAATAAGTTTTTATTTTAATTTCGTTTTGTGTAAGAATATTTACCAGAAAGCTTTAGGGTAAGAGTTTGAAACATTTTGGCCTTTTAATAGGCTGTCAAGGATTTTTGGCCCAACACCCTTACAAAGCATAGGAGTAAAAGGCAGGTAAATTATCCACAAGAGAAGAGATTTGAGTTCTGTAAATTTTAACAAAGAGGCAAGGAATATTTTAACAATTAAGTAAATAGGTGTTTGTTAGGAATAATTTTGTTTTAAAATTATGCTGTAAACTGTTCTATATTCTTTTGTATGAAAGAAAATTGTTTTTGGAATGTATAGATGCTTTTATGATTGCTGTATTTGATTTCATTTTGTAAATTCCATAACTTTTGTTGAGCTAGCCAGGCAAAGAAAAGTTAGAAAGGAAGGTAGGTTAGTAATTTCAAATTTACAATTTGCTGTACCGTGTTACGGCACTCCTTTAGTTCCTACTCCAAAGGAAGAGGGTAACACCGCAAATTTAGCGGTGCTCCAACGCAAGGCCTATAACACTGATATATATATATATATATATATATATATATATATTGTTGTGGCAGCGCCTCGCTTTGGTGCGCCGCTAAAAGGGTGCTGTGATACAGACACAGTGTTCCGTCCTTGTACATAGTTTATAGTTTAGAATTTATTATTACTTGGGCTTGCTTGCTGTTCTCAATTCGACGCGGTAAATTTAAATTTTGTTAGTACAAATTTCCCCAAGGCGTTTATTTGATGTACATTAACCTTGTGAATGGTGTGCGTCTGTCGCGCGCGGACGCACCAGATTATCGATTTGGAATATCCAAGGAACTTGCTCAACGAGTATCGCAGAGTCCGCCTTAGCTTGCTAGAATATCGTAGAGACCGCATTATTAAAAGAATGTTATAGAACCGCCGTAGCAACAAGTCGCTCTAGTATTTGAAACCGCTCAATAAATATCGTTGAAAAAACCGCATATCCTCGCTTATTAAAAGCCGCTGAAAATGTTATTGTAAAAACCGCAGTCGTACTTTATAGTGCCGTCTTGTTTGTGAATTGGTACACACCGCGTTGGTGTTTGCATCGTTTTTGTCCAGGTGCCGCGTCTAGTGTGCACGTGTTACACGCCGTTAATTGGATATTATACACTTTGATTGCACCGCCCTAGTTAGTGTGCTGCAAGCTATTCATTGGTTACAACATTTTCATTGTTGCCGTCATTCAGGTGAGTACTAAAAATAAACGCTGCTTTGTTTCTTTGTCATGTGCATGAACATTAATTAATTGTGTTGCTTGTTGAAAACACGCCTATAGAAAAAATACAGTCCACACATATCGCTTTTTGAGTTATTCGAAAGTCCCCGCATGTTACACACAGCAAATTGTAAAACTTGAAATTGTTGACTTACCTGCCTCTCTAACTTTGCCTTGACTTTCTATCTCAACGGAAATGTTGGAATTTATAAAATGAATTCAAACACAGCAATATTAAAACATTTATACAGCATGAAATATTTTCTTTCTTACAAAAGTATATAGAACATTTACAACATCGTTTCTTTCAAATATCAAATAATTTCTAAGAAGTACTTATTTACTTAATTGTAAAAATGTTCCTTACCATATTTTAAATTTACAGAACTAAAATGTTTCTCTTATGGATGGTTTACCTGGTTATGATTCTTGAACTTGTAAGATTTATTTGACTAAAAAAATCATTGACAGATAATCTATTAAAAGGTCATAGTGTTTCGAACTCTGAACACAAACTTTCCTGGTAAAGTTGTCTACAAAAATAAACTTATACTTTAGACTTAAATTCTATTACAGAATTCAAGTATCAGTTACAATGTTAATAAAAATTATACTTACAAAAATCCACGAAGCGTTTCTCTAATTAAATATCTTCAATTTTTTGGCTTTATTTTAAATGGACGTTCAAATCCCAGTTTATAAAATCTTGCATATTATTTAAATCTTCATTTAGTAACCAATGTGCATCCTCGGAATTGTTCAATAAAATTTTTAATAGCTTTATATATCGAAGCATTTCCCATCATTGTATATAATTACATTTAATAACTTTCATATTTATGTGCAGATAACGTTTAAAATATATATATATATATATATATATATATATATATATATATATATAAGGATGTCTATATCTAACTTTTTACGTTTTCACAGAATTCGCCAATTACTTGCATGCTGCAGTTAAATTTTAAATAAAAGTAATATTTATTTAGTTTTCTATGAAACTTTGAAGGGTAAAATTATTTTGACATTTCGACATTGTTAATTACTCTTATCGTTATTATTTGAATTTATCGTGTGGGCTGCTATTGTTTTACAGATCAACATTAATAATATGAAGATTTACCAAAAAGAAGTGCGCATGGATATGATACTGATATTGGGTGAATGTCATAAAAGTTGTTTATTGACTTCTCGAGTATATGCTCGAAAATACCCGGAAAAAGTCATCCTAAACAACGTTTTAAAAGAGTTTAAGGAAACTGGGGGCGTCGAATACAAAAAAACCTGTTACAAGTAAACCTGTAATAATAATGACGATAATATTTTTTACGATAGATAATTGGGTCAGTTATTGAAAATTCCTATGTGAGTCGAAACCAGATATCCAAAAATTTAAACATTAGCTAATCAAATATTTCAAGAATATTTACAAAACTCAAATATCATCATCATAAAATCCAACTATATCAAAAACTTTATAGAAATGATTTCCAGACGAGAATTGAATTTTGCATGAGGGTGTTAGAAGAAGAAGCAGAATACGAAAATTTTTTTAACAATTATTTATTTAGTGGTGAATGCACTTTTCATAACAACGGACATGTGAACAGGCATAATTTACATTATTATTCATATTCAAACCCTTATCAGTACAGAATAATAAGTAATCAGAATAAATGGTCAGTGAATGTGTGGTGTGGATCAATGGGTTCATATTTAATTGACACTTATTTTTTTAATGGTTCGTAAAATGGTTTGATGTTTCTAAATTTTCTGGAAAATGAGTTACCAGAGTTGTTAAAGAAAGTTCCTGTAGAGAAAAGAAGAACCATGTGGTTACAATTAGTTGGAGCCCTACCTCACTATCATTGTGAGGTTCGTAATTTTTTTGAATAACATATTTCCAAATAGATGACTTTAAAAAGACGGTTATTAAACAATTTTATCATAAAGAGTACGCAATTCTCTAATTATAAAAAAGGCAGATATCAAACACATCATCATCATCATTAGGTCTTCAGTCCTGGAACTGGTTAGACGCGTACCATCATTGTTTCCTATTCTAAACTAACCTACAGATTTCCCTGAAATTTGCACAGTCTGCATCTATCACTATCTGATCTAGGTCTACATCTACCTCTTTTTTCCTATCTCTGCTTGTAATATATTCCATACTATTCCTCAAAATGCTTTAGAACGTATTCCGCCCTTCTATTTCTCTTTGTCCCCCAGATATCCTTGTTCCCCTACTATTTCTATAACCTATTTGTTATTATCTTTGTTTGTCCATACTATCGTCCTCATACATCTGAAGCACAGCATTTCACAAGGCTGCTACCGTTTTTCTGTCTGCGTTTCAGACTGCCCGTATTACATAGGCATACTGTGCTGTGCTCCACACATATGCTTTCAACAATTTTCTTCTAGTTCTGTGTTTGTTGTCTTTTCTCATAGGTGCTATTCTTTATTGTTAGATGCAGTTCAGTCACCATCTATTGTTTTACAGTTATATACCCCATTTTCCTACCTTCAGTGGTTGTGAAGGGAGGTAAGCAGCCTGTGGCTGCCAAGTTCCCCCAACACAACCATTTACCGATTTAATATATTTTCCAATATATCTTTTCGCACAGTCAACATTAGTTGCAGATATTTCGCAACCAACAACTAGTTGTTTATACTAATCGTCAGATTTATCTGCGCTTATTTTTTCATCATTAGGTTTTCCGTCTCAAAACTGGTTGGACACGTACCTGCACTTATTTATATTCTGAGCTAGCCTACATAGTTCCCTGAAATTCTCACACAGCATGTGTATACAGCTCGTTCCTCTTCTATTGTTTTCTAATTTTATGTCCTATTTCACCGAAATTCAGTGAAGGGGGTTAAGCAACCTGTGGCTACCAAGATCCCCCAACACTTAGACGTTTGGCGAATTAATGGTTTCCCTGGTTGGACATGTACCTGCAATTATTTATATTCTGAGCTAGCCTACATAGTTCCCTGAAATTCTCACCCAGCATGTGTATACAGCTCGTTCCCCTTCTATTGTTTTCTAATTTTATGCCCTATTTCACCAAGATTCAGTGAAGGGGGTTAAGCAACCTGTGGCTACCAAGATCCCCAACACTTAGTCGTTTGCCGAAATAATGGTTTTCCAGTAAATCCTTTCACACTTAACATTATTCGAGAATATTGCCCAACCAATTCTTGTAGTTACTTATAATAATCATCATGTTTAAGCACAGTTATTTTTTTCGTCATTAGTTTATCCATCTTGGGATTGGTTGGATGCGTACCTCCATTGATTTCTATTCTGGGCTAGCCTACACATCTCCCTGAAACTCCTACAGCCTACATCTTTTACTATCTGTGTGCAGTAGTCTAACCTAGGTCTGCCTCTTCTTCTCTTTTTTCCGATCTCTGCTTCTAATATATTCCGCACTATTCCCTCATGCCGTAGTATGTGGCCTATCATCCTATCTCTCCTATTTTTTACTGTTTTCCACATATTTCTTTCTTCCCCTACCATTTTTAGTACCTCTTCGTTCTTAACTTTGTCTGCCCATGATATCTTCATCATGCGTCTGTAGCACCACATTTCAAAGGCTTCTACCTTTTTCTTGTCGGCTTCTCCTACTGTCCAGGCTTCACATCCGTACAGTGCTGTGCTCCACACATATGTTTTAAGCAATCTTTTCCTTGTTTCTATGTTTGTGGTCTTTGAGCACAGTAGTTGCTTTTTCTTGTTAAATGTAGCACGACCTTGTGCTAATCTTTGTTTTATATCTTTTGTGCTTTTCCCATCTTGCGTTATTTGGCTTCCTAGGTAACAGAAATCCTTAACCTCTTGTAAGTTCGTGTTACATACTTGTATTCTTGTTTTTGATTTATTTTCCCCACCTTTGCATACTAGAACTTTAGTTTTAGTTTTGTTAATTTTCATACCGTACTCTCTGTTAGAACCGTTTCCATTTCATTAAGAGCAGCTTCTAACTCTTCTTTGCTAGACGCTAATACCACTATATCATCTGCAAATCTAAGCATATCAATTTTTTGTCCTTGCATAGTAATTCCAAATGTCTTCCTGCATTTGACAGTATTCATTGCGTCTTCTATGTACAAGTTAAAAATCAATGGGGATAGGGCACATCCCTGTCTAACCCCTTTCCTAATGTTTACTTCTCTACGTACCTGCTCTAATTCTATTACTGCTGTTTGCTCTTTGTATAAGCTATGTACTATTCGTCTATCCCTATAACTCATTCCGATCTTTTGAGTATTTCAAACATTTTTTCCATTTTACATTGTCGAATGCTTTTCCAGATCTACAAACCCTATATACACGCTTTCCCCTTTTCTATTGTTTTCTCCATTATCACTCTCAGAGCTAAAATAGCCTCCCGTGTTCCCCTGTTCCGCCTAAACCCAAATTGGTCTTCTCTAGTATTTCTTCCGCCCGTTTTCCATTCGTCTTTGCACAATTCTATTTAATATTTTTGACACGTGTGCTGTCAAACTTATTGTTCGAAAATTTTCACATCTATCCGCACCTTTCTTTTTGGTATAGTTACTATGATGCTACGTTTGAAATCTTTGGGAATCTCGCCTGTCTCATACATATAGCTTACAAGTTGGAAGAGACGTTCTGTTACTGCTTGTCCAGCGGCTTTTAGAGTTTCTGCTTGCACCTTATCTGTACCCGGCGCCTTACCATTTTCAGACTCTTTAATGCTAATTCAAACTCATCTCTAAGTATAGGATATCCTAAGTCATCATTTTCAATGTCTGATTCCTGTTCTAATGCAGTTAGTTCCTCTCCTGCATATAAATTCCTATATATTCTTGCCATCTACTCACTTTCTCTACGTTGTCTATAATGACGTTTCCTTGTGCGTCCCTTATATTTTTGCTATACGGTTTTATATCCCTAAAATTCATTCTAATTAATTTGTATGCTTCGTCTGTCTTTCCTATTTCCATCTTAGTTTGTACTTCTTTGCATTTTCATCAATCCATTGTTCTTTAGCTTTCCTGCATTTTCGAATAATTTCCCATTTTATAGCTTTGTATCTCTGTTTTCCTGTTTCGTCTGATTTATTTTTGTTTTTCGTCTTTCTTCTATTAAATTCAGGATATCCTTTGTTATCCATGGTTTCTTATTTACTTTTTGTGTATAGCCCAGAATATCTCTGGCCGCCATGTCTAAGCTGGATTTAATGTTATTCCATTCTGTTTCTACTTCCTTAGTATCAGATATTTTCCCGATATCTTTGAGCAATTCATTTGACTTTTTCGAATCTTTCTTGAATATCTTTATCTTTTAGTTTCTCTAAGTCCAATTGCCTTTTCCATTTCTTTTTTCACATTCTTAAATTTAAGTGCAGCCTTCATAATTACGATGTTGTGGTCAGTATCTATATCTGCTTCTGGGTAGCTTCTACAGTCTTTTACTTGATTCCTAAACCGTTGTCTAACAAGAATGTAATCTATTTGATATCTTCCTATATCTCCTGGCATCTTCCAAGTATATCGTCTTCTAGCATGATGCTGAAATAATGTGTTTGCGATGATTAAATTGTTCTTGTCGCAAAATTCTACCAGCCTATTTCCTGTCGTTTCTTGTGCCTAAACCAAATAAACCTACTACCGCTCCTTCCCTACCCTCACCTACCACGGCATTAAAATCCCCCGTAATTATTAAATTTTCATGTCCTTTTACGTATCTTAATGTGTCTTCGATATCTTTGTAGATGGCTTCCACCTCTTCGTCACTATAGCTAGAGGTGGGCATGTATACTTGTATTATTACTGTGTTTACCGGTTTAGACTCTAATCTAACCATGAGTACTCTTTCGTTCTTTTGTAAGTAATTTTCTACACAGTATCCTATCTTTTTCCGCATAACTATCCCCACACCCAAATTTCCTTTCTCTGCTCCTGTATGAATTACCCTGAAGTCTCCACTCCAAAAATCCCCCGCCTCTGGCCACCGAACTTCGCTAATCCCTACTATGTCTAGTGCTAACCTATTCATTTCGATTTTTAGGTTCTCTAGCTTACCTACTTGCTTCATACTTCTAACATTCCACGCTCCGACTCGCAGAACACACTGTATAAAATTTACAACCAACTTTAATCAATAGCTTTGTACGCAATCCAATTCATTTTTAAGAATAGCAATGCATTCATTAACTTTGAATAAATACGCATCAGGAACATCAAACGTCAAACAAACATGAAATGAATTTTTTTAAATCGACACATTAATAAACATAAATGCTCACAATAAACAGATCCTACAAAACAAACATGTTTTATAAACGTAGGAAGTAAATAAACGCATTTAATTTACGTCATAATAAAATTTGACTACGTGAGCTTCAATATAAAATCAACACGTAAACCAAACAGATTACGAAAATAAAATAAGGAACCATACATTTGACTACGTGCAATTTCAAGTAATAAATTCCTATACAAATAAGAGGACGTGACTTAAAAAGTAAAATGTATCATTGTCAACAAAACCCCCCAATACAAAATTTGATGTCTACGTGATCCCGTGATGCATTTTAACTAGTTATAGCATGAGCAATATCGTGTAAAACCAAATGGATTGACGTTAACCTAAGTGTAACGAATTTACAATGACGGAATAGCAAGATAAACTCGGTAAACCAATTATAACAGGATGAATGGCGTACCTTAAGTAGCGCATGAACTGATAAAGGCACGCTCTATACTTGTTTGAACCAAGATAACACGCAAAGTTAAACAATCAAATTAAATAATAATATTTAGGTAAAAGTTAGTGATTGAAAATTGCAAATACTCGTACAAGTGCAAATATACAACAAAAATTCGCCGTTGACATTAAAAACGTACGTCCAAAATTCTAATTAAATATAATCTTTAGTATTTTATTAACTTAGGGCACTAAGTATTGAACCAAGGATTGAACTAAGAATCGAATTAAGAATAAAAATTCGTTAAGAATTCAACTAAGTAAACGATTAAGTGTTAAACTGGGTGTTTAACTAAGCTGTACTACGCAATTCAATACACAACTACCAAACAAAATCAACAAGAAAATCTATTCAAGAATAGTGGTCAACAGCACACAGCTGCAGTTCTAAGAATTGAGGTGCATGCAGAGACGCGTATTCACAACCACGAGTTTAACAGCGAAAAACAACAGGTCAGAGATAAGGTTCATTATTAGAATATGGCATTAATTTCTTTTTGAACATTTAAATTTTGCATGTAGTGAGATATTTATGTAAAAGGTCATTAAAGATTTTTGGTTGATACGTAGAAATTACGTAAAAGGGAAAGAAGGTTGTGAACGTTCAACGGACTTCCAGTAGTATACCGAGTTATTTTTGCTGGCTTTAAACTGATTTAAGGGAGTCATAATTTAGGGACAAACTTATTTATATTGTTACTTTGATTCAGGAATTTTCTTAAATAGTGAATAATATTATAAAGGTTGCGGAGCTACAAATTGTACATATTTTGGTTATTATATAAATTTTCGTTAATTTTGTGTACCTCATTCAGTTGGGAAGTGTTAGATAAAAAAGGGGGGCAAAAACTTCTCTGCTATTGTATCGTCGTGCACTATATGTGGATTGAACTGAATTAGTCGAGGCATATAAAACGAATTGTGTGAAATCTAAAATTTAGCACTAAATATATATATATATATATATATATATATATATATATATATATATATATATATATATAAATTATATATATATTACTCATATTTAGACCAGGGTAGAAAATTAAATAATCACATCAAATAATTTTAATCACCGTGTAGAAGCTTTGGGAAAAGGTACGCGTTATTAAAAAACCGTGAAGCATAAAAATTCATTCGTTTCATTAAAAATAAGGAGTTGAATTATGTACAAGACGCTTGCTATAAAAAAAGGAAGCAGTATTAAAAGCTCCACGTGGAATTTAATTATTCCTAGTAAAGAAACAAATAGAAATTACGTGCAAAATTTATATTAATTAACTCAATTTTAAGTAACCGGTATTAAACAAAATATACAGATAATAATTAATATTTGATTAGAGTCACTAAAAATTAAAGGGTATTATTTTAATTGGAGTTAATTGAACCATTAGTAACATATAATATCTATAAAACTTGTAAAACCCAATAAAATGCAAATCGTAGAAGTGTTATTTAGAAGTATTATGTTTGAACACCTGCGTATTTTTAAAAGGCTCATTCTGCGTAAATGTGGCAGATAACAAATGGTTATAGAGAATCTTGGAGAAACCGTAGCTTAATAGTTACGAGAAATGCTAAAGGTGGGTTATTTCACAGTCCACATGGACTGAAATAATCGATAATAAAGAATATCAATTTGCACCAATAAGAACAGAGTAGATAGAGACAGATAATATGCGCAAGACTGAGACACATATAGTAAAAGGCGTGAGTGGAGCAACGTCACTGGGTTGCGATTGGTTGAAAGTAAAAGGCAAACTTGAGAGGTAAAAATAACATTTCTGTATAAAATTTAGTTAGTTATTTCCAGACGTTGCAAGCCGTGTCTAAATTTCTGAGATTTAACTGGGGCTAGTGCAAATTTCGTAGAAATCGCTTGCCGGGCTGCGGAATGGGAACCTAGCATGCGAAATTCTGAAGAATTTTCCGTTTTGGGGATTAGACCGACAGACAGGCTAACCGCTATATATACCCAGGTTAATATGAACAAGCTCTCTTAGATTTTCGACTTGATTCAATGCGTTAAACAGTGCTTTTTAGTTTTCCGAGTTTGATAGAATAATTTAAACAGTTTGCTCGTATATTTTGGTGATTTGAAACAGTTTGTTCTTTACGTGCTACAATGAGTGTACTTTAGTGCACTTAGTCAAGAAGATACAAGTTAATAAAGTTAGTATCACTGTACTAATTAGTCAAAATTTGCAACGACAAATGAATACACAAAAGTAGGCAATTTTGGCGTATATTGGTGAAAGAAGCATGAATTTCTTTGCTATTTTTCGGGGGTGTTAATAATTAAATGGTTCATAAACGTGTCAGGATCCACAAAACAAGGTTCAGATATACACAGATGAGTTCCGGAAAAGCCCTGAAACAACTTTAGATGAATGGTGGTGGAGAAATTTTAAAAGCGTTGAGAATCAGAAGCCGTAAATATAACCCAGTTGGAATGGTGTGATTAACAAAAGGGACGAGGTACATTGAAGCTACGAGTGCAGTAACCTTCAGGTAAATTATACTATTTTGTTTGAACTTTGATGTTTTCGTGTGTGTTGAATAACTTTATAATTTATTTACCTAAAATGGACAGTAATGAAGTTGTACTAACAACAAATTTTTAATTTTAAGGTGAAATTTTCTTGTTTAAGTCGAAAGGAGTATTTAGTATTTATGTTCTTGATGAAAATTTGGGTATGTCTTTGAGCTCAATTAGACGAACCTGGTTAATTAACGTAAAGTGGTGGTAGATGCTCCCTTTGTACTCAGACTCAGGTCTGCATATATTGTTACATTAATTAGTAGGCATCCTACAAAGACTTTAATTCTGGATGCACATTAAAATGATAATAAATTTAATCTTGAAATTTTCTGAAACTGAAATTTATGCTGAATTTTAATTTTGAAATTTTAATGCATTGTGAATATTGATGTAAATAGAGTTAAAGTTGATGTTTGTGATAGGAATGTGTTTGTTTTTTTTATGATTGAGGATGAAGGTTTATCTAGGGGAGCAGCCGAGGCGATGAACAGAAGAAAGTCAACGGAACAGTTGAGTTAATGAATAGCTTTTTGTAGGATTCACAGCATTCTTGATGCCCAATTCGTGAGGCTCGATTCGAAAAGCGGAGTACCCGGATTTTGGTGGTGTCACAGCATTCTTGACGCCCAATCTGAGGGGCTCGACACCATACATGAATCACAGCAATATATATATATATATATATATATATATATATTATTAATTATTTTTTATTTATATTTTTTTTAAATACTATATATACAAATTTTGACTCTATTTTTCGTGCTTTAATTATGTCTGGTCGGTCTACAAAACAAAACTTATATAAGTGTGCCTCGACTATTTTGAACCTCTCTCTCTCAGGGTATCTACACCTACCTACCGTGGGTTCGGTAATAGGTAGATGGTCACGACACCGACCAAACAGCACTACCTTAATTTTAGTATACGTAACATTTTTTATGCGTATATGCCAAATCTAACAAACAGATCCGCGTAGCCTTGTGCCAATTCAAATACACTTATCAAAATGACTTTGACGTTCCGAAAAACACAGTACTCACCCGATTTATCCTCAGCTGTAGGCCTTTCCCTTAACTCTGGCTAACGAGCTCGACCACCGGCTGTGTCTTCACACTGAGCTCCACTATCACAAGGACTACTTGGTTTTCCAGACACCAGGTTTTTTATATGTTTGTTTTTTATTTTCCACCCAAATCTATAGATAATTACTGAATTTAGAATTTAGAATACCTTAAATTTTAACTTCCCCGCGCTAATTTTCTTCTACTTATATCGTCGTTCTGTTTAACCACTCCTTCCAATCCAGCAATATACGATCCAATACCAATCTTTACCATGCTCTTTCAAATTCTGCGCTGCTTTATACTTTCCACTCAATACCTTTCAATCGCAATGTAATACCCAAATCAGTTCCAATTCGTCTTCCTTCGGCCTACTAAATCCACTCCAATCTTACGTACCTCAATCCAAATCACTCTAAATACCAACCCTTATATACACCTGTTTCGGTGCCGCTCCAATATCTAATCTTCTAACTTTCCACTCTTCTTAACTCGTACTGTTCCCTCTGACTCTCTATACTCTTCTCTAATTTAATCAAAAGCTTTAACTTCCAAAAGATTTTATTTCGACTTTAAAATATTCAACTTAGTACATTTATACCAAAACACGTCTTTTTACCAAAATTATTCAAATCGTTCTCGTTTATTATTTACCTAGGTGATACCGCCACAAATTATTATGCCTACTTTATATACATTTCTAAAATCCCAACACCTAATTATATCGTCACAACTAGTGTTGTGTCACTAATACCTATCAGTTATCTTTTTACACTTTACGATTATATAAATAACTGTTCGATCATTTGTACATATGATCGCGTCGCACTTAAATCACTTTTGATATTGTAATTTCACATATAATTTCGATAATACAAGTTTGTCCAAAGGTTGATTCTACTAAATACGTGCCGAAATATTTCACATATAATCCTGGCCCTGTGTTGTGAACAGTGGAACTTACACAGACGCAACCGGCTTTTAGACCAGCAAATTTACACTCTATGGATGATCAACGTACAACTTAGTATAAATCCTGGAATACTGAGTTTTCTCACGTTATCAAGCCATTCTTTCGCGTATTGGCACTTTTACTCTGACCAATCTACTTTAAATACTTTACCATTTGTAAAGTACGGCAAACACAAAATTTACAATTACGTAATCTGCTTATTGGCTTGTTTTGGCAAATACACAACCTGAAAACAATAAAGTACTCTTTATTCCTTTTAGCTCTGACGTACATTTCAATATATATATATATATATATTTATATATATATATATATATATATATATATATATAAATTAAATGTTTGCCTTCAATGTTTTGTATTACACTGCTGTTGTGTGTCAGATTCTCGAATAACAAAAGAACATCAATAGTACCACAAAAAGAAATAAGCGTAGCTAGAGTCATTCTTTATACATCTAACAATGCAATATTTGAAAGTATTGTCTTTCTATTCTTGTAAATACCGGAATTATGATGCTTTTCGAAGTATTGAAATCCATGGTGAAAAATAAATTACGATGCACTTTTTTCAACTGTAAGTCGCCGCGAATAATAACTTTATGTAAAATGCATTATTATTTTTTGTACTATTGCTACTACACATTACTGTCTTTTAGTTCAATGAGGTTTGATTATGATGATTATGGGGGTTCGGGGAGAGCTTAAATACTCCCTCTCTTATCCCTCCTGGGTACCATTGCACTGTATTAAACTAACAAGAAATGTAGCCAATGATTTTTAGTCACGGAAAATATCAAGACCGACTAGTTCGAAATATTTTTGCATTTATTAAATTACATTTAAATGAAATATCGTCTTGAACAAGTTTTTCCTTTACCCATACAATTATTTCTACCACTGTTTCAGTGCACAGTCAAATGCACTCTTGTCAAGAGCTGTGTAAAGATCTACTATTTCAAAATCATCAGAAAATGAACGTAAGAAACTCCACTACTTTAAAGTTCAAAACACTCTAAGAGAATTAAATTTTAATTTGATGTCGTAACCTATTTTTCAGAGACGGTGTTAATGAAAATCTAAAGTGAGCCAAGGCGAAGGTTGCAATTAAAAATCGATCCTAAGTCTGGTCTCTTTTCTTTTATACTTTACTTTCTTCGGAATGAAGGCGGTAAATAATGGAGCAAGCAACAGATTGTTACTCAAGATCGTTTCGTTTACTTTTTAACGGAGAAGTTATAAGAGCTGGAAACTCCCTTTTTAATTCATAATTGGTGTTTGATTTTCCAGGCTAGCTTGAATATTGTTGTTTTATGTTAAAGTACAATTAGTGCAGATTACCTTTTCTTTATCAACACTTCATTTCTCTGAGAGTTTATTACATAAAATTAGCAATTATAACGTTTTAAATGAAAACAAGTCTTTACGTTACCAGCATCGGTTTGAAAGTGAATATTTTCGGAAAGATTTGCTCAGATAATGGGTACAAACTTTCTAGAAACTTTAGTCGTGCTTTAGAGACGAATTTGATCAAAGCAGTCTCTAATACGACAACAGTTTCCACTAATTGAGTAAAGGAGGTGTAATAATGGATTCCGTCCTAGTTTTGCCCCTTTAATTTAACTAGGACTTCCGTAATTAAATAAAACCACACACGTTGCTACCACACGGGTTCAAAATGGCCGCCGCGCAGTGCTGTTTGGACCTAAATTAATTTTAACTAAAATTTCTCTCCTCCAGGCTCTACTTAGAATCGAACCGCAACCTCTTTACTACATAGCATTTCAGTGTAATAGAAGACGCCGTTATATTTCCTTGCTCAAAACAAGACGACTTCGGTTACCACTAACGATATGCGTCATATCATTAAAGTTTATATTCTAGCAGAATTAGAATAAAATGAAAGAGAAGTAAATGTTATTCCAGGCGTAATTTCCGTGCAGCCTATGGTAACTTAGTTTAAGTAAAACTGTCCGGTGTACTTGCGACAAGATTTTTAATTCCACTTCCTATTTTGACCTGACAGCGAAATTTGGAGCGAGTTCAGAATTTTTCTTTTTCTCTGTGTTTACGAGCACTGTAATGAATTTATGTGAAGGGTATAACCCCAGGGTCTGAATGTTAACCCAACATTTACAACAGTGCGACAAGCTTTGCCTCTAACTAATTAAACTTTCTAACTAGCGCGGCTTAGCTGTACCTACATTAGGGAGGTATACGTGTGTTTCTGAACCCCATACCATATGACAGCTTATATCCGGCTCCAAACACCCACTATCCCCAAGTAAAATCCCCTTATCCTCATAGCTTCAGGATACTGTCAGTTCTATATTGGAGGGATGCTGTATAAAGCATTATGTTTAAGATGGTATAATGATATGTATACTCTAGTTTGTCTTAAATTTTGCATAATAGATGATACAGTTTCCCTTCTGTGTATTTGCAAAGATACATGATGAAATGTATATGTTCTTAAGTAAATAATGAACGGAGTAAATAATGCTTACTAAATTTTAAATCAAAATTCTGTACAGAAGGGTTTTTTTTAGTTATCTTAATGAACAGAACTGATTTGTTTCTAACAGTCGCCAAAGTTTTGACTCGTACAAAATTGTTTGGCGACCTTAAACTCCATTTTGAGATATCCTTAAAAAGATTAAAAGCAGAAGGATTTGGTGGATACGCATTAATAGATTACAGACATAAATATATACCCTTGTTAAATAAGAGGAGGTGATTTGACAAAGTGATTCAGGTGTCCGTCGCACACGTTGAAATAATTGAATATGTAACGTTCACGTTTGTTAGATATTAATTATTTCCATTCCTTGTAATATGTTTACTAATTGGAGTTACGTAAAACTTTATTTAGTTCGAAAGTTATGTTAATTTACTCTATAGTCGCTTGGTTGCTGGTTGAAAACAAAAGAGTCCTCACCTGTCATAATAACTTTTTGTTATCAAATTTGAAGTTTATTTATAACTTAGTAAATAGTTCCTTCTGATTTTGTTACAGCAATAATTTTTTTTACGAACTATTGATAGTAAAAGAAGACTTACCATACTAAATTCTGCAATAGAAACAGTTTGTCTTATTTTCGTATTACACGACCTACACGATACGCATAGTTGGTATATATTACGATTAGGTTTGAAATTCTTTTCAATTATATTTATATCAGTTTTTTCCTCTTTATTCATTTCTTTTATGATATTGTATTGGGACACGCTTACTGCTATTTGGTCTGGTTGTATATATGTTGTCTCTGGCTTACTGCACTGGAAATAGTAGGACCACTTTTTGTGTATCACACATCTGGTAACGTTGGAGAGCGACAGATGTACGGGAAGCGCTACGCGAAGTCCGTGACAAATTTGAAACCAAGGCTGTCAAAAATGATATTTGTTTTCGGTTAACCGGTTATTGAAAATTTAACCGGTTCGATAAAAAATCGGTTACCGTAAAAACCGCTAACCGTCAGTTACCTGTCAGACGGTTAACCGGTTAAACATCTAATCGGGTTAACCGGTTATACGTTGAGACGCATCTCATTCCTAGAATGCGGAGATATGAAATTGGAGATCTTTATAATTTATACATGTATAGTATTTAAAAATTCAGAAACTGCTTAAACATAGCTTGAATAGTATTCAGTTGTTTATAGTTTGGACTTCAACCTTCTTCAAAATATTGCATTTTGATTGTATATGTAGTATCTCATCTGTTTCTGTAATCTAAATTCTAACTAAACAGTCAGAGGCTGCGTCGAACTGAACATATCGATTATTTAATTCTGTAGTATTAAGCTTAAGACTGGGGGAAATTCTCTCCTTATTCTTCTGGCACAATCTTAGATAGGCCAACTTTTTTAAAACAAATTCTGGATGTGGTATGGTTTTAAAAAAATCAAAGAAGAAAATGACATAAAAATCAAAATTGTGAATTTAATTTTGAACATTTTGGAATTTGTTTATAGCTGAATTAAATAAAGTATTGTTGTAATTTTTATACCATCATCTTCAGAATGTTTTCTTGTTATAAAATGCATCAAAAATTAATTGTTTTGTTGAATTTTCCTATCTATGATTGTGCCAGAAGTATTTTCTATAAGCGTAGTGTGGATTTAAACTAGTCGGTATGTGGGAACATTCCCAACAGTTCACCACGTTTTACGAAGGTGTTTCTAGGCTAGTTTTATGAAAGTGGGTGCATAGCAATTAGACGTAAGTGCAACAAGCATTTTCTACATCCGTCAATGTAGAAGGGAGAACAATGATCGTCGGCAAGTGCATCAAACCAGAGCAATAAAGTCTTAAAACCCATTGGAGAGAAAATCTAACAGATAGTTGCCATACTGTTGAACTCCACGTGGACCGAGTATAATAAGACAACTTACATTTAGTGTATGGCTATTATTTGCTCTGCCAGATATGCACAACAGCAATCTCAATATGAGTTGGATTTTATAGTTTTGATAATTAGTAAATAACTTCACAAAGCGTTATTTAGGCTTTGTTGTTATTTTAAAATAATAACCTTGAAGATACTTAGGTATAAATTAAAATTATAGGTTTGCCAATGCCTGTTTTATGGTTTATAAAAGCCTTTCCTAACAACTCACCGCACTCAGGGACGTCCCAGAAAGGCTTGTGCGATCAATATCTTAGACCAATAAAAATTGATAGTTACACTTTCAATTTTCGTTGAATAATATATATATATATATATATATATATATATATATATTATATATATATATATATTCGTGGTAATGGATTTAACAACTCACCGCACTCAGGGACGTCCCAGAAGAGCTTGTGTGATCAATATCTTAGACCACTAAAAATTGATAGTTACACTATCAATTTTCGTTGAATAATATATATATATATATATATATATATATATATATATATATATATTAATTAACTTAACACACTTCTTGACCAGTTATAATAATATTCTTCTTATTCCTGGAATTTGGTCATCAAATAACTTCACAAAAAAACGAAAACTACAGCTTTTCGAATATGAATATATTATATAATTGCTATACGCGTTTCGGTACAAACTACCATAATCATTAAGCACCTACAATATTACACAGTTATTACAAAAAAGTTTTAAAAAATTGTTATACATACCCGAAATTACATAAAACTTTTTGATATTAGTGAGTTTGCTAATTAGGATGTGAACATTTTAGTCAGTTAGATAAAACACATTTATCGTAAAAATAACTAAGATTAAAAATAGACAAATAATAAACAAAATTTAACAATGTATCACATCTTCTTTTAAAAACTAAATTGCTTAAACTAAATTATAATGCTAAGGTAACCAACAAACTTATTGTTATCATTGATAAATATTTAGCGCGGGCAATGTGTGCATTTGTTTTAAACCAGGCTTGTATTAAGTGTATGAATCTTTACAGTGTTGTATTAAACAAAAGAATCTGAGGTTGAAATAGTTTCATGTCTTAATGTTAAAAGATGACTACATACAAAAAATGAATGACATATTACAGGATAAAAATACTTATGCCATTAAAAAAAATGATCCCACTTTACAAATACAAACCACAATAAATTCACTAATGAACAATTGGAAAAAGAAGGCATATATATCACAAAATGAAAAAAACCACCTAATTTGTCACAATGGTCACGCACCATATATGTACGGTCTACCTAAGATACATAAGGAAAACATCCCGCTTCGACCAATTATAAGTACAAAAAATACACCAATGTACAACCTATCAAAGTTCCTAACCGAAATCATGAAAAAAATCGTAGGGCAAACCCAATACCATGTGAATGATAGTTGGGATTTCCAAAAATTTATCGTAAACCAAAAAGTTCCCAAAAACCATATTATTATTTCACTCGATGTACAATCTCTTTTCACAAACATTCCTACTGAACTTGCAATTAATACAATTAACAACAACTGGAATAAATTTAACACAATAACTAATATTCCCAAAGAAGAATTTACCAAAGCCGTAAAACTATGTCTTGACGCAACCTATTTCAAATTTAATAATACAGTTTATGCACAAATTTTTGGTACAGCAATGGGATCACCCATATCATCTACTATTGCCAACCTAGTGTTAGATGAGCTGGAGAACTACGCAATCAATAATTTAAATTTCAAACCAATATTCTATAAAAGATACGTAGACGATTGCATCATTTGCCTACCAACTCATAAAATTAAAGAAACATTAGATTCATTCAATAGTTTTCACCAAAGGTTGCAATTTACTCACGAAAAAGAAATAAACAAAACCATCCCTTTCATGGACATGCTCGTTACTTATAATTCTGCGGGAATAATTTCAACCAATTGGTACAGAAAAACCACCTGGAGTGGTAGATACCTTAACTTTACTACTGTAAAAAACCATATCTAGCAGCTTGTCTTAGATCAAAAGATTTAAGTAATGCATGAGGCAAAGCTGTAGTTTTCGTTTTTTGTGAAGTTATTTGATGACCAAATTCCAGAAATAAGAAGAATATATATATATATATATATATATATATATATATATATATATTCGTGGTATTCGTTTCTGGCAGTTTGAAAATTTGTATATGGCGCAAAATTATTGTGCAAGCAATACTTTTATAATCTAATTAAGAATGTTTTCTAAGCGGGCGTTGCAATGTGTTTTTGTGTACACTTCTTCACTCTGATTTTTTATATCCTTTTCTTGGGTGTGTAGATCAGAATGGACAAGCAAAATTTATGATAAATGTTGTCTTGAGGTGCCCATGTCCCCATGTGTATTTTTGCATGTTGGATAGGTGTTCCAGGAATGTGCTCTTCCGTGCTGGAACTGTAAATTTGTTTGTGTTTGGTTTATTGTTCTAATTCTTTTTGTATAGTGTTCCTGTGTGTGTGTGTGTGTGTGTGTGTGTGTGTGTATGTGTGTGTGTGTGTGTAGATAAAAATGAATAAGTTAAATTTGTGAAAATTCCCTTTTAATGCAAGGCTGCGACGCTTTAATTGTGACATTATGTACCTTGGCACCATCAATAAAAAGCGGCGATAGAATGACTAACACAAACGCCGTGGTTGTGCTTTATGCATCGAGTATTGTGAAGTTTGTTCGAGATTTTTTGGTGCAATGTAATGTATATGTTATAAATTTTGCAAGAATATAAGTTTTGTTAGTATGGCAGTTTGTTGGTATTAAGATTTGTACATTTGTTTGCTGCATACTCTGAAGTTCGTCGGCGAAGAATAAAATTTGTCGGAGAAGTTGATTTCTGCAGTGGTTTACAGTAAAAGTGAGTTTGTTGAAAATCGATTTGTTCGATAGCTATAGTATAAAATAATGTTTTTGGTACGAATTCTAAATAGGTGCATATTGTCGAAATTTTTAAATAACAAACCGTTTTATGTCAGGATATGTAGCAATGCACCATTCTATTTATAATTGGAAATTGAAAACTGATAGGATTTTAGCTAATCAGAGCACGTCTATTTTCGTTCAATCCAACAACCCAAAGACCTCATTTTTATAAATAATCCCATTATTAGGTATATATAAATATATTTGTACGTATATTCTCAAAAATCAACAGAAACATTAGCAAGTTTCAAATACATAAATTAAATACAAATTATCAAATCCAAAGGCATACACAGAATAATAATCTATAGGAACACTGTGGCACGATTTAAATAAAATTAAATAAAAACCCTTAACCACAAAAAATATTTAAATTACTAGATACGTATTTCGACCACTATGTGGTCATCATCAGTAGAAAAAAAAAAAAAAAAATAAAAAAAAAATAAAAAAAAAAAAAAATAAAAAAAAAAAAAAAAATAAATTAAAAAAGAAAAAAATTAGCTGTATAATTTACTATATTGTTGCTTTAAACACTATCGAGGATATTCTCCTCACCCGCATGCTGGTGTTCTCAACAACAAACAAGTGAATTGTCATACACAGAATAACAAAGTACACTGATATTATCAACAATTTCGACATAATACACCCGTATACGACTTCTATTTTGCACATAATCATTCTATATAACCATACCCGTTTCCACACCACTTTTCGCTAAAACACAAACATCGAAAATATATGCGATTAGAGGTATAGTACTCGGCGCGCCTTTTTTACAAGTGATATCCTTCATGCAGACCTAGTCCAATAATTCAATAGTCACTAATCAAGCGTATCTTCTTTTTTTCTAAAAGACAAAATTTTTAAAAATATAGGATTGAAATATTGAAGGATATATTATACTTTGCTAACTGTTTCAGTTTTTGAGCATTCCATATATAATCGAGATCAACACATCTAGTCCTTTTTTTAAGTTCCCGCGTACGATTTCCGGACAAATACAGTTCATGTAAAAAGATTCTAATTTATGAAGCATTGTTTTTGTCTACAAATCGTCATTGTGTATCATTTTCACGATGTATAACGGCAATTCATTTCTAATAAACACGGCAAAATAACATACGAGCCTTTTCGAGATACGAAGTTGGCCCTAAATCTATAAACATTTAATTTATACGATTACATTTTTTAAAACCTTAAGATAAAGTACCTGGTAATAATAACTATGTTTTTTTTTCAAGTTCAGCATCCCATGTACATATTGCATACAAATGTCTCCCTTCTTTGCAGCTTACTCTAAAGTCATGCCATGGTTTATACTTTGGGTAAACATTTCACTTCAAGCAATGTATTGTGACTAATTAAGTCTTAGAAAAGATAAATAATTACTCACGAAAGTTGTAATAAAGTAATTTGAAAAAATTATCATCGGGCGACACTGCTAAAGATGGATAATCTATATCTATATAAAGCCCGGAAATAAAGCGGCGATATTAGGAAAAGCGATTCTACACAAAAAAGATTAATACCATAAAGTCTTTTACACTTTCAAATTTTTGCATACTTATTTGGTTCTTTGTCTTCGCGTTCTAAATTTTGCGCAGACCCCCAATGCAAAAAGCAAAAACAAACCTTGACTTGTAAACATGATTCAAAAGTTTTTTTAACATTTCTATACATTAGGATAGCATCCAAAAGTGTTCAAAAATATCCCCCCATGTGTAGCGTATAATCGATGTGTGTGAACATAAGAACCCCGTTTGTTAAAAATTATGATTTTGAAAGTTGTTCCAGATTGTTCTAACGTTGTGCTACTTTGTTCCTAATCAATATTATTTTATTCCAAACGATTTCTCGAATAATGGAAAACCCCGTTTTAATACTAGCACCTCTTTTTTACAAATCAAAGGTTTGATCCTCGTTGAACAGTGTTCTAGTTGTTCCAAAAGGATAACTCCGCCTGAAAAAGATTCTTGAAAATACGGATAAACACTTGTTTCTTGGAACCCCTTTTTCGCGAACAAACCGAATGTAATACCTTCGGGTAGAGCATTGGGGACGCGGCCGCCTAGCGGCCCTATGTAAATTATAAAGTATGAATCTCGCATCACCACTGGATATCCCAAAATCGATTTTTGGACTATATCAAAAAGAGTAAAACATACCCTTCATCTTCCTCTTTTATTCCATTGACTAACTTTTTGTAAGTCGATTTGGAACAATGTGGTACAAGGGTAGAACAACCTGGAACAATTTTCAAAAGCATAATTTTTAAAAAAGAGGTGCTAACTTTACACACATGTAGTACCGCTCTCTGAATTATTGACGCATCAAATCGAGACACACTGAATATTTCATTATTTTAGCATACTTACCTACTCATTTGCAATTCGATAGTTTTTAGTTCAAAATTTATTGCTTTTATTACTCGAATATTTTTGGTTCGTTTGGTTCTACTCTATCAGTTGTACGCGTTCTTGGTTTATAATTGCCTTTACCATTTCGAAAACAACAATACTCACTATTTTCACTATTGCAATTGTCTGTAAGATTTGAGCTATAGGACCGGTATAGGTATGATTTTGATTTTCAATTAGTTAGCATCAATACTTACCGTGCGATCAATTGAAATATTTATTTATTTATTTATATCCACACAACTGTTATGTTAACTGAATCAATTTTTTTGTATATTTAAGAAAAACTGAGTCACGCTGATTTTGATTTTAGCCATTTTAATTAGTACCGACAGTCACTGTAGCGCAGTAATGCAGATATGACTGAAATTTTCCATACAAGTAACATACACCAACAAAAGTTTATGCCTAAATATGCAGTTAGTGATATTTCATGCAATTTGGTTGTTTCTCATTTTTATAAAATAAGAAATGACTCACATATAGTGCTGCGTTTTAGCGTTAACAATATCTATCTTGTTCAATTAGTAGTAATAAAATAACTAAATCTACTTTTTACTTTTTCATAAAGGAATAATTCCCAACGATTTATATTTCAATTGACACTCAATGTATTTTAAAATAATATAAATACCAATTTATAATAAAACAGTAAACAATGATCACTAAAGTGAAAAATGCATCTTCTTGTAAATAAAATGTACATTGCACAATCAAACCAAATAATAAAGCTGAATGCTAGCGACTGAATTATTATTTATACAGTATACAATATGCATACACTACTAAAATGTCTTCAATTAGCAGACGTAAAACCGAAATATGGAATTTTTTCAAAGCTTGAAAAAAATGGTGCATGTTCATTTAACCCTAGGATGCATAGCGTGGATCTTTTTGACCCAGGTGTTACTTAAAAACTTCATCTTTTTAAAATTTTAGTTTTATATATTTGATATTTTATGTATGCCTTGTTTGCTTATTTGTTAATAGCTCGTAAGCGTTCTCAGTTTTTAATAAAATATATTTCTTCTGAGGAATAAACAAAAAAGAAATTTTACGCCTTTTACATAGGGTCAGGCCCGCGCCTAGCACTTTTGGCGCCCTTGTACAAATTTAAAATAGCGCCCCAAATTTGTATTACATTCATATGTGAGTACAGATACGGGTTAAGTTTGGTATTATTATCCACTATTGAAAAATAATTTTAAAAAGCATTTTCATAAATTTATATTTTACAAGTATAGGCCATACAAGTATTTTCTCATTGAGGTATATAACATAATTATAAACTTATAGAAAACAGAAATATATTCTAACAGTATTACAACTCAACATTTTTGTAATTTAGTTTCAAATGTAATATATGATACAAAAGCACAAGGTATTAGGTATTGTTATTAATATTTTAGCTAAGTAAATTGAGCTTTTCGTGCTTTAATTTTTGCAAATTGTTTAATTAAATCTTTGGTGTCTAATTCTTTTAGCTGGTCCGATTCTATTGAAATTATAGCAAGATAACTTAGTCGGTTTTGCCCCATGGTCGATCTTAAATAATATTTTATTATTTTGAGTTTTGAAAAAGATCGTTCTGTGGTATCAACCGAAACCGGCATTGTTAATAAAATACGAAGTACAGTATTGCCCGAAATAAACAGTACTGAAATTGTAATTGTTTTGTATATTTAAAAAATACATATTATTGACACTTTATTATATGTTCTAAATGTGCACCTCCTCGTTCGAGACAGACTTCATAACGATGTTCTAAGTTTCTGGTCATGTTATTGAATAAGGGTTGTCTCAGGGCTGCGAAGAAGACTCTAACGGCATCCTTTAATTCATCGATGGTTTGTGGTGCCCGTTTGAAAACGGCATTTTTAGCCATGCCCCAAATGTATGCGTCTGGAGGTGTGAGGTCTGGAGAATGTGAAGGATAAGGAAGTCAGTAAATCGTGATATGAATTTGCTTGGAAAATGTTCTTGAAGAAATTGACGAATTGCGGCAGCAGTATGGCAAGTTGCCCCGTCCTGCTGAAAAAATTGGTTTCGAAATGCCAAGTTACGTGCACGACAGAATTGACGTAGATCAGGGATAAATCGTGTTAAAATTTGTCTGTACCTCTGTTGATTAAGTGTGACTTGCCTACCATTCTCTTCGATAAAGTACGGACCAATGATTCCGTGTCCGTAAACAGCACACCAGACACTCACTTTTTCACTATGTAAAGGAACCTCTTGAACCTCATCGGGTCTGGCAAAGCCCAGAAATCGATTTGTGCGACGATTCACATAGCCTGACAAGTGAAAATGTGCTTCGTCTGAAAACCAAACATTTTTCAAAAATTCAGGATTTTCATACTGTAACGCGAGATTTCTGGCGCAATATTCCACTCTACTGCGATAATCCCGAGGATGTAGTTGTTGATGTACCTGAATCACATACGAAAATGTACCCAGCTCCTTCAGGATTCTTTGAAAGGAAGTTCTTTTAAATCAAGTTGTAACGCTGTCCTTGCCTGGCTGACTTTTGGATTTTCTAAGATTTGCTCAAAACACGTTCATGGTTATTGTTGTTGTTAACTGTCCTGGGACGCCCTGAGTTTCCTTTTCGTTGGCACAATACACTACCTGTATTTCTAAACTTTTCAATAACCTTCAAAATTACAGCATTACTTGGAGAACGTTTATTAAACCTTTGTGTGAATTGATCAGACACGTATAGCAAACTTGCACCATTACGTCGGCCGATTCCGTATGAACGAAAATAATGCTCTACCAGAAACACTTTCTCCTCTGTACTTAACACCATTTTTAACAATTAGGCCCTACTAATTACTTGTTTGAGGTTTACTTGACAGGTCTATACTAGCTAACTTGAGTGTGACAGCGCACGCATAAAAACACCGCCAACTTAGTTTCAGTACTGTTTATTTCGGGCAATACTGTATTATGCTCGCATTAGGAAAAGAATCCACTAAGTTGTTAATTGTTATATAATTTAAAGTTTTTTCTGGAACGTAATAACTTTTTCATCAAAATTTTGTAAATATTGCAATTCTTTAACAACTTCCACGGCAGTTATTTCTCGTTCATTGCGGGTTTTGTCATTTAATAAATTTTCAACTTTTTAACATAATTCTAATTGTTTGTTTTCAGAATAATTTTTTTATTTATCAATATTATGGGTTCATCGTCACATTTATAATCAAAACGTTTTTTTTTTAATTTTTTGCGGTTTTAGACCTCTTTGTTTTTGAATTTAGGTTCTATGTCTAACCTGGATGCCATTTCTTTAGCATCAATCAATAGATCATTAGAACCTTTATCGGAGCGGTAGGTTTTCAAAAAATTATTCAAATTATTTAAATGATTATAACACTGAGCAACATCAAAGTTCGGTTTTTGAATAATTTTACTAACAATGTTAACTTTACTTAAAATATTATACCACAATATAAGAATGCAAATGAACTCAAAATTTTGTAATTTGTTGACCAACAATGCAGCCAAATTTTTTACGTTATTTTTAAAATTTCCTTCGCTTATTTCAAAGAGAGCATCATAAACCTCCCCAAGTTGATACCGACTAGACCATCGAGTATCCGATAAAGGTTTTAAGTTAAATTTGTTACATTAGATAAATTAGATTTCAGAATTGACCAGTGATTAGTAGAAGCTGAAAAAAATACAAACAGTTCTTGAACTAAAAAAAAAATTGATGCTCAAAGTATTCGATTTTGCGGCATGGCATCATTAACGACTAAATTTAGACTATGATTGCAAAAAAAACAAAGAAAGCTCGTGGATTCAAATTCAAAAATTTTTGGTAAACCATTATACCTACCACGCATATTTGCCCTTTTGACGTATCCCTGACCCCGCAAATCGTTAATATTTAAGCCTTCTTTCTCTAACGCCGCCAAAAGAAATTATGTGAAGTCTTCATCCGACACATCATCTATAAGACAAAATAATAAAAAATGTTCTTCTATACTACTTCCCGTGCTCTTTAAATTAACAAAGCTTATACAAACTAAAATTTGTTCTTGGTGACTAGAGTCAGGAGTGCAGTCTAATAATATGGAATAATGTTTTGGACGAGCAGCAAGGATTATGACGTCATTTAGTTCCCCGTTGAATCCTCAACATCGTTCGGGTGTCTTCGGAAACCTTCGGTATGCATTCTATAGGGTACATAAAGCAGGTACGCTAGAGTAAATTCTTTAGTTATAAGTTAGTTTTCTTACAAGTCAAGTCTTATAGTGCGGATTTTGTTTTGTACTAAAATGGTACCTGCAAACGTTTTTAAATGCGACTCTTGCAGTGCTTCCTATACCTGGAAAAATGCTCTCAAACGGCACCAGAACAAATGTCGTGGTGTAACATCGTCTACGGTTAAGCTTATACATCCGTCCGCAGCAAAGTACTTAAACTGTGGGTCTTGCGGTATCGCTTTTACGAGAATGGACAACTTACAGCGACACAAGGAAAAACAGCATGGTATGTCATTAAGCCGTAAACGTTCAGCTCCGCCAGCTGTTAAGGGGTCTTGTACGAAACAACCACGAATTATGTGCAAAGTATGCGATTTCGAAATGGAAAAAACTACGTATGCCGCACACTTAAGGAGCAACAGACATAAAAATGCATCAGTTACCGCTACTAGCGACGATGGTATAGAAATGGTTAGCACTGCGTTTAACAACCGTATGGCTAGCTATCGCATAAAGAACGCCAGTGTCGACGATGGAGTGCCCGAGTTTCTTCGGAAGCAGAAAGAGCGATTTATTCGATTAATTAATGAAAAAAGAATACAACATACAGCAGTAAAAATCTACTGCGAACTCTACGGCGTTTACACCAAAATGGGGGAAGAGAGGTTCGATGTGAAATCCTTTAACACAAAAAATGTGGTTATAACGTCTTCTAGTAATCTGGAAAATATGTACGAGATCTTAAGCGAAACCATGCGAACAAAATCAGAGGAATTTGAAACATGTGGGTCCGGTTGGTCTTTGGAAAAAGTGCTCTATTTAGAAATAAATATTAATAAGTATAAGCCGATATGAGAAGTTCTAGGTTAAGAATAAAAAATTGTGTATATGTATTTAGAAATGTGGTTTACAAAATTTAAACTGTATTAGTAAAAATTGTCTGTAATAAAAAGTTTTAAGAATGGGTTTTAGATTTTCTTTTAGGTATGAGCTGCAGGAAAGTTATAATTTAGAGGGTGTGTGTAAAATGGTTAGGGGTGGTCCTGTTTTAAATCTGTTTACAGATTCGGATTCTACATAAAATTCTAGACTAACAAGATGTATTGCATGTATAAAAATTTATAAGGACGGTCGGAAATCGCAACAGGTAAGAAATCTTAAAATCAGCGTAGCTCTCTGGGGGATGGAGCTATCTAAAAAATTTAAAGAGATTCGGGTAGCTTAGATAATTCTAATATTAATTGATACCAAACAAGGTAGGTTTATCTCGTGGGTGGAAATGTGGAGAAAGATTTATCTCGCAGAGGGTATATGTGTAACTTTGCAGGGCGTGGTCCGATTTCAAATCTGTTTACAGATTCGAATTCTGCGTAAAATTCTAAGCTAATTTAATGTATCGCATGACTAAAAAAATTTATAAGAACGCTCAAAAGTCGCTACAGGTAAGAAATCTTAAAATTGGGGTAGCTCCATGGGGGATGATGCTATCTAAAAAATTCCTAAAGATTCGGGTAGCTGAGAAAATTCTAATGATAATTAATACCAAACACGATAGGTTTATCTCGAAAGATGCAAAGGCTAGACGAAGAAAACTATTTGTTAGTTTTGCTTATAGAGCAAAGAGCAAATTGTAGAGGTTCCGGACTTTAAAGGGGTATAATTTTGCAGGGCATGGTCCGATTTCAAATCTGTTTACAGATTCGAATTCTGCGTAAAATTTTAGACTAATTTAATGTATCGCATGTATAAAAAAATTTATAAGAACGCTCAAAACTTGCTACAGGTAAGAAATCTTAAAATGAGGGTAGCTCTCTGGGGGATGATGCAATCTAAAAAATTTTTAGAGATTCGGGTAGCTGAGAAAATTCTAATATTAATTGATACCAAACAAGATAGGTTTATCTCGTGGGTGGAAATGTGGAGAAAGATTTATCTCGCGGGTGGAAAGAATACGGGTGTGACGTAATCAAAATGGTTGGGGGTGTCCGAGCAAGGAGGAGAGCAAGGAGGAGCAAGGAGGAGATTCCTAAAAAATAAGACTTTATAGTGGGTTTTTACATGTAAATTTGATCCAGATGTGTGTGGAAATGTGGATGCTGGTGGAAATGTGGAGTTGATTCGTCACTAAATGGTCTACTCAGGTCAAGAAATGGAAGTATACAATATCGAGGTAATATAAAGGTGAAACCTGATGTAGCTATTAAGGCAAATTAGAACTGCACCGCGTCATTACAGGTTTAATATTAGAGCCAATAAGCTGTAATGTAGTTTATAGAATTATTGAATATTACGGGGATCTTTATTAATTATTTTAAACAATTTTTTACACACAGACAGGCGTTCTTAGCTTACTTGAAATAGTTCAAAGCCTTTGAAGCGATGAGTGTTTGAAATGCTCATTTAGTAGGAATAGTCAACCTCATTATCTATGTAATTACAGATACTGGAGCAAGGTAATATATTACAATCTCTGCATAAATAAGGGAGCTTGTTTCTACCTCGTCAAGTTTCTGTAAAGTCGTTACAGGTACAAAGGAACATGCGTATATTGACTCATATCAAGTAAACACACAAACGATGTGGTATTTCATAGATAACTGAGCTAAATAATTCTGTTCTACAAACACGCCTATATATAATTATTTGTCTTTATTCATAGTATTCCTCCATCTCTCTGAAACTGTTTATCAGAATTTTCCATCTGACAAACTTTACATACAAGTTTGAATTTCGTAACATGCACACATTAGGGCACGATTTAGTCACTTCAGCTAATTCAATTTTCAATATTTAGTTTTATTGGAACGTAGGTAGGTGTCATTTTGTGGGTTATGGAAAAACGCAATTAGGTGTAAAAGGTGCTGATATTTTTATTTTAATTCAAAGTGCAAACACGGAGATTAAGTGCAAAATATGATATCAATTAAATGTCCGGCTTGGCGCTTCTGGTATATAGTCAACCTATCGGCGACGTTTTTATAACCTTTTTACACATTTCTGACTCAAAATCATGAATAACAGCATAATTACTACTACCACTAGCATAAACTCTGGCTCTACTAGAAGAAGTCCAACAGCGTCAAATCACACGATCTATGCGGCTAACTGATGTCCTCATTTTGTGAAATAATAAGACCTGGAAATTTCTGACACAATAGTCCAATTATTGTTTCATCAGATGTGTGATACGTAGCGCCGTCTTTGTGGAAATAAAGGTCTCTCAAGTCCATAGCTTCTAATTTAGGCCATAGACAGGCGCACGATAAAGCAGTCCATTGTTCGAAACCGCATTTTGTAGTAATCTCGAAGAAATACGGCCTATGATGGTTCAAAAACCACGCCAAATAGTGAAGCGGAAGCGGTGAAGTTGCATTGATAACTCAAGTACCGTTCGTTAATGATCTGAGTCCCAGCTGCAGCAGCTTTTGTTAATAACATACTCGTCTAGTTTTGCTGATATTATCGTAAAAATTATTGCGACAAATACAGATAAAGCTTTGCCAAGCGCATGAAAAATTAGATGCACCTGCTTAGATGGCCAAAAAATGGCCAAAGTCTAACTTCAATCAAGCGAAAATTGTTTCTGGTTTTTCTGTATTGGAAAAATAGATTCGAATAATTATTACAAAATGGAAGCTATGAAATCGAACAAGCAGCTAATTACAAAAAGTCATGTTGCTGCTCTTCGTTACTTACTTTTAGTGAACCCGCAAAATTTCCACCTAAGCAGTTTAGTGATATAAACTTTCGCAAAAAATAAAATGACTGTCACATCCGGGGATAATTTACCAAGAATATAGTTTAGTATAAAGATGCTGCTTGCAGGTGTATGTGCCCGTAACGCGTTAATCTTTTCATGTCGATAACTAAACAGATTTTACCAGGGTCATTAAAATTTTTCATTCAACATCATTATCGTTAGATCTTCAGTACTAGAATTAGTTGGACGCGTACCTCATTTTTTATTCTGAGCTGACCTATACATTTCGCTGAAATCCCCACAGCCTACATCTTTCATTATCTGTGTGCAAGAGTCCTACCTCTGCTTTTAATATATGGCGTACTAATTTCCTCATACCTTAGTAAATGTCGTATCAATCTATCTCTCTTATTTTTTACTGTTTTCTACAGATTCTTCTTTCCCTACCGTTTCTGGGCCTCTTTGTTTTTAACTTTATCTGTCGTTGATAACTTCATCATACATCTGTAGCACCACATTTCAAAGGCTTTTATCTTTTTTCTGTCCTATTCTTCAACTGTCCACGCTTCATAACCATACAGTGCTGTGCACCACACATACGTATTCCGCAATCCTTACCTTGTTTCTATGTTTGTTGTCGTCGGACTTAGTAGCTGTTTTTTTGTTAATACAACACGGTCTATATTATTTTTTACATATTCTGCACTTTCTCTTCTATTGTTTTCTAAAAATACACCCTATTTCACGGATATACAATGGTACGCGAAGCGGATTAAGCTAAATACGGATATTAAGATCCCCCACTACTTAGACACTTGACTAATTAATAGTTTTCAATTACTCCTTTCGCACCTGCTTTTGTTTACGATAATTATCAGGTTTAAATACAATTACTTTTTTCATGATTATGTTTTCCGTTCTAAAACCGGTTGAACGCGTCTCTCCATTGATTTCTGTTCTGAGTTAATCTACACATTTCCTTGAAATTCATACAGCCTATTTTTTAACTATCTGTGTGCAGTAGTCTAGCCTAAATCTACCTCTAGCTCTCTTTTTCTTTTTTCTGCTTCTAATATACTCAGCACTATTCTTCCATGCCTTGGTATATGACCTATCATTCTATTTCTCCTATTTTTTTTACTGTTTTCCACATATTTCATTCTTCCCCTGTCATTTCTAGAATCTCTTTGTTCTTAAATTTGTCTGTCCATGATATCTTCGTTATACGTCTGTATCACCACATTTCAAAGGCTTATCCTTTTCGTGTTCCCTTCTCCTTCTGTCCACGTTTCACAGTCGTACATGACTGTAATCCAGATAGACTTCCAGCAATCCCCTCCTTGTTTCTATATGTGTCTTTTTGGAACATAATAGTTGCTTTTTCTTGTTAAATGCAGCACGGCCTTGTGCTAGTCTTTGTTTGATATCCTTTGCACTTTTCACATCTTGTGTTGTTTCGCACCATAAGTATCAGAAATCCTTAGCTTCTTATAAATTCTCGATTCCTACTTGTATTCTGGTTTTCATCTTATTTACCTCTCTTCTACTCTCCTACTCCTACTTTAGCTTTATTTTTGTTAATTTTCATACCCGTATCACTCTGTTAGTACTGTTTCCATTTTATTAAGAACTACTGCTAACACTTCCTTGGTAGAGCTAATACCGCTATATCATCAGCAAATCTAAGCATATCAATCGTTTATCCCTGCAAAGTTTCTCTGAATGTCTTTCTGCATTTGACAGTATTCATTGACTTTTCGGTGTACAAGTTAAAAATCAAGGAGATAGGATACATCACTGTCTCACCCCTTTCCTAGTATTTACTTTTCACGTTCTTGTTCTAATTTTATTACAGCCGTTTGCTTTTTGTATAATCTATACTACTGGTCTATTCCTATAACGCATGCCAATCTTCTTGAGTATTTCCAACATTTTTCCGATTTATACATTGTCGTACTTTTCAGTTCTATGAGCCCTATATACACACTTTCACCCTTTTCTATTGTTTTCTCAATTTTTACCCTTGCTGGTCTCCCGTGTTCCCCTGTTTCGCGTAACCCAACTTGATGTCCTACTATTTCTTCAACCCGTTTGTCCATCCGTCTTTGTACAATTCTAGTTAATAATTTTGACACTTGTGTAGTCAAACTTATTGTTCAAAAATTTTCACATCTATATGGACCTCTCTTTTTTGGTATAGTGACTATGGTGTTATGTTTGAAATCTTTGAATATCTCTCCTCTTTCATACATATAAGTTACAAGTTGAAAGCGATTTTCCTGCTACTGCATGCCCTTCGTCTTTAGAGTGTCTGCTTGCGGTTTATTATATCCCGTGCCTTATTATTTTTCAAACTCTTTAATGCTAGTTAAAATTCATCTCTAAGTAAAGGATATCCCAAGTCGTACTTTTCAATGTTTGATTCCTCTTCTAGTGCTTCTAGTTCCGGCCCTTCATATAAATTCTTTATATATTCTTGCCATCTAACCATTTTCTCTACATTTTCTACAATAACGTTTCCTCCCGCGTCTCTTATATTCTTGCTATACGGTTTTATATCCTTAAAATTCCTTCTAATTAGTTTGTATGCTTCGTCTATTTTTCCGATTTCCATCTTAGTTTGTATTTCTTTGCACTTTTCATCAATCCATTGTTCTTTAACTTTCCTGCATTTACGAATAATTTCTCATTTTATGGTTTTGTACCACTACTTTCCTGGTTCGTATAGTCTGCTTTTGCATAGTTGCATTTCTTCTATTAAATTCAGAATATCCTTTGATGCCCATGGTTTCTTAATTTCCTTTTGTTTATACCTCAGAATATCTCTGGCCGCAATGTCTAAACTGGATTTAATATTATTCCATTCTGTTTCTACTTTCTTAGTATCGGAAATTTTCCCGATGTCTTTCAGTAATTCATTTGACACTTTATCAAATTATTCCTGGATATTTTTATCCTTCAGCTTCTCAAATTCAGAGCAGCTTTTTCCATTTCCATTTTCAAATTTCTAAATCTAAGCGCGGTTTTCATAATTACTATATTGTTGTCAGTGTCTATAACTGCTTGTGGGTGATTATTCCTACAGTTCTTTACTTGTTCTTATACCGTTGTCGAACAAGAATATGACCTATGTAATATCTCACTACGTCTTCTGACACCTTCCACGTCTTCTAGCACAATCTTGAAATAATATGTTTGTGATGGTTAAATTATATTTGGTTCAAAATTCTACCAACCTTATTTTCCCTGTCGTCTCTCGTGACTAAAATAAATAAACCTATTACCGTTCCTTCCTTACCCTTGCCTGTTACTGCATTAAAATCCTCCGTAATTATTACGCATCTTAGGTGACTTCGATATCTTTGTAGTCGCTTCTACCTCTTCCTCACTGTAGCTATAACTGGACATGCACACTTGTATTATTACTGTGTTTATCGTTTTAGATTGTAGTCTAACCATAAGTACTCTTTCGTTCTCTTATAGGTAGCTTCCTACACAGTGTTTTATCTTTTTCCGCCTAACTATCCCCTTACCTAAATTTCCTTCCTCTAATCCTTTGTAAATTACACTCAAATCTCTGCTCAAAAAATCTCCTTCCACTGACCACTGAACTTCGCTTATCCCTACTACATCTAATGCTAAGCTATCCACCTCAATTTTCTAATTCTCTAGCTTTCCTACTTGCTTCATGCTTCTGACATTCCACGCTCCGACTCACAAAATGTTTCCATTCCTTCCGTTAAACTTTCCGATCACATCCTCCTATGTAGTCCTCTCCCGGAATTGTAATAGGGACTATGTTAACTTCAGAATCTTTTGCCCCAGAGGATAAATTCATCTTAAAAACATTTGTAGTACGCAGTGTACTTGGGAGGTAATGTGGTGGATTCTCGTTGCCTTCTACATCGCAGCAGTGTGTCTTAAAATGACTTACCGACCTCTACGATATCTGCCACTCTATGGACCGATAGAGCTGCTGTCCTGTTTAGGGACCTGTCATAGTCTGTTTCCCTACTAAAGGGTTTCTTCCCGTTGATGGACTCTTTTATGTATCGTGTGATGTCAGGTCTTTTGTCCCGGGTAACAGTCTCTACAGAACACTGTTGCATTGTTTCTTGGATGGTCTTCGTGAGATACTGTAGTGACTTGTCAATATCTTGTGTGCTGTTTTTGTCTGGGTTTCCGTCGATGATTTTCCTTTGGAGAGCCTCGTTAGAACTTTCGCCAATTATGTTTTCATCCTGGTGCGCCCGTGTGTCGTCTGTTAGGCTTGTATCTGTATTTCGGTTATAATTGGTAGACGATCCAACTGAGATCTTGATAGACTTTTATGTCCAGTCGTGTGATGTCAGGTCTTTATGATCTCGGTAGCAGTGTCTACGGAACACTGTTGCATTGTTTCTTGGATGGTCTTCGTGAGATCCTGTAGTGACTGTCAATATCTTGTCGGTGCGTTTGTCTGGTGTTTACGATCGTGATTTTCCTTTGCCGAGAGCCTCGTTGAACTTTCGCCAATTATGACTTATGCTGTGCGCCTGTGCGTCTGTTGGTTGTTATCTGCTCCAGGCTTCGTGTTATGGCATTGGTAGAGATCCAACTGAGGTCTTGAGAACATTATGTCCAGCGGTCGGTATGTTCTTTATGCTTGAAATGTCGCAGGATTCTGCTCTGATGTTCTGTCCGGTGGGATTATTGTCCGTGCGTCGGTGTTAACGATTCGAGTCTTGACAGAGTGTGCTGTAAGAGAATGCGGCCTTCTTGTTGGCTAGTTAATCCTGACGCCCAGCTTCGTGTTTGGCATTTAGGTCTCCAGAATTACTGTCGAGTGTATCTTCTGTGCAGTCGTCGATGTCTTGAGGGCATAAGTAGTCGATTGTGTATCAGTATGGCAACTCCTCCGTGAGCATGGTTCTCCTGGTTTTAAGCCGCGTTCTTTCCTGTAAGATGTTGTAATTTGCCAGGCTGAGTTGGCTGTGTGCAAGTGCAATCTTGGTTTTCCTCAATCATTGCGACGTCCACGTTGTGATGCTGAAGGAAGTGTTTCAGTTCAGGTCCATCATGTTCCGTATCCACGTTGGCGTTCCAGGAGTTTCTTGTTGTTGGTCTATTGTCCATTATAGGTTTTAGTATGTCGAACATTGCCGTCCATTGTATGGCAGTTTCGAATGTTCCAGCCATATAGGCACTTATTATTCTTTGCGCCCATTGCAGTATTTTGTTAAAAAGTAGTGTCATCGTGGGGGTGATGCTGATAGACGGCTCTGCTTGTGGTTGTGTGGAAGGTGTTTTAGTCGTTCTGTTGCTTCGCTGCTTGTCTCTGTTGCTTCTTGTTGTATTCGTCGGTGATTTTGTGTTGGTAGTAGTTGATGGTTTTAGGTTAGTGATGACTTTCTTCTTTCCCCGCTGGCTCTTGCTTTTGTTTTGTTTCGTTTTTCTGCGTTGCGCTTCTTCGGAGCTTGATTGTTCTTCGTCTTCTGTAGTGCTTGTGTCGTCTTTGGCGGTGTTCTTTGGAGTAATTATTGGGACGGTTGTTCGAAACCCGTGTCGTCCATTTCTGCTTGTAGTGAATCCGTCGTCGTCGGTTTCTTGTGCTGTTGATGAGTTGCGTCGTTACTGAGTAGCGGTGGTGTATCTTTTCCGCAGTAGTTCTTGGTATGCTGGGCAACTTCGGTAGTTAGCCGGATGTGGGCCACTGCAATTGGCGCATATAGGTGGTAATCCCTGCTTTTCTTGCAGTCCGCTGCCAGGTGCTGATTGTCACATTTAACACAGCGGGGTTTGTATCCGCAGTTTAGGTTTGAATATCCAAATCGTTGGCACGAAAAGCATTGTAGAAGCTCCACCCTGCTTTCCAATGCGGCAACTATAATGTAGCTGCAGTAGAGTAACGTAATCAGGTGGTAGATTCCAGTCGATGTCGGGTTGTTCTCCAAAGATACGAGGGCGGTGTTGCAGTATTCTCGTTCTTCATTCTGTGGCTTAGTCACGTAATTTTTTACCCCATGTCGGTGAGTTCGGTCTTGATGTTGGCAGCTAAACCCTTGATAACTATTTTGAGTTCGCGTTCGGATCTGACGGTGTTTGTGTAGTATTCGATGGCGTGCTTCTGTAAATAGTCCTGCAGGTATCTGAATTGCGTGCTGTCTGCGGGTATTATTCTTACTCCTTCTTCAGATACTCACATGTTAACTTTGTTTTGTAGATGTCGGTTTATTTTCTTGGTGTGCTAAATGAAGTTAGGGAACTTCTCGATAAAAATAGGAAGGATGCGGTTACTGATTGTCCGTGTTTGAGGCTGTGAACGTTTTTCGGTGTCTGAAGTGTCCATGGTGGAGATGGTGGTGGCGGCGTTGGCGTAGTTTCCGTTAGTTGATGGTTTGTCCTTGTCTGCGATGATCGGAGTCGTGACGGTGTCGGAGCTTGGTGTGATGGTTACGGTGGATGATTTCGTTACGATTCTTACTTTATGGGTGTCGAATTTCTGCTTCTTCTTGTTGTGTTCCGTTTCGGAAAATGATCTGTCGTCACGTCGTCTGCGTGTAGAGGCGTTCTCGTAGTCCATGTCGGAAATGTCGTCGGTGATGGTAACAGATGCCCGTGCTGTCTTCAGGAAATCCTTCGCTGGCATTGGTTTGCTCTGAAAAGAGCGGTTAATGACTATGGTGTACACCAAGTGCTAGAAGTTCAGCTCACTCGAACGTCTTCGTTGAAAACCGTAGAGATGATCTGAAGTTTCTCGCTGCATGTACATTCTAGTCGTTCTCTCGCGATGTTAACTTTCTCGAGGTCTGACTGGAACTCCTTTAGGCAATCTTACTAAACGGTGTTTTATAAAATCGTAGTTTCACATTCTTTCAAAAATATTTTATTTGGAAATTGACAGCAGTATTCATGTCATTTTTGTTATTTATCATCGCTTCGATTAGAAACCAATTGACGCATTTCGTTTAGTTTCAATGGAACGGTTTAGTATCAGGCAACGTATTTGTATTGTAAAAGTTCATTACAAAAATGGGGCGTGCTACGCGCGATTCCTAAAGTGGCAATTTCCTACTACAACAACAGTTTCGAGAAATTCGAAAAATCTGAAATAGTTGAAACCAAAAAAATACCTGGTCAAAAGCGTAGTATTCGAACGTACTAAATCGTTAGTTCCGCGTGGTCAGTTCGCCGTTGTTCATATCAGCTATACGTATGTCAACATCTACGGTACATCAAATACTGAAAACGGATATTCATGTGCACTCCTACGAGACCTTATTGGCGCAAAATCTGAAACCAGCAAATCATGCAAATAGATAACAAGAGCATAACAATTTTTGAAAAAGAATAATCATCAGTGACAAGGCACATATCCATTTCTCGGAGTAATTCAACAGACGAACTATCGGAATTGAGGTGACAAAACCGTAGTGTTTCAAGAGCACAAAATACATCCTTTCTAGCAACGTTTAAGTGTGAATTTTTGTCAAGCGTGATTTGCCCTATATCTTTTTGTAAATACGGAAATTGAGGATGGTAGCATTGATGAATTGTTGTTTCAGCAGGTCGGAGCGACCTACCACATATCCTAGAAGACAACTTTGCTTTATGAAAAATTTTCTGTGGCGTCTGATCTGGCTTCAAAGCAGCAACAAAGAATTCCCCTCCTTCAGCTGTAAAAAATCTGCAAAATGGATCAAAGTTAGAGATTTTACCTCACTAAAGTCGCTGATCTACAAATCTTAGCCACAAGCCAACTCTGGTGTATGCAGGGCCGTGATGACGCATACTAAGTCAACACCCATCATTCTGGTTACATTATAATTTGAATAGGAGCCGCTATACTTGCGGCCACGTCCCCAATGCTCCACTCGAAGGTACCACAGTGGGTTTAAAGGCGAAAAATAAACGTCCTTCTAATTTATTCTAACTTCTTAATTAATCCACTCTAAATAAAAATCTAACAGACTGAAACAAAAACTAAAAACAGGGTTTAAATAATGGTAACCCTAGTCTTGACTTTGGAGTGTTCATTCTGGTTACAACATGATGCACCTATAGAAGGGAGACTTTTTTATACGTTTGTTAGTTAAAACAGTACACAAATCTATTGTCGTACGTATTTCTTCGATTGTCGAAGGAAGCCCTCGGTGATCCTCGGTTAAACAAATGGACAAAATTCTTATATATGAATTATGGCAAGTTATAAACATTTTTAATCGCCCTAGACTGGGACAACTTGATAAAAAAACAGAACTTATTATTACTGGAATACAAATGGAACACAGAAAATCTATTGTAATTTTGAAGTTTCAGAAAAGACACGGCCAGAAAAAACTGTAAATTCAAATTATAAATTAAAATTAAACTGAAAAAAGTAAAACAACCATAAATAAACAAAAAATCCTAGAATTGTTGGATCTGTGATAATAATTTACCGACGTAGGAGAGTTTATTGTTTTTAAGAAAGCAGTTTTCTATACAAAATAGGGTAAATAACGTGATATGAAGTCTTGCCATGCTTACTGTTGGTTTTTGAACCATGGTACCTTTTAAGTTTTAACTTGAAATTTATGAAGAATCTAAAATGTATTAAAATACAGAGTGTTCCTTTTAGAAGCCAAATATAGTACTGCTAATGGTATACTGGACCTCCTGTATAGCCCAAAATATTTTAAGTTGTGAGACTTCTGAATGGAACGACATTCATTGGAAACTTCTTGATCAGACATAGTATAGCGTAAAAATCGGTTATTCCATGGAAAAAACCACCCTGTATATATATTTAGTTACTTAATATAAAAACTCTTTTTTTGTAACAGAAAATAGTGAAATATGAGCCTAAACACTATAACTTATTTAAAATTTCTGTGACAACCTTGATGCAATCAGCAAATTAGTGTGGAGAAAGTTTCCATTGGAAAATTTTTATATGAAAAAGTTTACCAACTAAAAAGAACCCTTCAACGCTTTCATGGCTATTTCTTAACGCTTAAGGACGATATTTCTGTAATAAAGTATAATAAAAACAAAGATTCTTCTTATATTTTATTTTTTCTATTTTACAAGTTATTTGCTATAATTAAACATATACTAAACTAAGCTGCTTTGCATCCTGTATACCTTGTTTGGTACACTTTTCTTTTGCATTCTTTAATTTCTGGAATTAAAAACATTTAGAATTTTTATAACCCGTGCAATATTGAAAAATGCAAAGCCTCTCAACCGAAATTAAATTTTAACTAATTTAAACCGTAACTAAGATTTAGAAAAACCAATAAAGATATTTTTCCTCAGTTTTTAACCACAACTGGATTTATATATTTAATTAAAGTAAAACTAACTTTTCGGAAACATCCCGGTGCATGTTATTACATAAAAGGGTGCAAATCAAATTCAAAAAATGAATTATAAACACCTAACAACGTATTCAACTCTAAAATTTTAAAAGAACGAAATTTGAGCTGGGCTTCGTTCAGAAAAGGGTTAGACCTAAATTTCATTTGAATAAATAACAGTTTGTCACACCTTTGAACACAAGTTAGCCTGCTGAATACTAGAAATGCTTTTGACCAAACAAATGAATAAAGAAATAATATTCGCATGGGCGCCTTCACTAAAATGCTCTCATCTTATCGAGATATGTCAAGTTGCCATTGAGTGGTGCTCAAAATGTGTCGTGTGGTGTCATTGACGAACCTTTGAAGCGTAATTTGAATATAATGTTATCTAAATTGGGATTGTGTGAAGTAGTGCGAATGGTAGCTGGATTACAACGTAATATAGTTTGTCATTCTTAAACATAAGTACGGTTTGGAAACGATTGTTTATAATTAATCTATTATAAAGTTAGTTTCAAACACCTTGCAAATGCGTCTTCTTGTCTTAAAAATGTATCCAATTTCCGTCTTTGTAAAAACTTCCGGACGATTTCCTATTCGAACGGAAATAACGGTAGCTTGATAACTAAAAAAGGTCTCTTATTGTAATTTAGGGATGGTTTATTATGTCTGCTGAATTAATATGGTACCTACCTGTGTATCAACAAAAATTAGGTCGGGGTTGCGTATAATTCAAACTCACATTTCCAAGTCTTTTTCAGTCAAATATTTAGGTTACATCCAACCAACTGCCACAATTCCCTTTATTCATCCTTGTATCAGTCTATAATGCTCAAGGTACACTGTTAAATAATACTTTTAACTATTGTATAAATACTTCTTTATTCTTAATTTTAGTCTCCACGTAGAGGTTTGGAGTGCTATTTTCTTCAAAGCTACGCTTGTAAAAACACACCATGGTTGATTTTCGAAAAACTCAACATTTTGTTAAACAGTGTACTGCTAATTTAAATCACGTATCTTCCGGAATCCCAAATAAAATGCCTAATCCTAACCCTTTCGTTAAGCCAGTATACAGGTAGAGTGAGAAAGAGAGCATCAACCCTTCTGAATGTTTATGATTTACCGACGTTTACTAGAAGGAAAAGAGTATAGGAAGAGTTCCTGGCTGCATTTGAATAGAATGGAATATATTATAATCGAATACAATGAGTTTGCATATGTTAGGTTAGTTAGTAAAACGACAAAGGTGCATATAGAAGTTAGTTGGAAGCTGAGCGTGATTAAGAAGACTGACTATATATTGGAGTGACATTTGTAGAAATGAAAATAAAGTCGTGTACATAAATATTGCGCTAGACGTTTGCTTAAACGGAATGGATTTGATCTGGGGATTATGCACTTGGCAACTGGTAAATACTTAGATTAAGAATTTATATGAGTGATTAAGGCTTGAAGAATGTAGTAGTAATTATATAGCAATTTTTTTACCATACATCCACAGAAACCCCTATATCAATACAAGCGCATTCTGTTTTCAGATTTGAGTTGTACCTTAACAATTTTTATTTTATCAAAAGCACAATGGATCGAAGTTAGAGATTTTGCCTCACTAAAGTCGCTGATCTACAAATTTTAGCCACGAGCCAACTCTGGTGTATGTAGGGCCGTCATGCGCATACTAGCTAAATCTAATTCAACACCCATCATTCTGGTTACAACATGACGCACCTATTAAAGTGAGATTTCTTTTATACGTTTGTTAGTAAAAACAGTACACAAATTTATTGTCGTACGTATTTCTTCGATTGTCGAAGGAAGCCCTCGGTGATCCTCGGTTAAACAAATGGACAAAATTCTTATATATGAATTATGGTAAGTTATAAACATTTTTAATCGCCCTAGACTGGGACAACTTGATAAAAAAACAGAACTTATTATTACTGGAATACAAATGGAACACAGAAAATCGATTGTAATTTTGAAGTTTCAGAAAGGACACGGCCAGAAGAAACTGTAAATTCAAATTATAAATTAAAATTAAACTGAAAAAAGTAAAACAACCATAAATAAACAAAAAATCCTAGAATTGTTGGATCTGTGATAATAATTTACCGACGTAGGAGAGTTTATTGTTTTTAAGAAAGCAGTTTTCTATACAAAATAGGGTAAATAACGTGATATGAAGTCTTGCCATGCTTACTGTTGGTTTTTGAACCATGGTACCTTTTAAGTTTTAACTTGAAATTTTATGAAGAATCTAAAAATGTATTAAAATACAGAGTGTTCCTTTTTAGAAGCCAAATATAGTACTGCTAATGGTATACTGGACCTCCTGTATAGCCCAAAATAATTTTAAGCTGTGAGACTTCTGAATGGAACGACATTCATTGGAAACTTCTTGATCAGACATAGTATAGCGTAAAAAATCGGTTATTCCGCGGAAAAAACCACCCTGTATATATATTTAGTTACTCAATATAAAAACTCTTTTTTTGTAACAGAAAATAGTGAAATATGAGCCTAAACACTATAACTTATTTAAAATTTCTGTGACAACCTTGATGCAATCAGCAAATTAGTGTGGAGAAAGTTTCCATTGGAAAATTTTTATATGAAAAAGTTTACCAACTAAAAAGAACCCTTCAACACTTTCATAGCTATTTCTTACCGCTTAAGAATGATGTTTCTGTAATAAATATAATAAAAACAAAGATTCTTCTTATATTTTATTTTTTCTATTTTACAAGTTATTTGCTATAATTAAACATATACTAAACTAAGCGGCTCTGCATCTTGTACCTTGTTTGGTACATTTTTGTTTTGCATTCTTTAATTTCTGGAATTAAAAGCATTTGGAATTTTTATAATTCGTGCAATATTGAAAAATGCAAAGCCTCTGAACCGAAATTAAATTTTAACTAATTTAAACCGTAACTAAGATTTAGAAAAACTAATAAAGATATTTCTCCTCAGTTTTTAACCACAACTGGATTTATATATTTAATTAAAGTAAAACTAACTTTTCGGAAATATCCCGGTGCATGTTATTACATAAAGGGGTGCAAATCAAATTCAAAAAATAAATTATAAACACCTAACAACGTATTCAACTCTAAAATTTTAAAAGAACGAAATTTGAGATGGGCTTCGTTCAGAAAAGGGTTAGACCTAAATTTCATTTGAATAAATAACAGTTTGTCGCACCTTTGAACACAAGTTAGCCTGCTGAATACTAGAAATGCTTTTGACCAAACAAATGAATAAAGAAATAATATTCGCATGGGCGCCTTCACTAAAATGCTCTCATCTTATCGAGATATGTCAAGTTGCCATTGAGTGGTGCTCAAAATGTGTCGTGTGGTGTCATTGACGAACCTTTGAAGCGTAATTTGAATATAATGTTATCTAAATTGGGATTGTGTGAAGTAGTGCGAATGGTAGCTGGATTACAACGTAATATAGTTCGTCATTCTTAAACATAAGTACGGTTTGGAAACGATTGTTTATAATTAATCTATTATAAAATTGGCTTCAAACACCTTGCAAATACGTCTTCTTGTCTTAAAAATGTATCCAATTTCCGTCTTTGTAAAAACTTCCGGACGATTTCCTATTCGAACGGAAATAACGGTAGCTTGATAACTAAAAAAAGTCTCTTATTGTAATTTAGGGATGGTTTATTATGTCTGCTGAATTAATATGGTACCTACCTGTGTATCAACAAAAATTAGGTCGGGTTGCGTATAATTCAAACTCACATTTCCAAGTCTTTTTCAGTCAAATATTTAGGTTACATCCAACCAACTGCCACAATTCCCTTTATTCATCCTTGTATCAGTCTATAATGCTCAAGGTACACTGTTAAATAATACTTTTAACTATTGTATAAATACTTCTTTATTCTTAATTTTAGTCTCCACGTAGAGGTTTGGAGTGCTATTTTCTTCAAAGCTACGCTTGTAAAAACACACCATGGTTGATTTTCGAAAAACTCAACATTTTGTTAAACAGTGTACTGCTAATTTAAATCACGTATCTTCCGGAATCCCAAATAAAATGCCTAATCCTAACCCTTTCGTTAAGCCAGTATACAGGTAGAGTGAGAAAGAGAGCATCAACCCTTCTGAATGTTTATGATTTACCGACGTTTACTAGAAGGAAAAGAGTATAGGAAGAGTTCCTGGCTGCATTTGAATAGAATGGAATATATTATAATCGAATACAATGAGTTTGCATATGTTAGGTTAGTTAGTAAAACGACAAAGGTGCATATAGAAGTTAGTTGGAAGCTGAGCGTGATTAAGAAGACTGACTATATATTGGAGTGACATTTGTAGAAATGAAAATAAAGTCGTGTACATAAATATTGCGCTAGACGTTTACTTAAACGGAATGAATTTGATCTGGGGATTATGCACTTGGCAACTGGTAAATACTTAGATTAAGAACTTATATGGGTGATTAAGGCTTGAAGAATATAGTAGTAATTATATAGCAATTTTTTTACCTTACATCCACAGAAACCCCTATATCAATACAAGCGCATTCTGTTTTCAGATTTGAACTGTACCTTAGTAATTTTTGTATTATCAAAAAGCACAAGTGCTTATGAAATTATTTTCTATAAAAAAAAGGAAGACAAAATTACAAACAAATCAGTTGTAAAATAGAACCAGAAATGAGTAATTGTGCAATGACCGTAAATTGCTACGAAATTTAGAAAACATAGCTATTGTTAACTGATAGCACTTTATCAGCTTGAACTGCTAGTTCTTATAAACGACATCCAAAAGCGAAATACTACACAATAATGTGTGCTTAAAAAAAACTACCATACTACGTAAGCGATAAAAAAACACTAAGTAATTAGTTGATGGAGACAATTTAAAGACTACACTAAAGTCAAAAATTAGGTTTAAACAATTTCAATATAAACTCCCAACCAAGAAAATCTTGACACTCTAAGATACTTGCCAGTATAATTCTGTAATGTTGAAAGCATAAAATTCTTTTTAAAGAATTTACAAAATAAGAAGATAAAATCGTGTAAATCCATATTGAAAAATAAATTTTGTATTTAGACACTACATACTATAACCACGATAATAAACGCTAGCCCTTAAATAATTTTTTATTTTTCTTTAGAAATACAAATATTGCATTTCATATAATTTTTAAAAATTATCGAGTGTACGTACGGACATTTTACTGAATTAGTGCATGGTCGGCGTATTTTCGGTATTGTCCAAACTGATGCTTGTGCATTTATATATATATATATATATATATATATATATATATATATATATATATGGCAACGATATCGTCGCTCGTCAGATGTATAACGACCAATTGCCTGCTGATCACCACCTCTCTATGCCTCTAAAATAATTTAAATTTAACACAATTAATTTTATGCCCCGACTAGCTCAGTGAATTTTTACCCACTTTCGTCTAACTTTGCATATACCTGAATAATGCAAGCGAAGTTTGCCAAAATTCGTATAATAAGCAAAGAAAATTTACAATTTACTATTTACAGAACTTTTAAATCCAAATAAATATTCCTATCAAATTTGTTTATTACGAAGATCATAACCCTATTTACGCCTTTTCTATGTCAATTAAAGCCAACAAAAAAAAATTGTAATTTATTATGAACGTTCAAAGAACTATTCCCCTTTTTTTAAAAAGTACCTTTGCGTATCAACCAAAATTTTGTTGACCTTTTACACAAATATTTAAGTTTTATGTAAGTTCTTAGTTCATCAAATATTAAAATAATCACTGTAACGTACTATCAAAAGATAATTCTGACCTAATATTCCTACTGCTGTTTTTTATTAGAACTTTTTGATCCAAATTGGTTGCTTGTTCAGTGGTTAACCCTCAGCTTGGCGTGCTCCACAATATCTGTACTTCGAGTTAATTTAGTCCCGATTTAGTTTCCCATACTTAGAGTCGATTTAATCTCGATTTAGTTGAACGCCATTATGTAATTTCCTTTACTTAGAGTCGATTTTTAGTTATTCCTTACTAAGAATCAATTTTAATTTCCCATACTTAGTGCTCTAAATAAATTATAAAGATTTTGTTTATATTAATTAAATCTAGACTTACGTTTTATACTAATGGCAAAGTTTTACGCTCGTATTTCAACGCGCACTTTTATTATGTACTTCACTTATGATTCTTAATTTCTCTTACTTGTAACTTTGACTAAATTAAAATTCCCGTAATAATTTGGTTTTATCTATTACAGTTCGCGCGTCGAATAAAGAATGCCCTTGCTTATCGGCTCCGGTCGGTTTTGTATACAAATTCGTTCCACATGCTCGTATTGGTTGACCGTTCGCTATCTTGTTATTATACCAAGGCAAAAGCGTTGCGATTGTATGCTTATCTTCAACCTGTTGTGATTCATCCTGTATACATACTTTATTAGTTTAAATTTTCACGTACATCAAAGCTTTGCATTGTAATTTGCTAACAGGTATATCGTATATGCTTGGAACGTAGTCGTAATTTTTAATGTCCATGTTGTGTTTACCTATATAGCTGGGTTTTACTAAATGTGGCAATTCCTACATTCCAAACGGCACGTACGTTTTTGCCTCAATTCTTTATACTTTATGATATATGCCCGCTTTTATATGTTTGCCTATACAAACTGGTATAAATTACATGCGTTTTATTGACTTACATTTCTTACGCAAATGCATCTAGGTTAAAAAAATTCATTTTACGTTTACTTTGCGTTAAATATGCCGAATTTGTATTTATTTTTGAGCTTAGAATGTCTCTAACGTTTTAAACTTGATTGAGTTGCGTCCGCAATTATTTATCTCGGTAAATATGGTCAAGTTATTATTAATGTGCTTCCTTTAATTAACTGTAACTTATTATTGATTTTATACAGGGTGATTTGTATTTGCTTTACATTTTACATTTTATGATTTAAAGTTTGGTCTTCGTGGTTTTTATGATATTTACATGAAGTATTCCTCCCTTGTCACCTTATATACCCTTAAATATTTCTCTTATCATAGCAATATATATATATATATATATATATATATATATATATATATTGTTGTGATACGGTAGCAATAACCCGGTGCGCGCTTTTTGTGAATTAAAAAAGTTAAAAAATTTATTCTGTCAATTTTTGATTTCTGATATATAATTTTAATTACTTTAATATATAATTTTAGTTAACTCAGCTAGCTCAGTTTTTAATTACGCACGAAGCTTGCGACAGTACGACAAACAACGCCTTTAAATTTACCTTCAACCTTTACTTACTGTTTCTTTAAATCAAAACACCATTACAGCACAATCATTATAATATTCTTAAAAATATTTACAATGAATAAAAAGTTTAAGAATTTTCTAAATAGAGCTTTCTTTTAATAATTAAACAAAAATTAATAATTGTCATTCCCAAAACTAATTAAAACCAACAAAAATCACCCTTATTATTATTATCTGAAGCCCCATAAACGTTCATTCAACTTCTTTAAAAATTTACGTAATTTATAACGTGTATTCAAAAAAACGATCTTTGTGGACCTCGCATCAAATTTTCATAAAAGCAATTTTTAAATTATTCAAATTAGAAATATGCAACGAAATATTAATTTTTAAATTATTCAGGTTAGAAATATACACCGAAATATTCACAAATAAAATAATAAAACATTCAGATTAGCTAACCTGTTGTGTCCAGCTCGAATCAGTTCTTGTGCAACTGCTCCCGTATTCAGCTTAGTGATTTAATACTCCCAACGTTGAATACAGATTTGCTTTAGATATGGTCTGCATTTTTCTTAACATAGCTTTAAATTATCTTAGCGTCTTTTGTTAAACTTCCTAGTAATTAATAATTGAATTAAATGCTTGTTAAATTTTCTCATTGGATCCAGTCGTTTTTAAAAGGTTAAAACGACAAACCACTCTTAATTTTTCACAATTAACATTGTATCGTTTATTACTTCACAATAAATCACTTCGCGTAAATATTTTCTTTTCAGTGATGTGGACTAAGCTTTAATTCATGTTGAATTCATTTGTTTACAAATCCGGTCGTATTTAAAAGAATCGCCTACCTATTGACAAGCGCAGAGTTCGCTATTATACGTGATTCTTACATACCAGGTTTTTGGGTATTCCTATCGAATTTTATTGTATATTAAAGTTAACGCGCTGATTTCGGCACGTAGCATTTCGAGTTAATTGCATTCATTCTCTTGGATTTTCATATTTCTAGATCACGTAGACCATTGTTTGTTCAAATAAATTTAGTTAACTTTGATTTTATCACCATGCCGTGTTTGTTTCCAATATATCAGGTGCTAATTTTTGCTTTCTAGTCACGTAGACTTAATACAATTCATGTATTAACTTATATGCGTTTGCTATCTTACGCATTTTTAAACCTGCTTGTTTTAATTGGGATTCTTGGCGTAATATTGATGCGTTATTCATACGTGTCGCGTTTCAGCTTGCGTTTATGTTGTTCTACGACTTTGTTTATTCAAATAAATCTTTTAAAATATTCTTCATAACAAAATTAATTATGATTATGGTCTATGTACAGGACGTTGTCATTTACTTTTCTGCCTAATCATCGTATCTCTTGTTTTTTTTAGAAAACTGTCTCGTTTTCTGAGCCCTTATGTAATTTATATGAAGTGCGCTATAGTATTGGTCCCAACTACCCCTAAATGACCCTATTAACACAGCAATATATATATATATATATATATATATATTGCTGTGGATAATGAATGATTCTAATTGCTCGTCATCTAAATATTTTGCTAGCTCTCTTATTCTTTTATTGATGCGTATCTTGTAGAACTAATGAAACCACTGTAATCATACAAGTATAGTACAAACAATATCTTAACCACTAATACAATAATTCGAAATAACTATCTCACATGAGTCTCCAACATCTTCTTTTCTCACAATACTTATTTTTTAAGTCCTTCTCTACATTAGTCTCTAATAAACAAATCTTAAACAGATAACAATCATTCATTCGTCATAATTAGGTCTTTAGTCCTGGAACTGGCTAGACGCGTACCCTCATTGTTTCCTATTCTGAACTAACCAACACATTTCCCTGAAATTTGCATGGACTGCATCTATCACTATCTGCGTGCTGACAGTCCACGCCCCAACGGCTTTTTTTCTAAACTTTCTGATCACGCCCTTCGAAGTAGTCCCCTCCCGGATATCCGAATGAGGAACTATTTTAACTCCGGAGTTTTTTACCTCAGAGGATGCCATCATCTTTAATAACAATTTAAGTACGCTGAGTGCTTGGGAGTTAATGTGGTGGTTTTCCGTTGCTTTCCACATCGAAGTAGTGTGTGTTAGAATGCCATACCGATCTCTATAATCTCTTCCCCTCTAAAGCTGCTACCCTCTTTCGGGACCAATCTTAGTATGGTTCCTCACTGAAGACCCCACTAATTTGGTTAAACCTATAGTTCGGCTCTGTAGATCACTGGAACTCTAAAGCCCTTCTACCCGTTCTAGTAATCTAGAACTTCTTCAAGACCATTCAGAACGGAATTATTCATTAATAACTCCATAATTAAACATTCCTAATAATTAATATGTACAGCAATAATTTTCTCACAACAGATTTTCTAAGTCATTCGATACTTTAGTTTCTGATATACAACTCTTAAACATAAGATTATCATCATTAATAACTTCTTGGCTAAGCATTTCCTATAATTAAATATGTACACCAATTTCCTTTAAAGGGCATAATTTAATATCACCTTAAAGAAAATACTCCCTGTATGTTTGTTGTGGTTTGTTTAGCATTCTTCTTAATCTTCTTTGGGAATTAAACCACTCATAGTTATGAGGATTTTAAAAACTATGAGTGGTTTAATTCCCAAAGAAAATTAAGAAGAATCACCTTAAAGAAACCGCGTTATGTAACTGAATCCAATATATTTGTTTTACCTTGTGTAAGAACAAATCCAATGTGTAGGTTTGCCAAAAACTCTTAAAAACCATTAAATTAAAATGACTTATAAACACAAATCTTAGGATGAAACTTAAATCAACAAATGAGTCTTTATAAATCACTAACAATATTTAACGGATTAGATTTATTTTTTACCGTTTATTTACGCGTCATGGGTTTTAATTTCAACAGTGTTTATTCCACCAATCTTTATAAATTAATATCAACGCTCCATCCTCTATTAAATTGTTTTAAAAGTTTCATTTTTTATACAAAATTGACATATTCCAAAACCAAAACGTTTATTAATCTTCCATTTAATTTCCATACTTGTAAGTAAACTCTCTCTTACGATAGTTTTAATTTGTTTTAAATACTAATTTTAATATATTTTTAAATAAGTGTTGTCTGCCTAATTTTTATTTATTTTTGTGTGCGAATTTAATTACGAAATCTGTATGCAACTTGCTCTCACTTCGACATTTCAATTACCATTAAACTAATTGCTGTCCGGATTAGATATAAATAAGTCAAACCCTTTTAACGTCTCCTCTTTGAGGCGTTTCCAACATTTTCGCCATTGAAGGAGTCGCTTCGCTATGTATTTTACCTACGTTCGAGTCTATTCGTGAATGTCAGTTCATTACGCGTCGTTTACCATATATTTATACATCAACTTTCAGTGTGTTCAGTGTGTTCTAAAACTCTGGGTTATTAAACACGCATTTTATGCCTGAATGTTTTCTGATGTCTTCTTGATTTAATCATTTAAAATTAAAACACTTTTCAATTAGAAACATTAATAAAAATTCTTTCGTTATTAAATTACAAATAAAATTCTTCTAGAATATTTATTCATGTGCATTCCCTGTTATCACATATAACTGACAATCTTTGAGAGCGTATAAAATATTATTTAATGTGGATAAAATTATTTTAAAAACCACTCGTTTATGCGTCAAACCTATTTAATAACATTTTATCTAAAACACAATCTTTTATTAATAAAATTCCTTTAATAACCACTTTTAATGCGTCAAACGTAATTAATACATTTATACAAGTCACTTCACCAATATACAAATAAAGGTCTAACAAATTTGTTCTTTTTTGCATTTTCTTAAATTTATAAATTAAAATCTTTATCATACACTGTAGTATGACCTTGCTATGCCCTTAAATACAGCTATATTTATTTATATATATTAATGTGATATTAAAGTTGAAACACTTCCCTATACAACAGACGCAGAAACTCAAATCTAAATTTAAGAATCTACTTTCTCGACTATTTCAGCTGGTTAAACATGTAAAGACTTCCTTGCTCGAATTAATTAGTATACTAATCTTTGGCAAAATTTTGAAAGTACGAATATTTACAAGTAATAGTAACAATATAGAGAAAAATGAAAATTAGTGCAGTATAAATCACATAAATATACAGAAAAAATTGTCAAAGTTACAACTTACACTGAGAATAAATTTACATAGACCTTACAGTGCTAGAGTACTCTAAGTATCATACTTGTTTTTTTAAAGATATACCACTTATCAAAAATGTCTGTAGATTACCCTTTGTTGTGGAGAATTTCCTAAACGAATCTTTGAATTAATTAAATTTTAATACCGCAACTTTTCACAATGAAGTTATTAAATACAAAATATTTATTATAGTATATTACGTAACAAGAGTTGTAAGTAACCCATTAGGCACGAATTGAAAAAGCTTACGCACGAGTGCGTAATGGGTCCACAATTCGTGAACTTTTTCTACGGAAAGTCATTTTCTTCTATTAAATAAAGGAAATCGCAATTATTTAAACTTTAAGGTTTGCTTGTGTCGCCAATCCAGAAATTTTTGGTAGGTAAGTTCGTACTTTTCTTTGGATTTTAGCGGTAACAAGTTATGTGTGGCACATTGAGCTTTTTCTAAAATCTCCGGCGGAGTGCTCATAATTTCATCATTTTCACTACTAATAGACATAATCGTAGGTAAAGGTGAGAAAATATTCGGATACAATAATATTTTGTTGTAAAAATGGACAACATAAATGACATGACTTTTATTTTCATAGCATGCTAAGAGAAGGAGATTTATTTTAAAAGAAGTTGTATAATGTGTTGTAGACATTTAGGGGCGATTACTCTTTTAATCCAAAATGTATCTTGCTAATGCTAAAAGCTTTTATGGTCTTCAATTAACTAAATGTATGTAAATAGACCAAATAAAGACGTACGTAGATAAAAATTTGATTGACATTTGATTAAACCAAGAAATTTAAGTTTTCTTGTCAAAACGCACGTGATGTTATGAGGTCTCATTACGTGCATGTTATTGTTTAAATGTCACTTACAAGGAATGTCGACAGTACAATTTTTGACGTTTACTGACATGGGCATAAAAAAAATATTTCATGATGTCCTTTGCAGAAAAGTACAAATTTTAAAAGCTAGTCAGACTTTTGAGCTCATGCGCATTGAGAAAATTCTAGACCCAGCAGTTTCATAATGTTTTTTTAGCAGAAACGTCTTTTACAAGATTGCTTCTAGAAAATAATTATACGAGAACTGCACCAGGTATAAGTCAAAACTAATTTGCAATGAATTCAATTGCAGTGAAGTTAACTTAAATGACTTTAATAGAATTACAGTAAGCTTTGAACCTGATCTAGTATTTAAACTAATATTTGAGCGAATAATTCAAGTCATATTTGAGGTGCTAATTGAAGTAATATTTGAAAGAATACTTAAAATGATAATTGAAACCCAAAAACAATCCATTGCCTAAATTAATTTAGAATATACAGGTTTACTTACGATCTCAAAATCGGCAAGAAAACAAACTAGCTGCAAACGTGTTCAAGTACAGTATTTGTACTTGTACAAGATCTTATTGAGCCCAGTATTTAAAGTTGCTTTACTAGTTCGCAGAACAATAAGAATAATAGTAATTTTAAAGTTACCCTAGTCGTATATATAACATCAAAATCAGATTATAAACAACCATGTTTCTAAAGATTTTACTATATTACCCAAATATGAAACTCTTTCTAATCACGTAAATTAAGCCAATTGCAAACGTTTAGCTCATAGCACACATTTCATTTGTCTGGCGTTCTGATTAATGTAAAATCGACTTCATTTTCTATATTTGAATCCCTATCATATAAACTGTAATATGCTCCAAATATCTGTTTGATAAATAATAAATTTGTTTCGATATCTCCGCTATCCTAAAAATGTTAGCTTTTATTCAATATATTAACTAGTACGTGACTATTTCATCATAGCTTTTACAATAAGAATTAATGCAGCCTTTTAGTAAAGTAAATACCTTTCTTTCATGCAGAATGAAAGATATGCGTAAAATATCCATCCAATTAACTAATACAAGACGCAGCCTAATATCCAATGCGTTATTAATGAAAGTTTGTGCTTTTATAATTAATCATTCCGAATTGGTATTCTGCCTTTATCGGCCAAGATGGCATCTTTTTCTCAACAATATAAAACTAGAACTAATATAGAACTAAACTGGTCAAACTGAGCTCCAAGCAACTGTTCCGGTCAGTGCGTTTTTATCATACTATTATTCACTCTCTACAATGGAATTGTATTCATATGTGGAGTGTATACTATAAGCATAAGATTTAAGGGTACACTCACATCTTCAACGCATCGCAAAGAATGTTACAAATAATGTTTCTCTTATACCAAATCACTAATTTGTATGACAGCGTTTCTGATTTATTAAAAGTTTTTATGGGCAAAATGTGTTACGTTAATAAATTTTGATTTGCATAGAAGGGACAGGAACCCCGGTAGCAAGTTAAGAATTCTATGGCAAGTGATGCGGAAATAGGCTCTGTGAAAGGAATTATAAAAATAACGATAGAATTCTAAATAAAAAATAATAAAATGATAAATAAAATCGCATAAATACAAACAATCTACGTTAAGAAATCGCTTACGTTGAAAGGCTTTTTCCCTTGTCATAAATAAGGGGTACCAAAACGTCTATCTGAATAATTCCTTTTATATTATCCACACGGGAAACTGTTATATCGCATAGGTCTCGCTTGCTTCGGTTTCCTAAATTTTATCACCTTATACGTTTCCCTTCTTTAAAATATGGTAAAACCACTTACTACATTTTTGTCAAATTAAAGAAATTATCAAAGTAAAATGTCCAATACAACTCCATCACTGGGGATGACGGGATATCCTTTTACAATGACCTAATATTTATCCTAATTTATAAATAAATGCAAATAAATTCATTATATACTAAACCTTTATTGATATTAAATAAATTCAATAAAAATTCAAATACACTTTCTTTAAAAAAATTAATTCTTTAATCTTACTCTAGTTATGTATTACTATACGAAATCCTATAACAAGCACACTATATTTAATCCATCAAAAACACTATCATTCCAAACTTTTTGGATTCCCAAATTAAGTTACACAGCATTATAAATACCAATTTGTGAAAATATCGTTGATAACAAACATAGAAAACAGTTTAACACCAGCTTTTTCGTTCTATCCTTTTACTGCCCATTCTACGATGATGTAAAATTAATACGTACATATTTCTTAATACATTAAAATGATAACATTGTGCTTAAATTTAACTAACACTCGTTTCTTCGTTAAATCATCGTTCAATAAAACAATCACTTTCGTGTTTGATTAATTACCTATTTTAAAAATGTCAACACGTTTGCATTGAAAATTCACATATACATAAAGCAAAAATAAACATAAAAGGTTATAATATTTGCGGCATAATTCATCTCTTATGAGATTAGTAACATCCAAATCACACTAGCTTTCAAATCGTTTGCCCTTTAAGCAACAATTACGGGAATCATCAAACTAACACAACCCTTTAACTCAACACAATTCAACTATTTTAGCTATACTTGCAGGTAGACCTTCATCTTGTCGCATACACGAGTTTGTACCATTCCACGCATAGGTAATCTAATTGACAAGTCTGCAAGCGGAGTCCTACAAAAGCTCGCGCGCTATTAAATTTTTCCCTTTAGAGAAATCCAAGTTACATTTTGAAGAGAGTTTCGTTCACCTTTTTACTCCAATCCCCCGTTTACTATTCGCTCGTATTACAATTTTGACGTTTTCTAATTAACTGATCGATGATAATTAATTCAATGCAGTTCTGTCAAATCTAATTACAGTTACTTTTTCCCAATATTAAATCATATTAATTGCGGTCCGCATCCGGTTATGCAACGTATCAATTTTAATCTACGCAGAATAACGAGTTAATTATCCCGTTATTTACATAGGAGTCATGTAGTTGTTCCACTTACTTGAACGTCTAGCCATATTTCAGATATGATTCTGCATGCCTCGCGTATTAATTTATTTTATTAATGTATATTTTGTGATTCTTGTTTATTGGATAACGCCCTAAATCTATTTTATATTTATTAAATTGTGTGAGTTTTGAAATATTTTATTTCAGCGGTTTATATTGTTGGCGACATTTATTTTATTGGATGACTAATGCGTTATTTTATTGTTGTATAAAATTGTACTTTAATTATACTAGCTGCCTTAATTGAAATTATATTTCCCAGAAACAAAAAAATTGGAACGTCATGGTTAATTAAAAATAATTAATCGTAAAGTCTATCATATAAGATGCGGTCATATTTAATTTGCCAAATTAAAATTGTTTTCTTCAATCTAGTTTGTAACTAGCGTAACCCAACGCGTCTCAAACAATTAGCATTAAATCTAGTGCAACAAACCAAGTACAAAATGTTATTCCGCAAAAACAAATTAGTTTAACAGTTTCTTGCTTTTTTCTCCTTGTTATTTAGTTTTTATTATGTTGTTCTCGTTTCAATAATGATGGAATATTTTTTTTAAGCACACGCTTATACTTTTATATTAACAAAGATTAAATGGTAGAGCAACGAACTCTGTAGAGAAAGCTGAACTTTTCTTTGGAAGTGATTTTTTCTAAATCATTGTAGACCACAGTATAAGTGAAAAATGTAAATTGATTTTCACAAAACGTTCAATGAAGACCATAATAAGTAAATGAATAAATTTTGAGTCACTTCATCAAGAAGTCGATGAAAACTTTGAAAATTAAAAACTTGATAAGAAATATTCGATTCTTTTTATATAGATATTTCTAAAACGTAATAAATCGGTAAATTGACAGAACATAGGTCTTTAGAGAATATTTAGTGTAAAATTACATTTGGGTTTTAACCCGATGCAATGAAATAAAAAATATTGTACATAATATCACGACCTGTGAAATAAGTCAAATGATTTTTAGTAAGAGGGTTAATTATTTTCTAAATTTATTAATCGTTCAAGGCCACGCCTTGTGACAAGTGTGTTTACTAAACACAGAGGGCACATCAAAAAGGTGGTAATAATTGGTAATCGGAGCAGTGGAAAAGATAGTTTTTAATAAAAGTATATGTCTGCTACAAGTGGAGTTGCCTCCACTGTTGCGAATACAACAAAACTAAAAGAAAAAAAATTAATTAGTGTTGGCTATCCATAGTGCGACTATAGCTTTCTTGTTTAAATGGTATAAGGTATTGAAACGAAGCTGCAGGATCGTGGTTTAGTTATTTTTAGCACATTACGTCATCTTTCATTCGTCACAAGTCTAGAAATCTTAACCACTGTCATCCAACAAAAACGCAGCTATCAGATACCGCCGTCAAAGAGAGTCGCTTTTATCTTATCAAAGTCGGTCGACTTACAGTCTTCAGATCTTTCTAGAAGCTACCATAAGTTATATAAAGACACGCGTTAGTGGTGGAAAGGAAAGTCGGTCTTGATAGTAAGTCGCGTGTATATCAGAAATAATTACTCAGAATAAATTTAATTGTTACTTGTTAGTCGATACAAGTTACTTATAGTAAAATATAAATTGTAGAAATTAAGTGTTGTGTATTTTTAAATGTAAATATCACTTAACTTAAATAAAGCAAGAAGGTCTGTGAAATCGATGTTACGCGGACGGTACAGTTTTGAGGTAAAAGACTGTTCCAGTCTTTAAAAAATGATAAAGCGTAAAAGACTCGCCGGTGCTCAATACAAAAAGAAGAGGGTGGCGAAAGAACAAGAAAAAGAAAGAAAGAAGGTGCAATTTTCAAATATGTGAAAACTGAATAATCGGTCCATCTACAAGTCACGATATTAATGATATCTTTCAAGTAAAGGAGAATAGTGAAGAAAGAGTACGCGAGGCAAAAGCTAATGTTCCATCGGATACTATTCATGATACCTGTTCGGATAGTGCTGACGTCGCATATCTTTTACCTGTTTCCCAAACTTTCTTAAAGGACGATACTATAAAAAATACTATACTATAAAAATTGCTGATCCTCTTGAAACAGATGCCGTATTTTGTTTATCGAAAACTGTTAGACGTCGAAAAAAAGGTTCATTTTGATTATCAACATGAGGATGAGGTGTAGAATGGCCCAAAAAAGAATTATAAACGGAATTTTTATTTCACTATTCGAAATATGGCCATTAACTCGCTGTAAGAACGATTTGCACCACTTGTGCATTCTAATTCCATTGAGTTTTTAACAGCACACGGGAATTAAAAAAACATCTGAATCAGATTTGAGGAAACACTGCTTAGTTAGAACCAATATTAACTAATAGGAATGAAAAAGATGTGGATGAAATAGAACAATTCGAAGAAATAAATACCGTTTTTAGTTTAAAAAATTACAATGGCCTCTTTGAACTTTTACGTTATTTGGTACAAAATGATCTATACAGTGATTTTCCTAATACACTAATTGCACTAAGAATAATTTTAATGCTATCTGTTTCAGTTGCTCAAGCTGAGAGATCGTTCTCTAATCTTAGCTTGATCTAGAACCACCTTATGTCTACAATGCTTCAAGAACGATTTATTGACCTGATGATATCTATTGAGCTAGAAATACTAAATGCATTAAATATTCTCAGTATTGTATATTGTTCAAAAATTTTCTGAAATTAAGGTTCAGCGTGTAAAACTTTTATAAATCGCGTTCCTTACGTGGAAATATATTTGTTATTCTTCTTTGGGTTAGTGTTTATTTAATTGCTCAAAGTTAGTCCCTAAAGTTTATCTCATTTATTAATTGCTCAAAATTACCCATTAGGTTTATTCCGTAGCTGCTAATGGCGAGAGGTTTATCAAAATAAAAATAATATAACATCAATAAATGTCTGTTATGGTTTATAATAAAAATATATAATAGTAAATATATTATATATCCTGTATAAAGAAAAAAGAAAAAATGTTTTGTTTCATTTCCCAATTAATCAAAGGAAATGGTACATAAAAATTAAAAATTGAAGAAAAGTATTTATATATAGAAGAGTGGCAAACAAGCAAAGTTTGCATACTGGCGACAAGAACCCTAGGAACGAATCTACTCATGGCATTTTAAAATTACCCTAACGGGTTTGTGATACAATTAGATCCCGTGAGTTTGAAGAAGTAATTTTATTTCTTCACCAAGAAATAAAATACCATTTCACTAACACTTCTATAACTTTATGAGATTTATACCCTATTGTAGATCTGGCGCAGTGACTTATACTAAATTACGGTTTTGATAAGTATCTTTAAAAAGAAATTAGTTTGTCACGCGCTAATTGGTCTAGATCACTTTTGTCTTCCTATAACTACCTTTTGGATACTATTTGGGCAATACAGCCTCTACGCTTTTAATGTATTTTTGAACGGACGTGATTGGTTTAGGGTTCTAATTATAAAATGTATACAAAACTGTTAAATCAGGGAGCAACAACTAAGCTACAGGACCCCTTGACCATATACATTCAATTGATATTAAACTAGTCAAGGGTCAGTCAGCGTGAATTCTCATTGGTCAATCAAGCACATTAACATCTAAAAATGGCGGTGTAATCCCTTGCATAAATAAGAGGGAATCTCAGAATGCAGCATCCCCTATGTTTCAGAGGGTTTCCTATACTTCAATATAATTTAATACTAACTCTTACTGACTCTCCACAGCGATTTCTGGCTTTCTCTTAATATACTTATCGAAAGATTTATTTATATAATTAGCGTCCCTTTTACAGTGATAGGTTAAATAGACTACATTTAGCGGAGAAAGCTCATTTTTACAGCTGATATAATTTGTAATGAATTTTAAAATGGTACAGTAGCGGGCAATCCTGCAAGAACGTGCCAAGAATTTTGAAACTTGTGTAAGTTTTAATAATGAAACGTCTACCTTTTTCTTGCCATCATCTTTATCTTGGAATTTACTTTGCGCCCCGTTAGAGGAAGATGCGAATATAAAATGTGAAATTCATTCTAACGAAATAGGAAGTCCACGCTTCTTTTTCTTATCTCCTCATGCCGGAGACGATGATCAAATAAAATATTAAAGAGGAACATGATTTTTATGCGCTTTTCGTGTTAAGGGTTTTAAAAGCTTTATATGTGCAAGTGGTTTGCTTTTACTTTATAAAACTTCTAGAAGTGATTTTTAACTACATAATTTTTTCGTTTAAGGATGATAGCATATAAAAGATGAATTATTGGCCGATTATTATTTCAGTTACAGTTTAAACTTACTTGATATATTACCTTTCATTGATAAAATTATCACTATGATGTTATATTTTGATAGAAGGATATTTATGACAGGAAGTAGTGCTGTGTTACGCTCATTTTCGGCAATAATTGGTTATTTTATTTACATAAATTCTTTTCTATTATTTAATTCTCCAACAATGCCCGATATATTGTACCTGTTCAGATAAGCTCCCTTTACCATAATTTTCAACTCAAATCCCTTGTTAATTCATTATCCGTTCGTACAAATTCCATGTCTATTGTTAAATCCTTCCGCATAATTAATAATAAATACTCTTTCTAAGAATTTCTCAACGTAAATCTAGTTGTTTTGAAACGACAAGTTTATGCTACAATTAATTAGTCAAGATCCTGTTTAGGTATCCGTGAGCGCGTTATACCTTCCGATAACGTATAATTGCGTTCTAGTGGGTTTCCCATCTAAAGATTTGTCAAAATAATATATCCTACTATTCTCCGGTAAAACCGTGTTTTTCCAGTTTCAATCGAGTTTCGATTACGCGAATGTTTGCTTTTCGAGTTCGTGTTATTTTGAACTCTTTTTAAACTTTGATTCTACAGCTTGTGCGTCGATGCACTTGTAAAAACTACTCGTTCTGTTACTCCAAGAGCGATGCACGTTTCTCCTCTATCAAATGTGTAGATTTGGTGTGGATCAGTAAGCGCTCCTGAGTTGTTAATATTAGTAAGATTTTCCTAACTTTAGCTCTTAGCTGGAGGCTAAATTGCTTGTTGCGTAGCCTGATTATTCCTTGATGTAGATCAACTGCTCTTGCATGTAGACGGTCGTTGCTGGTTGTTGCTGACTACCGCAGCGGTGCTGTGTCAATTCGTTTCCGAGGGCTGACAAGATAAGTATTCCGACACATGGATGTGATTTGTTTTCCTTTTCTAACATACTCAGGGTTAAACCCAATTTGAAATTAGATACGCTAATGTTTGTTCTGGTAAAATCCTTACTAGAAAAGTTTCGAACCTTAATGCTCTTGCTTAACCCATCTGCTTATACGAAAGTATCAGCAGTATTCTTTTTTTTACTGATTAGAGTTATAACAAATGCTTAGTATGGTAAAATCCTTACTAGAAAAGTTTCTAAACTTAATGTTTTTTTTTAATTAAACCAACCGCTTATACGAAAGTATCAGCGTTATTCTTTTTGGTACTGATTAGATTTATTGCATGTTAGCTACTAATTGCGCACTTCGTGGAACAATTAGTGAATTGGTCCATAGAGTAAAATTGTTTTATTAAATAGTAACCTTAGTTAATTTTGTTTTGCTGTTTCGATAGAAATTTCTATATTTGTGTTTTTTATTGTAAATAGAAAATCGTTGGCGATGTATTATTTTTATGTTGCTAGGAACCACTCCCCTCGCCGCATTGGTAGTTAGCCTGATATATTTACGTTTTCAACCGACTACGTCATGGTACGTAGCATAATTTCTGACGCTCTGACGTTAGGCCGCAACTTTATTTTTTGTGATTAATTTCTGCTCCGAGTTTGTTTGACTTGCATTTTTTCGGGCTGATACTACTTATATCTCGTCCTTTACGCTCAATGTTATTGGTGGTTAATTTGAGATTATTGGATTTGTGTTTTCGCCAATAATCCTAGTCCATTGAAAACGCTGACGCCCAAAATTTTTTTTCTTTCTCTCTCTGTATATTTTATTCTCCCCGTCACATATAGAGTTAGTTTTTTCTCCTTCCGATTTTTCTTTTATTCTACAGCCCTATTCTAATTTCTATTTTGTTGTTTCGCTCCTATTGGTGTTCCTAAAGTTTTACGTCGGATCTGTTTTAGATTGTCCTGTATTCGCAATACTTTTTTTGGCTTCTATCGAATTACGGTTATCCTTTCTTTAGTTACTTTCTACCAATTTTTTTCTTGTTTGTATTCAAAATAACTTCTTTTTCGGCTTCCAACCAAGGTCTTCCTGTGTGTGATTGGAATTTAAAATTTTCTGGTACTCCGAACACTCTTACCGTACATGATTTTTTGGAACGAGTCGAAAAACTCCGATGAGCTCACCATGTGTCAGAATTGCAGTTATTTGAGTCTGCAGTGGATTTGTTTGAGTTGAAAGCGTTACTTTGCTATCATGGTTACCGGCATAAGTTTTCGGACTGGAAGTCGTTGTCCAATTTACTTATTCAACATTTTGAACCCCCTGATTTTGCTTATAAGTTTGCTACTACTCAGGAAAATACTTTTGCTTCACATGATCGAGTTGTTAAGATTTCTTCAACGCCTACGAGTAGATCCGATACTTCTTCCGTACATTCTACTGTTCTTCTTCCTAGTTCTGCTTCTACTCGTCAGGTCATATGCTTTAATTGCAACAAACCTGGTTATGTTTCGACACGTTGTACTCGTCCTCAAGTGCTCCATTGTCATGGTTGCGGATATAAGGGAGCTTCTCGCCGCAACTGTCCAAACTGACATGCTGCTACTAATAGGTCTTCAAATACTGTCCTCACCTCTAGCTGCCTAATTTCTTCTGCTTCTCACTCTACGTTCTCTTCTGTCCCTCATCCAGGTCATCCGGCTCCTACTATCAAAACCTACCCTTCTTCGGTGAATACAGCTTCGAACAAAATTTCTTTCGTTTCTAGTTCTACATTCTATTCTACACCTTCGTCTGCTCGTCCTACTTATTCACTCTCACCCCAAACTGTGCCTCCACCATCCTTATAACCCATATTTCGAATTAGTGCTTTGCAGCGAGCTTCTCAAAAGTTTGTTCCCGCTTTCTTAAACGATTCTACCGAGAAATTTCTGTCGTACCCACAATAACAGCCGTAGCTGAAGTGAATGTAATTTTTAATACAGATAGAGAAGATCCTGTTGAAATTAGGGAACCCGTAGCTGTGATGCCTGTTGCTATTATCGTTAAAGTTTTACCTGATCCTGTTTCGTTACCTACTCTTACTCAGTTTTCTCATGCTGTTCTTTTAACTAAGGTTGGTGAAATCCTAGCTGATGTTCTGTCATCTAATGTTGACAAAGGTCAACCTGATTCTTCTTCCTTATCTAGCGTGGATGAAGTTTCTCCTGATGCTGTTTGTTCTTGTAAGGGTGATGAAATTCTGGCTGGTGCTGTTCCTTTCTTTCATGTTGATAAACTTCATTCTACTCTTTTATCTAACATTGGCAAAGTTCTACTTGATTCTGTTCCTTTATGTAATATGGTTGAACTGTTATCGGATTTTGTTCTTTTCCTAGGGTTGATACTCCTAACCCCAATGCTGTTTTTTTCCTAACTGTGATACTCCTAGTCTTTCATCTAACGTCAATAAAATTTTATCTGCTTCTGTTTCTTTCTCTAACGTAACTGAGGTGTGTTCTGCTTGTGTTTCTTTTCGTAAGGTCGATTCTCGTATAGATCATACTTTCTTCTTTTCTACAGTTGACTTTTTTACCACCAATCCTAAAAACAAGCAACCTCCTTCCATAACGTGTTCTGATTTCCATAAATTACGACAACCAATATTATCTCCACCCTCGCCACCACTTTCTCAACCTCATGCTACGACTACTATACCCCTGTTGTTCCTGTTTGGCAGAAAACTGTCCATAAGAGACAGAAATTTGTATATACTGATTCAGAACCTGAGGACGTATGTCGACAAAATCCTAATGTCCTTGATCTCGTTTCATTTTCCTTCTGGCGGCGTAAACGCCTTAAGCCTAATATCTAGTCCTCGCGCCCCAGATTCTTATGCCGACTTTGCTCTCCTTCGGTTTTGATTTTTGGACGTTACGATTTCGTTTTATGTTCCTGTTTTACTTGGTTTTCCTTTTTTTCTTTTTCTTTCACCCGTGTGGGTCCAGGAATAGAATAGCCCCATTATACGACCTGCCTGTTGTAAGAAACGACTACAGCGATCAAACACATACACACGCGCACACTCTCTAAACGCATAGCACATACACACGCCCTTCTTACACCCCACCCCCACACACATACACACACACGCACGCACACGCTCACACCTAATCATACGTAACTACACCGAGATTCTGTTTTATTTTCTTTTGTACGATTTTATTTTTTTTGTTTTGTACTTGGTGTTGGTGTTATTCTTTTTGGTTTTTTCTTTTTTTCTCGTTCCTTACGTTCCACTTTCATTTCCCTATCCATTTGCTGGTCTTTTTTGCTGTCGGTCCTTGGTTCGATTGTGTTTCGTCCATCAGCTCCTGTGCTAGGTGCTTTCTAGTCCGTTTTCCTTTCTTCGGAAGCCACGACTTAGTCGGCTCTAGGACTAGTTAGCTATACTTTTTTGGTTCTTCAGTTACGATTCTTGGTTACCACAGTTGATAGTATATCGTTTCTTTTACCAGCGTTCCTTCTCTCTTCCTATCGTTCTCCCTTGTTGTTTCTTCACATCCTTAAGGCTTGGCCTGTTTTGGTTTGCACTGTTGGTTTCCTTCTTTGTTTCTTTTCTTCTTTGGAAGTTGATAACCTTACTGTTTCTCTTGAGAAACATACGGCCGTTGACGACTCCGTAGTGCTGAGGCCGTTCTACCTTAGTCCTACTTGATTACTTATTACCCGTCTTTCCTCCTTTTTTTCTCTTTTTTTTCTCCCTTTCTATTACTGGTCCTTCGAGACGGATAAAACTTTTTTTTTGTGTTTTGTTGAGTGGTTTTTTTTTTTTGGTTTTTTTCGTTTTCGTAACGAGTTTTCTTTTAGTTTTAAGCAAATTTTGTTTTTGTTTGTTTGGGTTTTTTTTTGTTTGGTAAAAAAAGTTTCGAACGTTAATGCTTTTGCTTTTTGTACTTAACCCATCTGTTTATACGAAAATATCAGCAGTATTCTATTTTTTACTGATGCTTCGCATGGTAAAATCCTAACTAGAAAGGTTTTTAAATTTAATGTTTTTTTTTAATTAACCCATCCGCTTATACGAAAGTATCAGCGTTATTCTTTTTGGTACTGATTAGATTTATTGCATGTTAGCTACTAATTGCGCTCTTCGTAGAACAATTAGTGAATTGGTCCATAGAGTGAAATTGTTTTATTAAATAGTAACCTTAGTTAATTTTGTTTTGCTGTTTCGATAGAAATTTCTATATTTGTGTTTTTTATTGTAAATAGAAAATCGTTGGCGATGTATTATTTTTGTGTTGCTAGGAACCCCTCCCCTCTCCGTATCTGTAGTTAGCCTTTTATATTTACGTTTTCTTCCGGCTACGTCATGGTACGTACCAGCTGGTACTAACTTTAGTAAGATTTTATACGCGCGCGACTTACATATTCTCTACATTAATAAGTATTTCTATAGAAGGAGAGCGATACATTGTATTGTGAAATTAGTGATGCACGCGAGACGAGACGAGATTAGAAATGGAAAGGTTTCGTGTCGTCTCGCACCTTCGGGGACCGGTTTCGTCTCACGTCTCGTCTCGCATATAGCCGGTCTCGTCGCGTCCCGCAGATGATCGGTCTTATTTCGCGCGAGACTTCACGTTTCTGGTGCAGGGTTTTTTGCATTTTGCAATAGTTTTTCCTTTTTAGTAGTAAATTTTTCAAACTGTTAAAAAATTTAAAAACTGTTGTTAAAAGTTTTTCCTTAATAACTAAAGTTAGTTTAGCATTGAGATTATTCGATAATCTTCAAAGCTCCAGAAGTGCAGCAATAGACGACAAAAAACTTGCTAGCTAATTTTTTAAATAAAAGTTAATGCATTACATAATACTTCCAACCGGCTTTTTTTATACAAATAATCTAGATCAAAATAGTTTACTTCTGGGGCTGCATCTTTTTCTTCCATATATATCGTATTTTTTTAAATTTCTTTGAATTTTTCTATAGAGTGACTTATCAAGTCGAAAGCCTTTTCTTTATCTCTGGGAGTGAGGACAAGCGTAGCACAATATACCCAGTTAGTTTTATTACAGTGTATGAGCATTCTGGCCCATGTTGCTTGGTACGCCAGTAATAATCCTTCGTATACGCAAGATATTTCGCCTTTTCTATTTAGCTGTTGAATGGTTTCGTCTATCTAATCTATAAATATATTAAAGCTTACTACGCGTTGTAGAGTTACATTCGTGTCTCCCCCGTGCTTTAATATTTGCATTTTTCCTTATGCTATACCAACCAGAGATGAAATGGGTCATGGGTCAAGTGGGTCAGTAAGTCCAAGTGGTCACTTATTTGTTTGGGTCACCGGGCCAATGGGTTATGTGTATGGACCTAAATTGACCCGGTGACCCTAATTGACCCGGCGACCCAAATTGAACCGGCGACCCACATTGATCCGGTAACCTAAATTGACCTGGTGACCAAAATTGATCCAGTGATTCAAATTAATAAAGTAACAGATTGGCTTTCTCTAAGTAAAGTTTAGTGAACTTTCAGGTCAGTTTATCAAGTACATTCACAAGATTATATATAAAGCTACTGGTTCAGTTAGTGACTTTCTACACGCACTTTAGATTTTAAATAGCAGACCGAAGAAGAGCTGCGGAATTTTATAAGCAACGAAGAACGCACTTATAAAAGTTTAATTGGTCCTTTTAATGGCGATAACGATAATGATGAAGCACGATTTGATCTATTAAAATGGTGGGGTGTTAATAAAGAGAAGTTCCCACTTCCAGTTTCATCTGTTGAGTCAGAGAGACATTTTTCTGGTGCTGGAAAAAATAACACTCAAAGATAGGGCACGACTCAAGGCTTATGCCGTAAAAAGTCAAATTATTGTTTCAGAATCTTTAAAAAACGGAGTTTTAAAAATATAGCCTGGTCATCATAAATTCATAAGTGATGTAACCTTCTTTTATTACGTAGGTTTATAAAATAATTTATATTTATATATTATAATTCTTTCTTATTTTTAGTGCTTTTGTTTACATTTTATGTGATTATTTAAAATAAATAAAGTATTTTGTTGATGACAATATTTGATAAGCGTAGACGTAAATTATCTAGGGTTCATGGGTCAATTTAAGTCACCAAGCCAATTTGGGTCACCCGATCAAGTTGGGTCACCGGGTCAATTTGGGTGAGTGGGTCACTGGGTCGTGGGTCACATACCTATTTGGGTCACTAGGTCATGGGTCACTCTTTCGGTGACCCATTTCATCTCTGATACCAATACCGCACCGTTTGCAAGATTCTTCAACATTTACTTTTACAGATGGTACTGGTATTCTAAATTTAAATAATTCTCCTTTTCTTTGCTTAAAATTCAGAACTAGTACACTTTTGACGAGGCAATTTTAATACCGAGAAGCGAACACTTAACACATTTTGTTTGAGGATAAATGAGTTTGTGCGATATTTTCCTATTATGTCAAGTGGTACTAAAACGATTTTTGTTTCATTTACTACTATGTGATATGTTTATAGCAGAAAGTTTTAGTGAATTTTGTTGATTTCTAAATTATAGTGTAAAATGTGCCAAACAGCATAATTCTATATAATCGAATTAACAGTGTGCGGTGCTAGCTGAAAGTGATACACTGGATGTAGACTACAAACGAGTATTTGCTCCTACCGTGAATTATCAGAACTTTCAAGATCACACTTTGACAAGCTTAAAACAGGAACCTGATCCCCAACTTGGAAGGCTTGCTCTTTCTTCTCTGCATTGTTTTGATGATTTCTCTAATAGAAAATTGGATGTGAATTTTCTTTTTTTTAAGTTTTTAAGGTTACTCATCGCACAATTGACGATGTTACGATGTGGAAATTAAACTTACTACGCTCAAATCGTCGGATTATGCTAATGGCGACAGTTGTTATTGGTTGAGTTGAGTATGAATTATAAAATAAGATTAGCATGTCTGTCTATGAAATTTTCTATATAAAAATTTAGATATACACTATTGTATATGTGTGACGTTATTACCTAATAATTTTTTTACAGCTGCTGCAAAATGCATTTCGGCTAGTAGATGTGTCCACGAGCACTTCTTAAAAGTAATTCCTGATAAGTAAGCACCAAAAAATAACGAAATGATACACAACAGCAATAAAGGATATATATATATATATATATATATATATATATAATATAGTTTGGAGATAATGACCTAAATACGATATATTATTAATGGTTTGAGGTCAGCTGGAAGAGTATATTTTAAGGCCTAAATTTTCGAATCTATTTCAAATTCTTGATCACAGGCTTTAAGGTGAGGTATATATATATATATATATATATATATATATATATATATAACATAAATTAAATCGAAAATATTTTTAAAATAAAGTTTGTTGTTGTTGTATAAAAATTGTATAACTTGTACAATTTTATACAACAACTTGAAGCAAACTTTATTTTAAAAATATTTTCGATTTAATTTCTATGTTAATTTAATATATATATATATATATATATATATATATATATATATCCTCACCTTAAAGCCTGTGATCAAGAATTTGAAATAGATTCGAAAATTTAGGCCTTAAAAAGAGTATACTTTCTTCCAGCTGACCTCAAACCCATTAATAATATATCGTATATATATATATATATATATATATATATATATATTAGCGCAATTTGAAACACCCGTTATATATATAACGGGTGTTTCAAATTGCGCGGGTTTTTTAAGAATAAGTAAAAGCCATTAGATTATTTTAAACGTCGTTCATTTGCCAATTTCGTCAATGAACAACAGGCTGATTTTTCCCAAAAAATCATGTTTTCCGATGAGGCACATTTTGAACTTGGTGGCTATGTTAATAAACAAAATTGTCGTATTTGGGGTGAGGAAAATCCACAAATTATTCATGAGAAAACTATGCATTCTAAACGAGTTACTGTCTGATGTGCATTATGGTCAGGTGCTGTAATTGGACCTTACTTCTTTGAAAATGCTGCTGGTGAAGCTGTAACTGTCAATGGTGATCGATATCGTCGGATGATAACCGAATTTTTGTGGCCTGAATTAATGAATATTGATCTAGAGGATATTTGGTTTCTACAGGATAGCGCTACATCTCACTCTGCACAAAAAACAATTGCTTTATTGAGGGAAAAATTTCCTGGTCGTGTAATCTCAAGAAACAGTGATGTTAATTGGCTACCAAGATCATGTGATTTGACTCCATTAGACTATTTTCTTTGGGGTTGTGTGAAAAGTCAGGTATATAAAAACAATCCACCATCGATTCTTGCTTTGAAAGATGAAATTATTGGTGTCATTGGTGAGATAGTCTCATTTGTGTCAAAATGTCATTGAAAAGTTTAACAAAAGATTGGACGTCTGTGGAGCTGCAAGAGGAGGCCATTTGGCAGATATTATTTTCGCATATAAATGTCATTAGTGATAATTCATTTACCAATAAAAAATTTTTGAAAATGAATGCAAATTATGTGTCTTATTTATTGTTAAAAAAAATCGCGCAATTTGAATATATATATATATATATATATATATATATATATATATATATATATAAAGAATAAGTAAATTTAATAATTATAATTATAATTATAATTATAATCTTTGGCTATGGAAAAAGGCAGTTGAACCGGATCTCCTCCGTGCCGACTGTTGATAAAACCTGCAAAGTCAGGTGAAACAGCACGAAGGCACAAATTGTGAGCTGGGTGATGCTGTACTTCCCATAATGTGTTCGTGTTGCATATTGCATCTTTGCTACTCCTGTCCTGATGAGCCCCAATTAGGGCGAAACGCGTCGACAGGATGCCCTTGTGGCTAATATTGAGTCACTTGCCAATAAACTTCATTCTCTTATATATATATATATATATATATATATATATATATATATATATATATAGTTTACGAATATCATACAGAATCATATTTTTTGTTTTAGTTATTGATCGTCTTCACGTACGCGGCCAACACACATCGACTGAAAAAATGTTAAGGGCCCGGCTGGTCAGTAGTCCTTAGCTAGATCAGCGGTTCCCAACTTCTTTTTACTCTTTAATTAGGCTTTCTAACGTTGAGTAGCCCTCGCCTCATATCCTTCCCTCTATACCCATGAGTCTCTAAACGAAACTTGCTACCGTGTTTTTCTACAGTATTTATAAGTTTATAAATACCGATAACTTATAATGTTTTTCGATTGAAGATTGGCTAAACTGGTAAATAATGACACTACTCAAAATAATAACAATATTGAATTTTTATTTTTTAATTTTACAAACTGGACACTAGTACAAGAGTTGTCGTTTAGGTTTTGCATATAGAGCTGGAATAAAACAGTAGATAGCTTTTAAACGATTTATTGTTTTTCGAAGTATTCTGTACGAAGAATAATGCATACGCTCAAACCAACTCTGGAAGTAGTTGTTCCACTCGTTTTTTGATACAGTCAAAATTGCATTTTTGAAGGCATCGGCTGCTTCTTCTGACAACTGAAACCTTTGACCACGCAGTCCGCCCTTGATTTTCGGAAAGGTATAGAACTCGTTAAGACTTAGATCATGACTCTTCGGAGGATGGTCCAACAATTCGATGGTAACTTATTTTGTGCGATGCTTTATCAGCGGTTTCATTAGTTTTTGTTTCAAGACAAAACAAAAAAGTTATATTAGGGGCTTTGGACAGTCGGCGAAACAACAAACATCTTTATGTTTATAGATTGCGTGGTTGGTCTTTAAGTAACGCATTCCACCGATTTACAATATTTCCCCACATACAACACAGAGTGATTTTAGACAGTCTTTGCTTCCTGTGAATAAAAATACGTACCTCATACACAGCCTTCGTAGTATTTTCTTTTTTTTTAGGTTCAGGAGTACTGCTATTTTCAGTTTGTTTATTGATATTACTTTCATCTCTTCTTATTGGAGCAGGTTATCAGTCGCAGCGTTCTAGTTAACTTGTGCTTATAAAATGTCGGACTACTTTGAATTACGTACATTTGCAGAATCAAAAGCTTTAATTTCACTCTTAGCTCCACTTGAGAGTTGCAGTTTTTAACCAGTTATCCATTTTAAGACACAACCACAAAGTCAAACACACAATACGAGTACGTGGTAACTGTAAACAATTACTAAACAGTAACTAATACACAAAGTTGCGCTTATTAATACCATTAATGTATTGACTCATAATTTAACACTAAAACACTGGCCTAGCGTTCAGTCGCATTATATTTCAAAATGTACGCTTCGAGGGGGTTCGAACTATTAATAGAATTACGATAAAAGAGAAAAAAGCTTTTGGTTGATGCGCAAGCACACAATACAATTGATTTAGGGGGGAACATTTCGCAATATTTGGCTGATTAATGGATGTTTATTTTTCGGGAGTTTTGTTGTCATAGCGATAGCTGCTAGCAGAACCTACCTAGTTGCATAATATTGTTCACGGTGAGAGGAGTCGCATCATTGTTTCTGAAAAGCTTGTCGTTGTTTCGTTTTATATTTTGCACTTTTCTACCGTTATTAATATTATTTTCGCGTACCTCTAACTAGTCCGGCGTGTACCCTTGGAGGTACGCGTACCCAAGATTGGGTACCTCTGGGCTAGATGATACTGTTCCAAGCTTCAACAAACGCCGCAAAACATATCGCCATTGAAAATCCGAAAGTGATAATGATTTCCTCTTTGCGATATAGTGGCTATCCTTGTACGCAGCAAATACCAACTGATCAACTAAAAAATGTCCACCTATATTTTTCGATTTACATATTTGTCCGATATGTAGCAAGAAATTGGTCCGAAGGATCTACTCTGCATCTTATTCTATACGGTATTGGACATATAACATTCACTTCAATACGCTTTATTTCACTTTGGTTGTTACGGGTGGCTGTTACTACTGGATGTGGAGGAATGCTGCTGGCAATGTTTCAAGCGCATTGTCATTCCAGTTAACAACTAGAAGACTGTTGGATATAAAACTTCGTACAAACCCCACAATTACTCTGTTTATTCTTTATAATTGAGTGTTGTGCTTCATAAGAGTAGATGCCATTCTGGGATTGGAATTTATGAGTAAGATGAAAGGTATAATAGATACCGAGAATAAGGTGATAATTATGGGAGATGAAAGGATTAAATGGGACAAAAAAGTCCATATAGAAGTACAAGCAGATTGTATGAATTTGAATCGATTTGAGAAGGAAATGGAAGGTGAAGGAGATAGTAGTTTAAGTATTTAGTGCCCTCGTAAAGTTAGAAGGGAAGTTCTATCGTTTTTAGAGAAAAAGACAGAATTATTGGAAACTGCAGAAGATGATGTTGAAGAGATGGAAATAATAAATAAAACTGTTGAAAATAGTATAATTGAAAGTGTTGAAAAGGAGATAAAGGAACTTTTTGTGAAAGTAGCTCTTAAATATAAAATGAATAAAGGTAATAAAATGTTAAATAATGATGAAATAATTTGGAAAATAGAACTTAATAATTCGTTTGGGATAATTGCGATTGGAGATTCAAGGTGTTATGTGAAATGGCGTATGTATAAATATGGAGCAGTAGCGTTTGGTTTGTCGAAATATTCATTCAAATATGCAGATGTAAGAAGGAATTGGAAGCGTAGGAAAATGAAAGAAATTATTGAGATGAAAGAAGAGGATGTTGTTAAAAGTATAAGTGTGAATTATTTTGAGAAAAAATGAAGATAATGAAGATAAGGGATCAATTGTTGTTAAATGTCCAGGTGAAATTAAGAATGAAATAGAATCGTTGCTGAAGAAATCATGAATTGGAAGATTGAGAGTCAAGAATTGCTACTGATTGTGAAAGTAAGTTAGAAGCTATTGATAGTGAACCATTCAAGACTGAAGTTTATGCATTTAATGCAGAGTAATTAATTGAAAGATGTATGCATTTGGAAGTAACGTAAGTAGGCTAGATAGTGAAATGCTAGACCATAATTTTTAAGACGTGAGTAGTATAGCTGAGTAGTTGCTGAGACGACTTTATGAACATTTTATACTTTACATGTGATTTTCCAATGCTCCACCCGAAGGTACTACATTGGCCAGAAAGCGAGTTTTTTTTTTACCTGGAAAATTTGGAATTTTGCCGAACCCTTGCTGTTCCAAGCAAGGTAGGGATCTTTAACGTGGGTGACAACACACGCATACGGGACTCTATTTTACCTCTCATCCAAACGAGGGTATATTTTGGGAAAAATGCTCGCTTAACATTTTTCAAGCGGCCCGTGTCGGGATTCGAACCCGGGGAAAATTTTATACCCCATGTTTTTCCAAGATTATAATAATTTAGAGAGGAATATGCTATAATACGATAAATTGTGCATGATAGTGAAGAAAATATGGTTTGAGATGAAATTTGATGGGACCGTGTAAATATGAGAAAAATTAGATATATTGGATAGAAATGTTAGATTGTAAATGATAATAGTATAGAGTCAAGGAAAGTATTAGTTGATTATTAGATAGAAATAGGTAGATTGATAAAAGGAAAAAATCCCTAGTATAAAAAGATTATGCGTGTGCATTATAAAGCAAGTTGTTAGAAATAAAAACAGTGAAATTACTCAATATGAGGAAAAATAACGCAGACTTCAAATTTTATAGTTTGACTTGAGGGAAAATAAAGTGAGAACGGGATACGAGAGGTCATTGAAACCCAAATTCCACTAAAATATAATTTAATCCAGAAAAATAAAAATTTCCGTAAATTTTTGAGCACGCCCTGTACAATACAATACAATATTTTCGGGCGTCAAATTCGTTACAACTATAAAACTTTACTAATTATAAAAAATGTGTCATGCAAGAGGTGTATTTTAGTGCACCATTTAAAGTTATAGATATACCGACAGATATATGTGATGTCCAATTTGTCACTAGATTTAATTTACTTAAAGCAATACTCGCAATAAAAATGTGTTTCAATTAATTAATATTTGTGCTTACAGCAAACTACACAAGTTGTGTAATCTTCTTAGTGCTTTTAAATCGGTAAAGTGCTACTACTTTACTTATCTAAAAAAATTAAAGTTGAATATTCTATGAGACACTTAAGAGCTACCAATAATCGATCAAATTATCTGTTATCCGTCAATCTTGTGCGTATGTTTTAAGGCAGCTAAAATAAGCATTTCGTTTATAATTCTAAGTTTGACATTTTAATATTTAAATTACTATAGGGGATTATGAGAACTATCTAGAACATAGTGGTTTATCACCGTTTTTGAGTGAAACGGATTATACGAAACGTAGTTAATTAAAACACAATTTAATCAAAAGCTTGAGAAAATAACTGGTCTATTAATTCTTGGCTACATCAATGAAAACAACGGAGACAAAAACTTAAGGAGAACGATTTAATTAAAAGCTAATGAAATCCCCAGCAACTAAAATATTCTATGTACAAAAAGTGAAAAGAGTAGACTATTTTTCTATAGAACTAACAAATCTGCAACAAATTTTTATTAGCCATTTAATGTACGATTTATAGACGATTTTAAATGAAAAAGATATCGGTTGAAATTAACTTAATTCAAGCACATTAGTAATAAGAACTTGAAAGTTATTTAATTGTAAAGAATAAATCTTTCTTTTTGTCTTGAAGATATGTTTTACTTGTAGCTAATAGTTTTTGGTTATGTAGCTACACGAACGATACCATTCCTACCAGGATGAACATCTTCTACTCTTCCTAAACGCCACTATTGAGGTTGCAATTTTCCTGTATAATCGAGCACCGACACCATTGCCGTAGCTAACAGCGAGGTTGTATGCTTTAATGACGTCGAAATTAACAGCTAGTGGCAGGTTGTTCATGCACAACCGCTGACGACAGATTATCTTCACTAGGTCTACTAGTAGAAGTAAGTCTAGACGCCGCTCTCCGAGGAGATGCTGACCTTTGACGATGAGTTTGTCTGCGGGAGATACCTATTTTTCTCGTTTACCGAAGTGAAGTAACGAATTGTATAACTGTTGACATTTTCTACACAACCAATCCAAATTAACCATTTTTCACCGAATTTGAAGTATTTAAACATTTAATACAAAGATTTTTAACCTATACCATCTCAAATCTTTCTTGAGGGGTTTTATTGAGAAACTGCTTATATCTATAAATAGTATGCACAGCTTTATTACAATTTTTACCATCATTGGTGGTACCAACTAAAGAAGTTTTAGCCGAAGTGCTAACGAATTTTCTTTTTAGCCCTTGTTTCACGGAATCTCGAGATTTTAAACATGTTCCTGAAGCAATGTCATTTATTTCTAATACTTTGCATTGTTTTTCAATATACGACCTTAAATCTTTGAACGAGGGAATCTCGTCACTATTTTCTAATTCGAAGCGCTTTAAAACGTTTGTATCTAATATTTTTGATAACAGTTTAAACAACATGAAATCTAATAGATCTATTTTCATCTGCTTTAATTCAAAGATATTTTCATCAAAACAACCCATTAATTGCCGGAGCTCCGTGTGCGAGTCTGAGTAACTAACCTCAGGGCATTTTTTCAGAGCATTAAAATATGTCGAAAGTAATAACCTCTTGAACTGAAAACGATTAGTAGTGATTTTATAGGCTTCATCGTGTGCACTATCGTTTAATGACAAATGTTTTATTAACGCACGCAACGAATCATCTAGTGTATTTACGAGATACCAAAATTTTTCCACAGTGGACAAACTGACATTATCATGAATCAATCGCTTATAAATTGCATGTTAACTTTTAAAACCCGAAATACAACTTGAGAATCGCGGGACTGATAGGTGTTTTATGCGAATACCATTATTTATCGACAAAGGATTATTCATATTTTCCACCTGCGGCTTATTTTTTACGAGATCTAATTCAGATTGTACAGCAATAATACGAATATCTAATAGATAATCATCGATTTTTACCCTAAGGGCCAAGAATTCATCCAATTGTTCACTTTCTTCGTCAAAGAAAATATCCTTGCAAAAAACCTTTAAATGAATTTCAATTTGCTCGACACTTTTCATCGTTGCTCTAGTTAAACAATCGATACATTTTCCGGTTTATTAATCTTACTGTATATATGATCCAACCGTTTTACAACAAACCTAGATTTAAGAATAGCGTTTTCAATTGATATAACCATATTTGATTAATGAACGACAATAAAAACTAACGTAAAAACAATACGTACCTCAATACGCTACGACCACTGTTTAATGTTTCAAAATAAATGACAACAAATAACCCCTTTGTTATATTAAGTTGGATGACCCGAGTGGTGCAGCAAACTTTGGTCGACGAAAAAATAAGGTAAGAATTTAAAATACAATCCTCATAAATATAGTAGGTATCCGAAGTTTCTACAAAGTTTACCTACAGTACACCGACCGACCATTAATCCTTGCGACAAAGAAAAAGGCACGTATTATAAATCTACCGTTAATTATTAAATTAAAAGTATTAATGAGGAACGACAGGAATAGGAACTAATTAATTAATCAAATAATCCGGCTTAAGACGGCCATTTTTGTTAACGCATGAGGAGTCTTATAATTTTATATATCGACTTACCTCAGGCGTATTCTAATGTTCTATAAGTGTCGTTTCTACTCTTCAACGAAGTGGGCTGTATGGCTATTTATTAGACGTGCTACGTACGCACTATGACTGTTTTTTAGGAGTTTTTCGATAAAATCACATTCGGATTAACTAATGACTTAACTCACTTTACCGAACCAACAACCATTTCTTTTCGATGTCTATGAGCAAGTGTCTGTCACTATTCCTTTTTTCAACATAATTTCCACAGGCACAAAGGATGTTTCATGACAGGATATAACGGGACAAGGGATGACAGCTTTGTTATTTGATTTACAACTACGAATTTACAACGATTTAAAATTAAACACAACGTGCGACAAAGAGACTAAACATATAGTATAAGGTATATCCAATCATAGTTATTATATAACAAGGTACTATCCATTACTTAAAAAACAATATTATTTTATATAACAATTTAAGAATTATACGAGGACATTGCATATGGGTATTTGAAAGAATAAACACAATACGTCGAAGTTCAACAAAACACAGAATTATTTTTTTCAGTAGCATGTCCATGGTTTGTCTGAAGGAGATTTCACCTCAGTATTCAAACACAACGCCACAATTGCAGTTATTTATCTTGTTATTATTCTTGCACAAACGAATTTGACATATTTTATTTTTTTTTTAAAACTACTTTTGCTAAATTTGATATTTATAAAAACAGTTTAATAAGGCTTGCTATAGCTACTATGTGAAAAATAGATAGTTCTCAATCAAGCTTTATTATTAAATATCCTCTTAACAAATTAATATTTATGCACCCTGTGTAGCTTATTTCATGAATAGCAAATATTAATTAAACATTATGTATTAATTCTTTTGTTCTTAGAAAATATAAATTTAATTAGAACAGTTCGTATAATTAAAGTAATAAAAAACGAATTTTCTTAAGTTTATAATTTAATACATTAATAAGATAACGTATTAGTTACTAAGTAAGATGAACACTGCAACAATACAAACCGTTGAAAATAAAAATTTCATAAACTATCCAATGTAATGGATATATAATGAAGGCAGGGCGTAATGCACTAAACAGAACTCAGGAGTATACATCAACAAAATGCAGAATTATATCTGAAACGTGGCTAGACGTTTAAGGATAAATTTCGTAAGTACATGACTGTTTAGTAATTAAACGATACAATAACATTATTATTAAGAATAGATTAAAATTGTTACGTTGTTGTAGCGAATGCTGACCGCAACTGAATGAATTTTTATAGTAGCAGAAATCAAAAATTGTTAGATCGGACAGAAAAATTAACAGAAAAATTGTTCGCAAACAGAATGAAATAAGGTTGATATGTAGTCATACATGAACATAATTAGGGGAAAGTGATCGCGTGGTTAAAAATTGGTATGGGATTTAAGTGTGATGCGTTAAATTTCTAATATCGAGCGATTTCTGCAATCTTACATAAATATTTTTTACTTTGTTTACTTCGAATTAATAAACACTTTCTACAAATTCTAATCCAAACGACGGCCCGCTTTTAAGGCTATTCCAACTAAAATGAATATTTAAAACCTTCCCACATAAAAATTTTCGTAAGTGTAGTAGTACGTGGAAAATATCCAAAAAACCGCGCTTTAATTCTCTGAAATATTTGCTTATTGTTCAACAACTTTGTTTTAAATGATCGTTGAAATACGTTCAAAACCACCACTTGCTTTCGTTAAAACGGCCTTTCTATATAAATTTATGGAGATAAGGAAAGCAGCAGCTTATTATTTTCCATAGTTTATTCTTCGAACCAGTTCGAAACGGCTGTGGTGTACAAGTATAAAAGCTTTTAATGGTTTGTACTGAGAAATTATATTTCGTTATTTTGCATGTGTTGAGCTCATTCAAGCTTACAAGCGATATACCTCCCAATTTATTCCATTTTCGGTATTTCCGATCGATAAAATTCAAATCTTAGTTTGTTGTTATAACTTTTAGGCGACCTGTTATGCGTTTCGTTTTATATAAATGCATGCCGAGTTGCATAGGTACCAGATACTTAAAAACATATGCTGCTTTTCTATGCATACAGCTAAGTTCAATGGAAGTCATTATAGCATGTGTATTTGCGTTAATTGGCTATTCTTCGAGGAATAATTCGCAGCTGTTGTCTGGAATCTATTTTTACTTGTGTTCGCGGAATATTTCACACAATATCGATGGGAATGGTTTTGAAGTACGTTGTTCAATCTGTGTAAATACAAGCTGAGCTTTTGCAAAAGGTCTACTTTATTCGATTATACACAACGTGCTATTCGATACAACATCTTTTTAGCGACAAGAAGTGTGGTAAATTGCTATTTTAAGATGACATATGTATCTAGTGTTCTAATCCAGTTAAATTGGTTGACACCACATCCAGCCGTAGACGAGTGCAGCTCGCACTTCCGAATTCTTGAAGATTATACCAGAGAGGTAAACAGCTTGGTCTAAAGTACAGTTTTTCTGTTTTCTCTACTTTTGCTGCTTTTGTGGTAGATGGACACTTCTTTTGATGGTTCTGTAGTTTCATACTTATGATTATCCAATAAATTGTAAATTGTATGTTGCAAATTCACGTTAACAATGCACGAGCGATTATGTAATTATTCTCCAGGTCAAAATTAGTTAAATCAAAGCATGCATTAGAGCACTTTTTACTGTTTCCTTTTTTTTAGTACATGAATGTTAACGTCAACAACTTGCTTACTATTTAGTTAACACGTGGTTCATTTAAGTTAGGGTTACGTTATTTAAGTTTAATGTTACGTTTTAATTTCTATGAAGTGCACTTCCCAAAGCAGATGCAACTTACTGTATATACTATGTCTAATTATTTCTTGTTTATAATTAGGACTGGAAAAATGGTGTAAATATCTTTGTAGGTATTATTTAGATTTTAGGATTTTGTAATGGATGCTTAAATGTTTATGTTGATAGTATGTTATATGCAAATACTTTTTTACATCACGTTATAACGGGACGATTATGTAAATGTGCATTTTTACCTTGTGTAAATATTTCCTTTTGGGACTGTCTTTTTAACTAAAGATTTGTAATAAATCCATTCACTGAGTTTTCCAGTTTTTCTTTCTGTGTCACCCATTCTTTTGTGTGATTCTTATTAGGGTTTTTTTGTGGTTCTTGTACTTGTTGCCTGGTGTTATTCTTTTTTTGGTTCTTTTCTTTTTTTTCGTCGTTCTTTTCTTTTCATATTTCTCTTCTTTTTCCTGTGGTTGGTGTTACCTTCTGTCGGTCTTCGTGCTGACTTGGTATACTTTTCCATCCACTTCCTGTGATAAGTGCTTCTAGTCCGTTTTTCTTTTCTTCGAAAACCACGAATTAGTCGACTTTAGGAATAGTTAGCATTTCTTTTCTTTGGTTCTTCGGTTGTTGTAATTCTTGGGTACCACAGTTTAAAGTAATTTCATTTTTTTTCTATCCAGCATTTTTATTGTTCCCGAGCATACTTTGAGGCTTGATACTTTTGTCATGTTAGCAGTTACTGTTGGTTTTCTTCTTCGCTTCTTTCCTTTACTGTAGGTTTTCTGCGGGGAGCCAATCTTCGTTTGAGGTTGAAGACTTTAATATTTCTTTTCTGAAGAAGCACCCGTCCTTTGACGACTTTGACGGTGTTGACGCCATTCTACCTTTGTCCTCGCTCATTGCTACTACCTACCAATCTTTTCCTGTGCTTCTCTTTTTTTGTCCGGTACCTTGGTTCGCCGAACCGGATAAGAATTCCTTTTTTAAATTTCGGAGTGCTTTTTTTGGGTTCTTTTTATTTCGTTAAGCGAATTCTTCTTTTCTATTCTTTCTAGTATTGTATGTTGGCTTTTCGAGTGGGATATCCGTTTTTTATTAGGTTGGCAAATTTTTTTCTTTTCGGGTACGGTACTGTCCCCTTCCTTACTTTTGCTTTCCTACACCGACCTTTTAATTTTGCTGCGGTGAGGATTTGTTACGTTTATTTTCGGCATAAATTAAAATACACCTTTCCATTCACACAGATTCTGTTTTTACTTTTCATTACTCCAATACCATCCTGTATATATTCTTACAATAAATCCGCTTATTATATTTTCAATGAAACTCATTTGCTGCAAATTTGGAAAGTTTCCGTTCTGAAATAGTCTGTACCTTGATATAGATGTCCGCTGGTTTGCTACATATTCTGATAACGTAAAATTACTTCTTAAATGCTACGACCTAGAAACTCGTCGAAATAAGGTATCGTACTATTTGATAAGTGTTTCGAGTTTCTAATCACCTCTTGGCATGTTGTGATAACGCGAGGTTTGAATATTGAATTCTGCTTTCAAAAACAAATTAAATCTAATGCTGCAGCTCGTGCTTGGTAGTATTTTCGATTTACTTGTTCCGGTACTTCAAGACCGATGCACATTTTTTTTCTTGTTGACAAGTGGCAGATATCTTGGGTGCATCGGTAAGTTCTCCCGCGCTTACGCATACTAATAAGATTATCTTATAGCTCTTAACTGGGAGCCAAATTGTTTTCATGTATGCCCGATTAATCGTTGCCACAGGCCAACTGGTGCTTTTTACCCGTAGATCGCTGTTGCCGTTATCGTAATTGGGTAAATAGATCCGACTACCGTGGCGATTCTGTGCTGAGTCACGTTCGCTGGTGTGTAAGATAGGTAGCCAAACACGTGCAGGTACATGACTTGTTTGCTTTGTATGTACATCAAGAGATTATCCTTTACCAGCGTTTGATGTAGTGATGTACCAATAAACTTGGAAACGTAGGACTATTGTTGGTTGCTATACTTAAATATTAGAATCGTCCTGCAGGTACGATGTGCAATTTTGAAACAAAACGAAAACGTTTGTTAAAAGAACCTCACACGTTTTATGATTAGTTTGATTAGTTTTACTGATTAGTGTTTTTTGTTTTTTGTCAAATGCGAGATGCGCACTTCGTATCCAAACTAATAATTTATAGATATAGTATACTAGTGTGTGGTTAAATGCAACCCTCAGTTTATTTCTTTTGCTGGTTTGTATCGAATTAATTTTTTTGTATATCCTAGTTAGTTTTGGGTATAAATTTTTCTGGATTCATAGACATGGGAGACGTTATCATCTAAATTAGTAGTAGTAATTTTAGAAAGGTATTAAATAATGTTGGCCTCATACCTTTTATTTTATACTATAGAAATTCTTTTAAAAGGTATGACAAAGGAAAATGGTACTGTTTTTTAAGTGGGTTTTGCTTTTTTTATATAACATGTTGCATAATTAGACGTTTTTCTGTTACATGGTTATTTTGTTCTAAATTAATGTATGCTTTTATTTCAGGCCTATCCTTTACTTTTATATTGGTAACGCCCCGCCTACTTGCTAATTGAGCCCGGTTATTTTTTTTTTTTTATTTTTCAGGCTACGTTGAGGTACGTAATCAAGTATCGAATAAATATGTAATTTCCAAACTAAATCACTCAGTTATTTATCAATATACAAACAATATAACATAAAATCTACATTAATATCCTTATTCTAACAGATAACAGTATCAAATAAGAAAAATGATTTACTCCTCTTGATATTTATATAATGCAAGCAAAAGTCCACAAAGCGTAAATGGGCAAAGTTATCATTATCTGTCAACCATAATGACAAAATGACGAAATGTGTTGTAACTAGAATATGAAACTTTTACGTTAAGCCAAGTAAGCATTGATTCAAGGAAACTAAGAATTTGGTTTAAAATCTGGAGAATATGGGGTACAATCCAAGCAATTACATAAAAAAGCAAGTTTTTACCATAAAGATTTTATAATGACCTGATTAAGTTTATAATATTATCACAGAGGACCCACCACTCGAAATATAGTAAACTCGTTCAACGCACGTATTTATAATATTGTTTATACAAACGCCGAAGCACATAACAGAAAGAAACGAAAATCCAAAGAGCTTTTTTAATTTATTTAGGTACCAATGCTGAGGAAAATTGACTATCAACTACATACCTAGATAAGAAGCCTGAAAGTATAATATAATAAACGTGAACTTGCAAATTAAATAAAGGACTACTAGCTCTTTTAAGGGTTTTTAATTTTTTATCCGCTGTATTGGGCATGCTGAAGTTTTTGTGAATATCAGTATTAAAGCATCTTAGGTGAAAATAAACCGGTCTGTAATCTAACTTACAATTAGTAATGAACTCAATCTTTAACGTTTACTTTCTCTATCAATATGTTTATCTAAGTGTTTTACTTTTTAATTATAGAATGCGCTTACAAATAATCTTCGAACTAATCTGCGACATCGTGGCTATCTATATTACAAGAAATACTAATTTTAGTCGACTTTCTGCATAATATGATACTTATTATTTTTTTGTTTATGCGTTTGTAAAACAACGAAGTACATTAAAAGTCCAGAAAAATGTAAGTTAAATTTATGGCTCAGAGTTTGAAGTCGAAGTTATTGCTTACTGCATTAATTTCAATAGGGATATCGCTATAAAATTTTTGTCTCGAGAATGCCACTTTTAATTGTTCGTGCGGATGAATTATAGTACTTTACGAGTAAGATGTTAAAGTTGTAATTTAGGGGAAGCAAGCACCATTACAACCTCTTATCAATTTAAACAAATCCTATCTATATTAGAATGCAGCACATTCATTCAAAAGTTTTCATTTAGGGACATAAAGTTCATAGCAACTTTACAAGGTTTTTAAATTCATATTGAAATTGAATTAAATCGCTCTGATAATTTTCCAGATACAACCCAAGCAATTACGTTTTCATGGGGCTAAAGTGTCGTAATTATTCAGTAATTAAATTGGAAAATTTGCTTGTTCGCTTTGACTTCATTATATACTTCAAGTCTGTATTTCAGTCCAAACACTGATGCTTGCTGATCACAACATATTCTTTTAAACCCGGATTCTCGTATACCTGTGTAAACTCCTCCTTGTGCATGCAAGCATACATAATGTAAGGCTCAAATTGAAAACAAACATACTCCTCCAACACATACAGAAGCAGGTGGGTAAACATGGCCGCCTCTGACGCCATCACGATGTCGGCTGAGCTACCCTCGAGGGTTGTTAGCGACCACAGTGCCTAGCAACCCGCCCTCGCCCTAGCAACCGCTAGCCACTAGCCGCGGACACTTATTGATCACGCAAGTAACGTCCCGCACCCCGTTAGAATCTACGTCCGGACACCACTCGATACTTCCACCCTATAACAGGCTAACCTACACAGTTTACTCGAATTTCAAGTTCCTTTGTTACAAAAAGCCTTAAAGTTTTCCATCAGTTGATATAGAAAGAGAAGCGCAATTTTGATATTATTATGCTTAGGGTAAAATATTCACCCCAAACATTTAATTATCTTTGTATGGAATTTAAAGTCTAGTAGGACTTCTTGCTTATTCAGACTTTGAAAACAACCTTATTTTTATTTTTCTGTAGAGAGGTTTGCCCATGACTTGAAATGAATTACAAAAGTTCATGTGGATAGATATCTTCTAATAAGTTTTACATATTTATTAAAATTCTATTTGAATTCTACATATTAACTAAATTGGAAATTGCTTGCAGATATATAATATCTGACAAAAATCTTTATCCTGTTTTACCTCCATGACGTGAACCTACAAAAAACAAGTTATACAGTTTCTTCTTCGCTTACGCCTGTGTGTGTGTGTGTGTGTGTGTGTGCTATGTGCGCGCGCGCGTGTACGAGCGCGTTTGGATATCTGTTTCTATGCCATATGTATGAGGTGAATAGGTGGGTGGGGAGTGTTTAAGGAACTTGGTTAGTAAATGAATAGGTAAGTACGTGAGTTGGTGAATGGGCGAGTGAGTAAGTTGGTGACTGATTTAGTTTGTTAGTTGGTTGGTTGGTTGCGTGAGTGAATAGGTGGTTAGATGAACGGGTGGGTGGTTGGGCGAGGGTAGTTGGACCCGTACATGCATGCGTGCGTGCGTGGGTGGATGCGTGCAACATTAGGGCGTCAACTCTCATAGATAATTTATTTCTACCTATTAGAAATAAAGTTGAAAGAACTTGGCAAATTTCCCAAGAATATGGTGAAGATACGTAAATAAGATTCTTACAGTATTTGATACTTCTTAATCCGGCTGTGGTCATTAAGTGTATATTTTCTTTTGCGTGACTGTCTAAATTTCATCTAACCTCTTCTATTAGTACAACTGTAAAATTGGGAATGATTTGTGCGGCACGTATTTCTAAATCTACGCGAGATGGGTTTGAAAAGCTTGGTTAATTTTAGAAAGGCGGCGTTCTAAATCTGTTTTGGATCTTGCTAGGCATTTATTTATAGAATCTGGTAACTGTCACAAAAGTTTCCTTAAAATAACCAACATTCTAGTAGTATGACCTATCTAATAAATTAGAATTTCGCTCAAGACCCTAATGCATTCTCCAGCGAAGGAACCAAGAGGTTATCAAAAAAAAATTGTAAATAAAAAGAATTAAGGTGGTAATATTTTATTAGAAATCTATATAAAATTCTTCACAAACTTCAAAAAGATCTTCCACAACTCGTGTAATCTCTTCCCATTCTAATTCGATTGTTTCATCGTGTTCTTCTAAATTCATTTCACGTGCATATACTTCTTTGTTATCGTCTTCGTTATTCACCTCATCTACTTCTTCAATATTATCATTTTCAATTGTCATTCTTTTGTTCAACCATTGCATTCAATAACCCGGGATTAATGACAAAAACGTAGTCGTTTTCGTCATTACTCATTTCCTCTAATTCTTCCTCGCTAGATATTTTGGTTTCTTCTGTTTCATATCCGAAGCCTCCGTTAACTATGTTTTACCTAAATTAAACATGTGGTCATAAAGCTTATGACATATTATAAATTGTACCTACCTTTAAAATCACCAAAAATTCTAGTTGGTGCTTATATATTATGCACGCTACTGAAATATCAATTTAGCAACATTTATATTTTTCATTATCGTTTCTAATTTGCATATCGTCAATTAGTTTAATACTCAGTTTCTCTAATAATTCTATTTTCTCCAAATACCCTATTATAGTCATATCAATAATTAGTAAACAAGGCCAGTTTTGTAAATACTTTATAAAAATGAAATATTATTCTTTCAAATACAAACGTTCTGCTTGGCGCAGTTCAGAAAATTTTTCGAATGCAATAAACAATGGTTAGATTGACTATCTTTTCCTAACTGCTTCAAATTTGCAACACCAAACTATTCAAGATTCACAACTTCGTTAGCTAAAAGGTAGCTGTTGATGATGTTTTTCTTTAACAGCCCTGTTACATAAACGGTCCCATGTACAGGTACTACTTATTGCAAAAATAAACTTAAACGTTGAGCTGATAATTCATTTGTCGCAGGGATATTCCAGTCTAACCCGTGTAGGTGATTTTTACAAAAATTGTTATGCCTTCGGGAATTCTCATCCAAGTTTTCACTTCTTAACGGCATATGCAGAATTTCGTGCCATACCTCGTCCGTTCCAACATTCAGTACAGCTATTTCTTTCACAAAAAAATTGGTTGACTTGTACTGGAAGCCCTGGATATCCAAAACATACATGTTTCCCTGGTGAAAATTTGATGTAAATTCACCTAGCGCATAGGTGGTTTTTCCTACCAGTTTGTCGATACCTAATGGCACTCTTACAACACTTATAACGTCAACACAAGAAAAATTCATCTTTAACTTGTAATTTGGATACACTCGACGATACTTTGACAACTAATGCACTGGAACATAGCTCCCTCGCCTTTTATGCCAGTGGTCGGGCGTGCGCAGCTCCTCGTTGGATTTTTAAATCTTCCATGGTCTTTCAAATCATGTAGGTCTTGTTTGTGTAGTAAATTTGATAAACTTTGCTTTATCGCCATGCTGTAATTATTCCCTATCTATCAAGGTGTTGGATCTTATACCTTCTTGGTCACGGAGCTTTATATTTATTGATGTATGAAATTATACGCGTTTTTGTTTTACTCATTTACAAACCTGTTTGTTTAAATGGGATTCCTTGTATAATAATGATGCACTACTCACGCGTATTGTGTAGCAGCTTCTGTCCACTGCGTTTAAAGACTTGTAAAGTTGTTTATTTAATTGAATCTTTTGGAATTCTCTTTCTTTCTGTGAGTGTAATTATAATTATAGTTTATATACAGGACGTTGGCATTTGCTTTCTCGCCAAATCGTCAAATTTTGCATTTTCTTTGTAAAATGGCTAGTTTTCTGGATTCTCATTATGTTAACATAAAGCGCACTATCCTATGGATTCTATATACCCCTAAATGCCCCTATTATCATAGCATTTTATATAGTGAAAGTTTGAAAGTGATAGTGTTATTTATGCACATTTGAAAATGAATCAGCCCCACTTTTGAGGGCAGCTGCAAGAAGCTGCATGTCAGTGGCCTCGGCAGATTATGCTACAGCTGATTGGGCAGCCTCTTCCCTGGTTAGGGGAGATACGGACCCTTATTCTCTTTAGCTACCCGGGGCCGCCACCACCGGTTTCTAAACTGTGCCCTCTGACAAATGCAACCATCTTACGTCGCCATAGGGAAATGGCAGTAGAAGCCACTTTAAGCGCCTTTTACGCCAGGTAGGCCGTACCTTAGGGTTATTCTAATCCGACACGCACACTGAAACAGGGAGACTTGTGTAAAGATTGAGTTCGGCTGTACCCAGACACACACAATTAGTGTATCTGAGAGAGTCGAAACCGTGAGGAATGTGTACCCCACTCAACTGGCTCGTGCCGTGGGACGGACGCATTTGGATAGTTTACAGGATGAGTGCTGATGGAAGATTAGGGTAGGACAATGGACAGCTGAGCTTGGGTACCGCGGGCTTGCCAGGCCTCTACCGTTTGCGAGGCCCCTCAGGGGCCTTAATCCATTATTTGGAGTTTTGTTAAAAAACTTAATTCAACTGTTACAAGTATAAAATTTACATAGAAACTAGAGATGAAGGGTCAATTATCATTCTTAGATACACTAAAAATATTAAATAGTTAAAAGCTAGAGCTTGAGAGGTATAGAAAAGAAACCTGCGCGAATCGCTTCCTCCAACCACATCCTTTTTATAAATACAAACAGGTTTAACAAGGAACTTGTACGCACTAAACAAATAGACAATACTCTAAGAAGATATACAGATAAAAATAATATCTGCGATTCAAAAACTTTGCAACCAAGTATTTTAAATGACAGTTTAATTGTTCATAAAACTACTCAAGACCGTAATAAGATATTTAAACAAGTGAATATAAAATAGCCTTTATTAATACAAAAAAAAGTTAGCCAGGAGCGAGTCGAGCTCGCACTATTAAAGTTCCGTACCAATAATACAGTGAGCAATCAATAAACCAAATTAAGCTGTTTTTATTTTTTTTTATGTATATTTAAATCTTATCCAAATTTGATTATGATAACTGAAAAATGAATATATTGTCCCACATTGTACTGGTACATTAGTAAATAAGTTGTCTATTGTTGTGTTTAAAAATTTTTCGCAGCAATTATTACACTGTCAAAAAATCCTGCAGTTTTCCGATAATCTATGTCTCGATAGCTACTATCCCAATTAAAATCAAAATTTTAGCTTTGGAAATGTAGAAGAACAGCGGGGAGAACGGTTATTTTTGGCACATTCTGAGCTATGTCATGAAGACTACTGGACCGAAAATTATAAAAAAATATTTTTAGAAGCCTTTTAGAATCCTCTTTCAAATGATACCTCACACAATATATTTATTAAAACTTTTTTTCTTTTAACCCAATTAACCCCCGCCATTTTAATCTAAAAATATTCTTTTTCTATTTTCTAACTGTCGATATATGTGCGCGCCATAAAGACCTAGCATTGTGCCAAATTTCAAATTCGTACGTTACATAGTTTTCGAGAAAAACTTCTGTGACAGACGGACGGACGGACACGAGAGTGATCTTATAAAGGTTCCGTTATACCTTATAAGGTACGGAACCCTAAAAAAGAATGAGGAAATGTAGAGTAACCCAAAGGATAAAGTGAATACGTTGCAAAAGTTGGAGATTTATGAGATAAGTTGTGTGGGATCAAAAATGTCCTTAATAATATATTAGTATGACTAAGAAAAATGTCTCAACCGGAGTGAAGTAACACAAAACGTTATTTGCCAATCACATTATTATTAAACTGGAACGGTTAACCAGTTAAAAACGATACCTACGTATTTCACATTAAATGCTTATGATCCAATTAAAGCTAAAAGAATTCCATTTGAATACCAATAAAGGGTCAATTCACTTTGTTGTAGCGATCACAATCCTGCATGCTGAAAGATATAGCTCATTCGCTTTAACTTTAGGATGACGTCACAACTGGATGAATTGCTACATTGCCAATGTTAGTTTACATTATAATATATTTAATAAAAAATATAGGAATAATCCCATTGGCAAGAAGAATCGGCGGCAACACCGTACTGAACTGCCAACATTTATTATGTTAATTGACAGTATTCTTTATGCGCATTTCTAGGTATTTATTTGTATGCAGTCGCTAACACTTTATTACTATATTTGACGTCATCCTACAGTTATTTCGAATTGACTTATAACTCCTAGGTGTCAAAAGTAACATGAGGAAATTGTTTTTAGATAAACTTACTTCAATTTACGTGGTAAGGTAAATATTCTCAGACAGGTTTCTAAACAACTTCGTTATTATAGTAGTTTTATAATCGACGGTTGCCACTAAATGGTGAAAATTGGTTAGATCGTTTACTAAAAAATTCTACGGTTATGCGTTTTCTATATATTTTATACATTGCATCATTTTATAGTATTTATACCGGCAAATAACTGCATTCTTCAATTAAGTTTTATACGAATTGTAGATTGATTTAATAATACCTATATCAGAAGCATTTTTTGTCTGTTGTACATTTATAATTTGTACTATATGACCATAAACAGTGTAAAATATTGCGGTAAATTTCGAATAGCTAATTAGGAGAGAAAAGTGGACTGTATAAAAAATTAAGGTAATATTGAACAAACAACAAATAATTAATGTTTTTAATTAGATCAATCGTTTACTAAAAGCACTCACCTGTTGGTTTATGAAGCCGTGGTAATGAAACAAACGATGTAACATATACTCTGTCTTTTGCGGGTGAAGCGATGCACATTTATTTCAATAGCGGTTCTGACGAAAAGCGGCTCATACTTAATTTGCCCTCCGTAGAACATGCAAAACAGCGATACGGACTGTTCGAACGACAAATCAATTCTCTCGGACTTTGTGGATTTTCCAGTCACTACACTGTTCTTGCACATGCGGAATAACAACGTTTATCACTCGCGGCACATGTTGGCGCGTGCTTCAAATAAAACCATGGGAATTTTACTCTAATAAATTTAAATATACCGCGGCGAATGTAAATAATCAACAAACTCCACAGAAATAAAATTTAGCTTTAAATTATTTACAATATAAACGGAACATACAGTAATTTGTCTATAGTCGAGGACAATTCAAGTCCACGCCCATGGACGTCATTGGCTTACGTCCATGGGTATGATGAAAATAGGTTATAAACTCCTTTAACGGATTCTGAACCAAACTTGTGCGATAAGTTACGCCAAGGCAAAACAGAATTCGGGTATTCGATTTAACAAAGTTAGAATGTGTAATATTTTAACTGTTGATCATAGCTTCCACCACGTGGGGACATACCAGAAGAACTTTTGACTAAGTATACAAAGATAAAATTGTAGAAAGTGATTTTGTAACATAACTAACATCGCGTACAAGAATTAAGATGTAGATCACATTGCATTCCAAATAACTAATTCGAGCGTCTATAAACAAAGAAGAAACTTCATGATTGGTTTAATAAAAATTGCTCAAATAAATTTAAGAGAAGCATTTACAGCCATTCTGGTTAAATATCATAGCTTGTAGATCGGAAGCAAATTGCACAACTGGAAATTATTACAGTGCAGGCAATGTGTATAATCTCTTAAAAGATCGTTTAACTTTGTTGAAAGATAAAATTATACTTCATGAATTCATCGATATTCGAATGAAATGTTTTTAAAAACATTATTAAATAGCATAAACTCTACTGTTTACTTCATATGAGATAACAAGGCAGATACAAATTAGAAAATTTGTTAAAAAGACATTGAGTCACTACATTTTATTTTTCAATGCTGCACCCAAAGGTACTACATTGGCCACGAAGCGGGTTTTCCTTACATAGAAATTTTAAATTTTGTCGAACCCCTGCTGTTCCAAGCAAGATAGAGATCTTTGACGTGTGTGGCAATACCCACACATGGTACCTACAATTTACTTTTCATCCGAACGAGGGCGTATTTTTGAGAAAAATGCCCGTTTAACATTTTTCAAATGGACCGTGTAGGGATTTTAGTTCGGGACATTGGCTTTGTAGTCACACGCATACCAACTGAACCACGGAGCCGCCTAGACATTGGGCCACTACACACAGTTAACCTTTACGACTTGACTGCTTCGACATTAGGTCAACTTGAAATAATTACCTCCTAGATATCTGAATACGACAAAATATCAAACAAATGTTCCGATGAGATAATCCATTCACTAGTGGACGGAAGTTAAACAGTCGACAGATTGACAGTCTTATAAGGGGTACATAAACTTCTAGTTAGAGAAAATACAATTTGCCGAAGCAAAACGATAAGATTTTAGTCTATATTGTTGTAGTCACCAACTATAATCTGATATTTGGAATAATGTTAGAACTAACAAGAAAAATTCCGTTGCTTTGGTACACCCCTTTTATCAACATTTGGTCACCAATATGTTTTTTTGACTTTAGTGGTGGCGCTTAAAGTAAATTTTGTCTTATTTACATGCTGGATAATTGCACAAGGTAAGATAATAAGATGAAATAACAATAACTTAGCCTTTTATGCAAAACCTAAATAATCATTTCAAATCGAGTTAGTAAATGAAAAATATAAAATACAAGGTTCGGTACAAATTCCGAATCAGTATCTTCGGATTTGCCGACCGATGCGCTAACCAATTGTATCGAGTGATTACAATTGGAAATGCGCAATATTAATAACACGTAATATTCATATTTACATAACATCCACATGCGCTAAATAAACGCAAATAAAAAAATTATGTTGACAACAGCAATAGAAGGAAAAAAGAACTATCTACTAGCCGAAATGCATTTCGCATCAGCTGTAAAAAAATTATAAATAATAGCGTCACACCTAAACAATAGTGTAACTCTAAATTTTATATAGAAAAATCTTATAAACAATCACTACCTATCTTATTTCATCATTAATTCTCAAACAATAAAAACTACTATCAGTAGCATATTTATAACCTTAAACTACAGCAATTAAAATTTACCAGCGGTTTCTACACAAATTTGCTTATCTCAGTATGATTTGAAAGCATTCACATAACTACATTCATATTCCGAAACTACATTCTATTATGAATAGAAACCTGAATTTGTAAACTTTATCATACAGTGATCAAATGTAAAAACCTATTTGCTCCAATTTATTAGAAAGCACAAAAACAACTAGAGCACACGTTTATAAACTAGAAGCAAATTAAGAAGTTTTGTCCTGTAAATTGTAAACAATACATAAATCAATAAATACATTAAGCCAACTACGTGGGCTGACTCAGAAAAACAAAAATACTAATACACAGAAAAGAAACACATACATGCGCCTGTGGGATGATGCCTTTAAAAGGTGCTCTTCCAAATGTCCTGTTTTTCGAAGATTCTACGACTCTGGAACCATCATGAAAGAAATTAAGGAAAACCCACAACGCCTTCACCATATGGTCGCCCAGATTCCGCCATATGTTTCGATTTTGATCAACGAGGTGTTTAACGACAGACTTAAAATTTATAGCTGCATAGAAAAAAATAATCCTCGTATCTTTAAGCCATTAATAAAACAAACATTCTGTGATGATTATAACATTTGATAATCTGCATATGGTGAAGTTCAGATTTACTCAAAATGGAGTTACTTATAGTGAAACTGGTATTAGTATATGTCAAAAAGTTTGCTTATAAAGAAATTTGTAGAAGTTCGACACTGTAATCTTTTAAAACTTTTGGATTCCTACAGTTAAAAATAAAACATGACGCGAAAATGTACAAAAATGTGTTGTACAATACTGAATTTGTATATATACAAACCGATTCAAAGTGCTTTTAAAGTACATTTTTAATATTTTGAATGGCATGAGTTGCATTAATTGTATCATAGATAACAATAACCCGACTTGTAACTTTAGAAAACACTTAGGACAAACTACAACACTATATCACGAAACCGCACTCATTTTTATAACGGAAAGCAATTCTTTTTTGTTTAAGAAAGGAAAACGGGTACAATAATAATCATCATCTAACTCGTACTTTCCTCAAAAACATCTTTTTGTAGATAATCAATCACATTAATTGCGTTTTCCTAAAACCATCTATCTGTTTATAAGATAACCAGAAAACTAACTGCGTTGCACTTGTGTTGAAAGTCCTTAGGTAACATTGTTTATTTAAATCTATCATATTGTTTCAACAAGCCAACTACGATCGATAAATGAAAAACCCGGTCACCGCCTGTCAATAGAATCAGTCCCTAAGCTTCAAAACAACACGTGCTTAAAATAAGCGACAAGGAATAAACTTTAAATTCACGGATTTATCAAGTACCCGTAGGGTGTGTTGCCTAACTTTCAACATGAAATTGTAGAAGATATAGCATACCAATTAATAATTTATATTAGATACGGAATAACGATGAGCGAGCCAGAAATAACCTTATATAAAACACGTATATAAATCTATTCTAAAATTTCCGAAAACAAATGCTACGATAATCGAATACCAGATTTAAACTCTATGTCAACATAAAATAGATTGAAGCAATTTTAAATTATATAATTTCAATAAAACCTTAAAGGGTGATGAATATGTAACTTTTTAACTTGAAAAGGCGGTTGAAATTGTTAATGAATACACAAATTACCTTAAAAAGAGAGTAAGAAATCAAAAATCTAATGACGTAAGACTGAAAATACTTAAGTGTGCAAAACTACACATAACAAATTATGTTATAACGTCACATCTAAACAATAGCGTAATTCTACAGTTTTATACAGATCTTATAGATAGTTAATGCTAATCTTATTTTGTAACTAATACTCTAACAATAAAAGCTGCCGCCATTAGCATATTCATAACATTGAACCAAAGCAATTAAAATTTACAAGATTGTTTCTACACAAATTTTGATTATCGCAGTGTGACTAGAAAACAATCACTTAACCACATTCTGTATACCTAAAACCATACTTTATAATTAGTTAGAACCTGAATTTGTAAACTGTATAACCAAATGTGAACAACATATATCTACCTAATTCTTTTTTAAAAGAGAAAGAAACACTAGAATAATTGCGTGGTTATAAATTAATTTTTATACCAAAAACTATGTGAGCTGATTTAGACAAAACCAACATATCAGTACACAGAAGGAAAAGCTAATATACATACACTGTAGGAGTTGATGCGTTCAAAATAGATACTTTCCGAGGACCTCGTCCTTCATGAAGTCGGAAACTTGGGGTCATCGAACTCCTTAAACACCGACTTCCTGTCTTCGTACCTTCAAAATTCTACACATAATTCAGTCGCTAACATATGTTTCGAAGCCATGAACGATAATGTGTATAAGAACAGCTTAAAAGTAAATTCCGCCGTTAACAAACTTCAGAAATTAAGTACAATTGCCATCAAGCATGTTCAGTTCTTAGTTTATAATAAAATTTATTTCATCCGCGATGTTCATTTAATTCATGTGTTTTGACGAGATAAAAGTAACCCCAAAAAAACACACCCAGATAACCACGGTGCTGTTTTCGTGAATTCACATAAACGGACAGTATATCGCGTAACAGCACTTCAATATTACACCCTTTTTATATCCGTACCGGAAACGGAAAGCAATTCTATTCCGTTCAAGTAAAGAAAGCCTGCATAATAACAATGAATCCATTGAAATCGTAACCTCCCTCAAAAACATCAATAACATAAATCGTATTTCCTCAAAACATCCATCTATCGATAAGGGAAGAACAAAACTAGTTGAATCGCACTCGTCTTGAAAAAACTATCGGCAGCCTCGTACATTAAAACTTATTATACTATTTTAATAAGCAAAACTACAACCAATAATGGGAAATTCAGTTAACGTTCTCAACTACAACGAATATATATCAACTTGTGTAAATACGAGATAAGAAATATATACAATCAACCTTGTGGAAATTATGAAGGGCCTGTAGGATGGGTGGCCTAACTTCCCGCACTGAAATTATACAAAAGTAACATAAACCAATTAATAATTTATATTAAATAAGTGTAGATATAAACGAACACAAAATGTTAATGGATCGGAATTCGTGATTGAAAATGACCTTCATGAAACTCGTGCATCATTGTAATATTTAAAAGAGTGAACGTTGCTGATAACAAAACACCACATTTTAACGCTATATCAAAATAGGATAAATTCAAATATTTAAATTATAACTAAAGATTCTAATTGAATCATACGATGTGATGGATAGGCAACCGTTTAAATTGAGAAGGCAGTCGTAATCGTTAATAAATACTTAAATGACTGTGAATATAGTAAGGAATGTGGAATTTAATTAAGTAAGATCGAAAATATTCAAATGCAGGAACTGCACGTAACAAGTCTCACAGAGTAGATGTCAAGTTCAGCAAGGTTTGGTATTTGAAGATTTCATTTTTACGGCTTGGTTTCAAATTATACTTTTGACTAGAATATTTATACAAAGCATAAAACGATCTGAAGTAGTCATATTTTACTGGAGAAAATTATTTTGAATGCTAAGATGCAAGAAAGGTCTGACTTTGATAATGGATTGATATATTTGTAAACTTTTTTGTCTTGTGCAATGATACAAAATGTTGGCACAGTCTCGCATCTTTAGTATTATTAAACCGTTTGTGTCCAAACTTTTACATGAATGACGCTAGTCAGTAGTAATCCTTTTATACAGCTTTTAAGATATGATACTCGTAAGATGAGCGGGTCAGTAAAAAAAGAACCAAATCGGTAACGGAGTGCTCGCTCGAATTATAGGATAACAAAGGAATAGGGAGAAAGAAAGTGAATGCCACTCTAACATTGCCGTAGATTGGGGAGAGGATCTAAAGAACAAATCCAAAGTACACACAACCCAATTTGTTCTGAAATAAATGATTAGTATAGGTACAACACATAACACTAGTATTTCCAATAAAATAAAATACAACACCCAATTAATACCACAGAAATAAACAGAATGATTATGGTGTTTACTACAGTATTTGTATACACTTTAATACTCAGTAATACACAGAAATAAAAAAATATCACATCTAAATATAAATAGAAATATCTCATATGATTGTAAACATAAATAAGACGAGAATCTTACCTAATTAATTACCGTGTGGCGATGACGATCTCGTCCAAAATAGTTCCTATTAAAACATAAGACACAAAAGACATATTTACGATAGTACATTTAAGTACAATCAACAAACCTGCAGAAATAATTAATCATATATCACAGTTGACGAATAAGTATCAAGTGTGTGTATATACTTTCGAAACTAATTAACTCATAAGAACAATATTACACAAAACCTACACTAATAACCTTATTCTAAGAAATAGCAGTATTTCACTTTGGCGGTTTAAACGTAATTATATGTTTGTTGTTTTGTTTATCCTATTATGTAACCGATGTTCCTATATATTTAACTAGTATTTAACGTTTGTGATAATTGTTGTGATGTAATTAAATTGAGCTTCTGGTATGACCGACCATCTCGTGCCTTCGCGTTTGCATTTATGATAGTATATTCAATAATAAGCGCTTTTTTGACTATGCGCAATCATACCATAAGTTCATTTCAGTGATTCATGTCGTCTTGTCAATGTACTTGTAGTTGTACTCTTGCAAATATTAGGAAGTCTGCTAGGCTTAGAGAAATATTTTGTAACACGGGCTGGAAACTGTTAATGCATATATGTGGGCGCGTGTAATCGAGCCTTGTTGAATATTACTAACATTTTATGTCCCTGCGGAGAGGAACACTGGCAGCCAAGGCAGATTTTATCTTCCTGGTGTTCCTCCTCTATCAACTTTAGCTGGTTAGTATTGGTTATCCGACCTTAGTACCTGCCAGAAAAGACTAGTTGGTTTCCACTAACGTTTCTTCAGTTGTCAAGTGTGGTATGTCTGGGTAACAGTTAACATGCCGTTAAATTCAATGTTGGTGACCTGGGTACTTATATGTCACCTGTCGTTGTCGACATGTGCCAAATGTAGTAGGAAGTGTGAGGGGAGTTTGGGGTTTTCTCTGCCGTGCTCTTTCCCCAATCGCCCAGATTGAGTACGGCACTGTTTGCTTTGAATGTCGTTATTCTATGCTTTCATGCGGATTACCCATTTTGTGGTTATTGTTTTGATTAAAAGTCAAGTTAGGTAACCTCTGTAGTTTTATTTCAAATCTTCCCGCCTTAACGTCATTTTACCAGTGTGAATTTAGGTCACATTACAACAACACAACGTAGGTATCGTCGAGCCACTGCCAGTAGATGTTGGATCATGGAGCGCCATGTGCTGTTTATAGAGGGCGTTTGGTCAGCGTTCAAGTCGGTTACAGCATAGATTTTGGTGCCGTGACCAGGATGTCACTGTTGATGGCGTTGTGGAGTGTTTGAAATTCTCTTTGTTTAATTTTTATATTGTTTCTTGTTAGAACATGTTTCTGCTGTTTGTTTTATGCTGTAGGTTAGTCCCAGTGTGACGATGACGAACCATCCACTGTTGGTGCCGAGTTGCTCCAACACAGGCAGCTTTTAAAACAGCAACATCTAGATATGTCGAGTTTTATGGAACGGCAGCAATAGGTTGATTAGGTTATACTGGAAGCCATAATAGGAGATTTTAACGGAGACAAGGCCTTTCCTGCAAGGAAGTTGATTATTGTAAATACTGCTGCGGATGCTGGTGCCCTAAACTACCGCCAATGAGGTGCTAATAGCCGGCGTCTGACTAGTGACGTAAGTTTGGTCGCATTATACCGCAGAACCCTCAAATTCTGTAGTTACCATTAATAATACGTGCCATTTTTAGATCTGAGCCAATGCTTACTATAGGGAAACCATTTTTGCGACGATCGATATAATCTAATTTTTTTTTAAATTACTTTTATAAAGCAGTAGGATTTTGGCACGGAAGATTAATCGGAAGTCGTTGAAAGCTGTCTAATTTCGTCTGCTTTTGATTGGTTTGACATCAAGGAAGTTTTTATTGTTCAACTTTTATAATTTTTGGACTGATTTTCCTGTCCACTTTTGTTCGCAGGATAAGCAGCACTCTATGTCGAGTTGTTTTCCTTCAACAACTGTACCGTATGCCCTACTTACAAACTCGGAATGTATGAAAGTTTATGGTATTGATATCTGTTCGATTGAGCAACTAGATTTGAGTATAGGACAGGGATTAGGTACATTAGTAGTTGCTCGAGGGGAACTTTAGATTTTTGTAATGGTTCAAGTCTTATTACCTTGGCTCACAAACCATTAATATCGCCGACGATGCCACCAATGACCGTTGTTGATAATTTTACTAGCAACCACTCGCCCTGAAACTGCTTTTCGTTTATTGCCACACATAATTGTAACGTGTGGGTCTATTGAATTTCTGAAATGGATCGATTCTGGTTCCAAGGTTCCTTGTGTCAATGCAGAGGATTTCAAGAGGTTAGCAGATACATATATTATATATCAATGCTACCGGTGGCTAGATTTAAGGGGCGCCATGGGGCAGCGAATTTCTTGCAACAAATGTCAATGCTGGTTGGAGTCTCAAATTTGTGGCGAATCGCTGAAATTTTATCATTTATTTTCGGGATCATATTGCATCATTGAGGATCCTTACCCTAGTGCATGTACCTAATGTTCCAACTGCGGGCTAGCAGAAGGGCAAATATAAGTAATCCCTAAGATTATTTTAGGAATCCATGGAATGACATTGTTCTCATTGCAGTTGGGATTTTGAATTGTCATTGGAAACAACTCATGTTGATTGGACAGTTTATGTTTGTAGTTGTCTTTGCAGAATATTTACTCCGTTATCTTAGTTTCGTTCTTAGCAAATCAGGTTGCATCTGATATGCCCATTAGTTGTATTCACAGGTTCATGTATGGGGCTGATACTGGTCACCTGTAGGTTACGGGGTTTTAGAATACTTTCGAAGGGTTGATCGATGGAATGGCATTTACTTTCATCCTTCTTGTAGAAGTTTCTTATATCACTACAAGTTTTCTTTTGCATCTTTTTATTGATGACGACCTATAGCATCCGAGTTTCAAGACGATTTTTATGAAAACCTATGGCCGTGTTGGTTTGGTTACCATTGTATTTATGTTTGACTAAACTATTAGGCGAATGAGGTGTAGAGCATCTCTGCTTATTTCTTGTTCTTTTTTATCGAAGCACGTTTAAGATGAAGTATCCTAGTGGCTTTTGCAGATTGCACATTTATTTTAATAGTAGAACCTTTTACCATTATTGACATTTAGTGAAATGTATGATAGCTATCATATCGGCTCTCGGTTGTTTCGTTATAAGGAAGCTGCTTGCCATAGATCTTGGTGTTTCAATTCTGATATCCTTACGCTATCACGCTATCAGTTATAATTTCGTTGTGTCCTGGGTATTTATAGGCAAATCCCAGTTGGCTGTACGTTAGTTTGTTGTTAAGGAGCGTGCTAATATATTTCTATTTAAAGAGGCGCTGAAGAAGATGTCGAGCCTCGTGATCTTCGTTCAAAACTTCTTCAAAGGGGCCAATGTAGTATTCCGTAGTGTTTTCTTAACTCAATTCTCATTGGTTGATAATTATTGAAAATATTGTAGTGTAGATGTCTATATTCAATGGTATTTGTTAGAATAACTCGGTAACCACGTGCAGGTTTCTGAACGCATTCCGTGACGTCAGAATTTTTATTATAAATGGCGCATGTGTAAAGACGATTGATCTAGCCAACAAGGTTAAAGGACTTTGTTTTAGATTTTAAGATGGAAGGTTGAAGTATTTCACTTGGCGGGTTTTTTATTAAATGGATTTGGCGCCTGAATCTGGGCTTGTATTTATGCTGTAGAATTTTGGGGTATGTATTTGCTGTCAACATTTTTTATAATGCTCGCTATTTGTGATCCATTAGACATTTTTATTTGATGCGTAATTGTATTATTTCAGCATATTAATTACATTTACAACTGCACCGCTCATATCGTAGTTTAAACGTAATATATGTTTGTTGTTTTGTTTATCTTATTATCTAGCCGATGTTCCTATATAATTAACTAGTATTTAACGTTTGTGATAATTGTTGTAATGTAATTAAATTGAACCTCTGGTATGACCGACCATCTAGTGCCTTTGCGTTTGCATTTATGACTATGTTGGACATAGTCGATTCAATAATAAACGCCTTTTTAACTATGCGCAATCATACCATAAGTTCATTTAAGTAATTCATGTAGTCTTGTCAATGTATTTGTAGTTGTGCTCTTGCGAATAATAGAATGTCGGCTAGGCGTTGCGAAATATTTTGTAACACGAGCTAAAAACTGTTAATGCACGTATGTGGGCGCGTGTAATCGAGCCTTGTTGAATATTACTAACATTTTATGTCCGTGCGGGAAGGAACATTGGTAGTCTAGGCGGATTTTATCTTCCTAGTGTTCCTCTTCTTTCAACTTTAGCTGGGTATTATTGGTTATCCGACCTCAATACCTACCAGAAAAGACTAGCTGGTTTATCCTAACGTTTCTTCAGTTGCCAGGTGTGGTATAAATAATAAATAAATAAAATTCAGTACCTACCACAAAAGACTAGCTGGTTTATCCTAACGTTTCTTCAGTTGTCAGGTGTGGTATGTCTGGGTAACAGTTGACATCCCGTTAAATTTAATGTTGGTGATCTGGGTACTTATGTCACCTGTCCTTGTCGAAGTGTGCAAAATGCAGTTGGAAGTGTGAGGGCAGTTTAGGGTTTTCTCTGCCGTGCTCTTTCCCCAATCGCCCAGGTTGAGTACGGCACTGTTTGCTTTGAATGTCGTTTTTCTATGCTATCATGCGAATGACCCATTTAGTGGTTATTGTTTTGATTAAAAGTCAAGTTAGGTAACTTCTGTAGTTTTATTTCAAATCTTCCCGGCTTAACGCCATCTTTCCAGTGTGAATTTAGGTTACATTACAACAACACAACGTAGGTATCGTCAAGCCACTGCCACTAGATGTTAGATCATGGAGCCCGGTGTGCCGTTTATATAGGGCGTTTGATCAACCTTCAGGTCGGTTACAGCACAATACAAACAAATAATAGTATGATAAGCATTTGGTACGTAAATAAATTTTATATATTCCTATTTCAAAGCTTTCTCTTTTAATAGACTAATATCAAATTATTCCTAATTCACTTTAAATGCTATTTAGCAAACATTGACCATATGCGAACTCAATCAAAGGTTTTTAAATGGTTTACTTTTTATAAAGAGCAGTTTGGTTCCAGCAAAATGAATTTTAATTACTATATAAACTAATATATATCTGCTAGTTGACATTATAAAGTTTGTTATGATGTAGCGTAATATATATGGTAATAAGGGCACAAGATATTCTCAGAACATCATTATTAGCTCGTTTACTACACATTATTTAATATCAAACGTAGTAAAGCAAGCGACAGTATATTTCTGGGTTAATTCGTTCATTACATCGACGCCTAATATGCAGATTTTATAATGCCGCTTTGTGCATTTTCCTAATGACTTACTAGGTATTAAAGATATCATACAATATCTAAGCAAAAACGGCTTATACATTTTAATATAAGCGCAAATAACCCCATCCCACTTTTCATCTTACAAGACAAATAAGTTTATTCTAAATTTCAAATAAATGCAAAGTTAGAAAATTAAAAGTTATCCGTCGGAATAAACTGCAACCTGTTGAACGTCTATAATTAGAAAAATAAGCAGTCAGAAGAAGCGGAGGAGAAGACTCACAAAACAAATTGAGTTTACAGGAAACACTTTTAGAGGCTGGTGTCTTACTAAAATTCACTTTGTGTAATTGAATATACTTACGCCAAAATCTGTAAACCATAATTTTATTAAACCGACGTGGTGCAAATTTCTCCATTTGTATGCGGAACAGCTTACATGAATGGCGAAATGTGCAGTTTCGTACTCTTGCTTTGATATACGATGAACACAGGGAACGCTAGAATTTTTCTGAAATTGAAGCGTGCTGGTTTTACCATAATTGGTAAAGTTTATTAATAAAAAGTGCATGAAAATTGTCGAAAATATTAGCTGCACGTCAATCATGAAGCTATGGTCATTATCGGCTATGTTTGGTGGACTCCTCAAACACTATTAATAATATCTGAACGTTTAAGGTCTAAGTAAATCTGATTTTTATATGCGCAGTTATTTACGTAGATGTTGAACTATAAATGCTCATAAAAATTGCTTTCAAAGAAATTTTGGACTAGACATGAAGTTCTAGCAGCAATATACAAGTGCGATAAATATGTCAACATTAAACTTATTCCAAGTGTTTGTTGGCTTAAACTTTCGCTATTTATTGAAGAGCTCCAGCAACAACCTTGTTGAAAATACTAAACCGAATTCAACGGCCTGACATTTTTAAAACTTATTGTTAGTTATCACTAACAATTAGTTACTACAGCTCTGTACGAATCCTACACCATATGACACTTTACTACAATATTAAAGAACAACGAAGGGGTACGATTGCATCATATTAAAAGATTATTTTATTAAAATATATCGACTAGAAACATCTTGTTTAATTCTCCAGTGGTAGTTGTAATGAGTTGTATGGAAATCGTTTGTGATAGAAGGACCAACATGGCAACATTACAATTTGCGAGTATTATTCTACCGTGGAGACACTAAATTCATTTTCTTAGAGTAGACTCTCTTTGTATACTTTGGCACAGTTGTGACGTCACAACTCAATATTAATTTCCATTAGTAGATAGCATTCACCTTATGAAAAATTAACATTGTCTTCTTAAATCATCAGGATCTAATAGTTTTCTTCAACTAGCCATTTTTTAGCATCCGGCATCAGGACGTCAACATCCTTCAGCTGGACCACTGGACCTCCACATTCCTCCACCTACCTCCAAATCCCTCCACCAACCTCTACATTCTTCCACACACCTCCATATCCCACCACCCAACTCCGCATCTCTTGTAACGGTCATTTGGAGGGAGGACGTTCCCAAAAGCACCGTACAAAAGTAAAACGGGGGTTGAGACAGATGAATAGAATAATTGAAGGGAAAGAATATATAGGTAAAGATATAAATTGCACGGGATCGAGTGGTAGGCCGGTAGATAGAAAAGTATGTGCCCAACTATACGGTTTAGCCGCTTGCGGAGAGTGGGATGGGTAGATGACCACTCGTAGCGGAGGGCGGGTAAGATTGGCCAACCGCAAGGAAGGAATAGAAACTCAGAAGGCGCCAGGGACGCCGTAGAAACAAAATCCAACGTCGCGATCCCACTGCGACGCGTAGGTACCTAATCATACCACTGAGTGGGAGAAAACCACAAAAGATGGAAAAATAATGGTCATCGAAGGACAACGCTAGCTGAAAGAAAATATTAGTAATTAAAATAAGTAAACACCGGAATTCAAAATTCTTTGGTATATATAGGTACTGACAAATAAACAGTTGATATAAAATGAACGAATTTAGCTTAAGGATTAAAGTGCTCAACATAAACTAAAATGGCGTAATGCACCATTTCTTAAACATCGCACTATATATTAGAATTAGCCGTAGAGGCCTCTTACGCATGTCTCTTATATTACTAGTGTTAATTTACGCGTTACAGATATGTGAATCAATTCTACAAATAATTGACTGTTAAATCAACTCTGCAACAAATATTCTGACAAGACTGTTAACTGTGGGTTTACTCAATATAATTATTTCTTACAGCATAGGTCAAGTGCCAGTTAAACTTCATGTACACCTTACAACTAAAAGGTTTAGTAGGTTAGTAACATGAAATAAACAAGCAGTCAACGCGTAGAAATTTTAATGAAGGCCACGTTGGTTAATTTGTGGTTAATCTTCAATATCTACGTGAGAACCTCCAAGCGTTGCCAGATGTGGAACATTGCAAGTAATATAATCATATGGAATTCACTATGATCAATCGAACAGCTGGTGAAATAGCTACCATAAATTTCGAGATATGTGAAGAACAAAATAAAAAGTAGAACGTAAGGTAGAAACAGACACCGAATTCATTTCCTTAGAGTAGACTGTCTTTGTATACTTTGGCACAGTTGTGACGTCACAACATAATGTTAATTTCCAAAAGGAGTAGATAGCATCCACTTTATGAAAAATTAACATTGTCATCTTAAATCATCAGAATGTAATAGTTTTCTTCAACTAGCCATTTTTTAGCATCCAACATCTGGACATCAGCATCCTTCAGCTGGACCACTGGACCTCTACATACCTCCATACACTTCCACATCCTCCATCAACTTTCACATTCTTCCACCAACCTCCACATCTCTCCACACACCTCCATATCCCGCCACCTAACTCCACATCTCTTCACCCACCTCCACATCTCTCTACACACCACCACATCACTCCACGCACCTCCACGTCCCTCCACCTACAATATGGTTGCTGCAAGCAATCGGAAAAGAAATTTACCTAAGCAGGAATCGAATGAGCTAACTTGATTATAGTGTTTTACTTGTGATTCTGATGACGAATAAAAGTAGTTTTTATGAATTTATTATCCTGAATTGATCAATGGGTTATTTTTATAAAATCTCTTCTCAATGGTGTTTATTACCTATAGGAAGTTGACTTTCACGTAAAATTTTATTTCCAAATAGAAATAAAATAACCAGATTAAATTATGCTTATTATTCTGTTTATTATCAGTAATATTATATTCCATTTACTTAATGTATTACACATTTAGAATTAACAAACGTTTATATAAGATCTTCAAGTGCATACCATGCTTGTAATAAAATTGCTTGTAGGGCATATAATTAACTAACTCTATTAAACATTTCGTCCCAGAGTAAGCAATGTTACGCAATATTACAACAAAGTGATCTTTAAGACCCTAGATTCATTTATGACATATATGAAAGATAGATATACATTAACGTAGTTCCACCAGCTTATCTATCTCGCGCTACATTTTGCATGCTTAACCTGTTGATACCACAATTTGCACATAATTGGAATCAGGAACCTTCAGAGCCATTTTTGTGTAATGTATAAAGTAACTATGTTTGTGTTTATACTCTTTCTCATTCCAAATCGTTTAATACTTAGGTTGGATAGCAGGAATAATTGATAGATTAGATTAGCGCCGCGGCACTGACTTAAGTTATCAACCTTTCCTGCTATCTAACCTAAGTCCAGACGAATCAAACTAACCTACCCTAAGTTCAAACAACGTAAACTAACCTAAACTACGTCCAAACGACGTAAACTAGCCTAACCTAACTGAAAGAGGTTGGAGCTAACCTAACCTAACGGCGAGGTTGGAGATAACTTAACCTAATTTTATAATTATATACATACGACATACTTCCGACAGAACTCCGTCAACATCCGACATACATCCGACAAGTATCCGACATACATCTGACATACATCCGACCTACATCCGACATAATCTGACATGCGTCCGACATACATCCGACATACATTCGACATTCATCCGACATATGTCTGACATACTTCCGACATACGTCCGACATACGTCCGACATATGTCCGACATTGTGAAGTATATAGAGAGGTATATTTTCTAAAGTGAAATCAGTTGTAATACAGCATTCTTAAAAGATGCAAGCACGCAGTGAACCCTACACTAAAGATTTTTTTACAAAAGCCATTAATGAAATTTTGCATGGTGCGTCCAGTTTCTACACTGGTAGTAAAAAGCATAATATACATAGAACGACGCTACACAATCACGTCAAAAGATTACTAAACGAGATGAAGTTTTATATATTAGCGAAATTGTTCCTAGATAAGAGAATGTAAGCGATGTGGACGTTGATAAGCAAGATCTTTAAATACCAATACAGAACTTTGACGAATTTTTGGTATCTTCAGCCAGCAATGTGTGTAAACATGGACCTTTGTTCCCGTCTAATATACGAGCTATATTTGCTGGACAATCAAACTGTAGAAAAATCAGCGCATTGATATCTTTAATTTTACCTGAAAACGTATTCAAATTTCTAAATGTTTATGTGATTTTGAAAAGCCTTTACTAACCAAAGTATGAACTGTTAAGGAGTGTATTTAAACCTTAAATGAAGAAATTGGTTACCACAAATGTGAAAATTATGATGATCTCATATAGGGCCTGGAGATGCCATGGAAGATTCAGTTATGGTGTTTGACGATATTACTGGGAACGAACAAAGCAAAATCGCACAGTTTTTCTGGTATGGTAGGCATAAGAACATTGATTGTTTTACTTTTGCCAGCGCTAATGTGATTGCATTGTGGAAACAAGACGATACCAATCTTAGACATATATTTTGTAACCATGTAAGCGGTGACATGCCATACCCAAAATTTAAAGAAATGTACTTAAACTGTTGGAATGGGGATGCTTTGAAATATAATTTCATAACTATTATGAAAGATTTTGATATTGATAAAGGACGATATAGAAAGAATGACATAAATGGTAAAAATTCTTTGTAGCACATAAAGGGTTATACTAGTTTCCCGCAAAAGTTCAAAAAGGCACATAATCAATTGATTAAACCGTTGGAAGAGACAGTATCTCATTTACAAGACATCGCCCGAAAAATTCAGAAACCACTGAGAAAAGTTAAAGATGAAAACCTGAACCATTTTTAAAGAAAATTAGGCAAACAATTTCCGAGAAACCAATACATCTTTGTTATGCAGATCTGTTGACCCGAGATCAAGACGAGAATACAGACAAATCAGTTTATGGAGTAAAGTATAATTCTCAAACCGATACATGGAGTTTGGGAAAAGGTATGTTGTAAATTGGTTCAGAAAACAGTAACATAACCTTAAATAGTAGTGTATATCCCAGTACTAAAGGTCTATACAATCTGCTAACCTTATAAAACATCAATCCTGAAGACGGTGATTTCAATCTACAACAAGATTTACCAAAATACTTGGACATAATCAGATCAGCCTCGATAATTAGAAGAAAGTATAATCTATATACGATCCAAGATTTAACTGCGTTTCCAACAAATAACAAAAAATTTAAAAAAATGTGCTAAATCTGTCAACATTAAACTTATTGTTCCAAGTGTTTGTTGGCTTAAACCGTCGTTATTTATTGAACAGCTACAGCAACCACCTTGTGAAAATGCTAAACCGAATTCAACGGCTTGAAATTTTTAAAACTCATCGTTAGTGATAGACTTAGTTACCATAGCTCGGTACGAATCTTACACCATATGACGCTTTACTACAATATTAAAGAACAACCAAGGGCTGCAAGCAACATCTTGTTCAATTCTCCAGTGGTAGTAGAAATTAGTTGTATGGAAATCGTTTGTGATAGAAAGACCAATATGGCAACATTGCAATTTGTGAGTATTATTCTACCGTTGAGGCACTGAATTCATTTTCTTAGGGTAGACTGTCTGTATACTTTGGCACAGTTGTGACGTCACAACTCAATGTTAATTTCCATGAGTAGATAGCATCCACCTTATCAAAAATTAACATTATCATCGTAAGTCATCACGATCTAATAGTTTCCTTCAACTAGCCATTTTTTAGCATCCGACATTTGGACATCAGCATCCTTCAGCTGGACCACTGGACCTCCGCATTCCTCCACCCACCTCCACATCCTTCACCAACTTTCACATTCTTCCACCAACCCCCACATCCCTCCACGCACTTCCATACCCCACCACCCACCTCCACATCTCTCTACACATCTCCACATCCCCCACGCACCTCTACATCCCGCACCTACCATAACGGTTGCTTCAAACAATCGATAAAGAAGTTGACCTAAGCAGGAATCGAATGAAGTACCTAAAAACCTGTTATTCTATGTAGCTACGTGAAAACATCCGTTATAACCACTCAGCCATGAGCTAACTTTATTACAGTGTTTAACTTGTGATTCTGATGACGAATAAAATAATTGTTATAAATTTATTGTTATGAATCGATCAATGGGTTACTTTTATAAGATCTCTTCTCAGTGGTGTTTATTACCTATAGGAAGTTAACTTTCACATAAAATTTTATTTGCAAATGCTTATTATTCTGTTTATTAACAGTAATATTATATTCCATTTACTTAATGTATTACACATTTAAAATTAACAAACGTTTGCATAAGATCTTCAAGTGCATACCATGTTTGTAATAAAATTGCTTGTAGGGCAATTAACTAACTCTTTTAACACTTTGTTTCAGAGTAAGCAATGTTACGCAATATTAGCACAGTGATCTTTAAGACCATTGATCCATTTATCACTTATATGAAAGATAGATATACATTAACCTAGTTCCACCAAGCTACATTTTGCATGCTTAACCTGTTAATACCACAATTAGCACATAATTGGAATCAGGAACTTTCAGAGCCATTCTTGTGTAATGTATAAAGTAACTATGTTTGTGTTTATACTCTTTCTCACTGCAAATCGTTTAATACTTAGGTTGGATAGCAGGAATAATTGATAGATTAGATTAGCGCAGCGGTGCTGACCTAAATCATTAATTCTTCCGGCTATCTAACCTAAGTCCAGACAAATCCAACTAACCTACTCTAAGTCCAAACAACGGGAACTAACCTAACCTAAGTCCAAACGACGTGAACTAACCTATCCTAACTAAGAGACGTTGGAGCTAATCTAACCTAACTGGGCGAGGTTGAAGCTAACCTAACCATATTTTATAATTATATACATACGACATACTTCCGACACAACTCCGACAACATCCGACATATAGACTACATATAGACTACTGTACTGAGCGAGGATGCACATTTTCCATATTTCATAATTAAATCTTAGTATACAACGCATTTCTAAACTATTTTAAATTAGAAAAGCTATTGTTGCATTTGCAATTTACTAAAATACTTTCTATACTTTAATGTTATCTTCAGCCGAGCACGTGTCATATCTCGCAGGTGTAAAGATACGCTTTAAAAATTTTGAAATTTTATTGCAACAGAAAATGTTATTCTGCATGATAGAGGCTGCAGGCTGCTTATTCCTAAAAGTAAAACAAAAATGTATACAACCATTGTTAATTAATTAGATCTTCCAGAAACTGCTTTAATGAAACATTTAAGATGCTTTTAGTAAGATCGCAAGGGTACTAACCTCAACTCCATTGTCTACGTCACCCCTTGCAAACTTTTCAGTGAATTTATTTCCTATAAAGTACTTATAAGAAATTTCAAAATTGGAAGAAATTCAGTTCTAATCACAAAAGTACGCTTTGGTTCGATTTGCCAATTAGGTACGTCTTAAAAGATGTCTGCTTATTTTGATGCTGTATGAACTCATTTTATTTCTCTTTTCGACTTTAAAGTAAATGCGATCGTAGCTGCAGCTATATAAACTGCAATTCTTATGTATTCAGCCTAATAAGAAAAACCAGGTTCTTTCAGCACTACAATTCGTTGGTAGAAAATAGATTGAAAGACATTATTTGGTATTGCTGGAGTGTTTTATTATTGTGCATGTATTCACTAATGAGCTCTTGTAAACCTTATGCAGCCAACTATCAGTGGCTGTTATTGCAATGGTTTACGAAGGTTTCTCGAAAATGTACTTTCAAGTTTTGCCTTACAATATAACATTAATATGCAGGTAAGAGGGTGAAAGGGTTACACATTTTTCCGTCATCAAAATGTATGGGATACTGGTTGGATTAGGGATCTAAATTATTTTTATATAAAAAGGATAGTCTGATGTATGCGGTTTTGTACCTGGAATGAATTTATCCAGGTGTCTGTTTTTGTATGTAAATAGATGTTAGGAAGTTTCACCCGAATAGATTTACTGAGTTTGAACTTTTTGTATTGTAACTTTTTTAATTGCAACACTGTAGTTGATGGAATAATAGTAGATGTTTATATAGATAACGGTATAATGCTAGGCAAAGTGAATTACCATTAATTCACCTTAAATTAGTTATGTAATAAAAGCTATTACAGCTTATTGAGAAAGCTGTAACATACAAGTTCGTAGGATTTATATTAACAGCCCCAAGTAAAAAAAATAACCCATGTATTATGTAATTAGTTTTAAAAAGACATACTTAGCTACTACTAACTCCATTTAATACACTCAAGAAACGCAATGACTTGGATATTTCAACTTAATCAAATGCTTGCCTTGCATACATTCTATGTTCCGGTTTAGCCAGTTCTAACCCTAAAATTCGGGTCCGTGCCGGGCAATTGACCCAGGGTCGCGCCCCAGCAGGCATTACGCTGACCAGCACACCTCCCCTGACCTTTGTCGTTCGCCACTCGCCATATAAACACACCATCCATCACTTGTCCGAATTAGAAACGAATTTGGTTTAGCCCTCAAAGCTTTCCAGCCGGAACTGGACAACATATAAATCATAGTAGCTGGTCAAAGAATGACTGTTCTGAAGTGAGAATATAAAAATGAGTATTTGCTTATACTCGAATAAAGGGGTTAAATGGATTAAAACGTGTATTGCTCTTAGCGGTTTGTTTATTAAGGTATAAAAATTATCAGTCTTGCAATTTCGTGCTCAAGAACAAGGTTGTTCCTTTTATTGTCATATTACTCAGAAAAACTATTACATGAATATCTTAAATTAAAAATTCGTTAACAGCATATTGATCATAAAAATTGACAAATGCATATTTTGTTTTTAATATAATATTGGTAAAACCATAAAACCACAAAAGGTTTACGAGAATTCCACTATTTAGAAAATTATATATGCAAATACATACTTTGTGTAATTCGTTTCTCATAATATCGCAATTATAACTATATGCATATTTACAAAAGCATTGATATTGAAATTCAATAATTCCGTTTCATATACATTACTGCTAAGAAGGAAAATATAAGGTCTTGAACATGATTTGAGCCTGCATCTTAGTCTTGCCGGGACTATGCTTTTACCAATTACGCCACCGAGACCAATGACTATAATTGGGAAATTTACAAATCTAAATCGTGTACACAACTATACATAAACCCAACTTTCAATTACGTTTAGCATTTTTGTCAATCACATCTGAAACTGTCAAGTTTTAGACTCATGTCAATATAGGCAGGAAACAACGCCAAGCATTAAATATATAAACAACTACCTGGAATGTTATTTATATGTGTATATATATATATATATATATATATATATATATATATACATAGGCATTCTATATTTAAATCGTCAAATAATGAAAAAGTGAAACTGAAAGGTTTCACAATTTGACATTTTCATTTTTATTTTTATTTTTATTTTTATACAAGTTATACAATTTTCTTATAACAAATTGAAGCAAAAATCATTTAAAATAAGATTTCGATTTACTTTCATGTTAATTTAATGTTTAACCTCGTCTTGTAAGTTATTATCAATTCATTTATATGTTAGCCTAGTTAATTGTAAAATTTTAGAAAGCCTGTGATCAAGAATTTAAATAAAATTCGAAAATTTAGGCCTTAAAAAAGAGTTTACTTTCCCACAGCTGACCTCAAACCCATTAATAATATATCATCATATTTATACAAGGTCATTATGTCTAAACTATATTATATAAGATATGGGATTTTATCAGTCCATCTCAACGAAATATGGAGCTAAATGTACTTACCTCCTGAAACGCTGGGCTATTATAAATACCAAGTTAACATCTATTGAAAATCGAAAGATATTTTTGCTGCAATGTAGAAAAATGGATATTCTTCCACATCATATACTGAATGCTTCCAGAAATGTGTATAATTTGTTTAAGTATAATAATTATGAAAATACTCCTAAAATAAAAAGATTCATGAATAGGTTATCCAAAAAAGTATTAAATCTAGAAATAGAATATACCCACCAATCCATAAATAACTTATACAAAGAATTACACAATGTTAAACATACCTTTGCGAATATAATTCCTAATCACATATTCAACGAATATAATCACAGACAAGAAGTTTTATGTAATAAAAAATTTCATAAAGTCAAACTTGTCAAGCTAAAAAAGTTTGACAAGCTTTCAAATTTAAATAAGATTGAATTCCTTCAGACTTCAAGTTGGTTTAAAAATATTAGCACAGTAGATATACCAAATCACATACAGACAATTCTTGCATTAGGTCCAAAATTTAGTATACAACCTTTAATTAATAGCACTATCCTCATAAAATTAATAGCTGATTTAGAAAACATAATTTTAGACACTAAAGAAGAAGATAGAAACCTAAAACGAACTTACATAACTAATATTGTAACAAACTTTTATCATCAAAATTCAAAAATGAAATCAAAATTCTTATACGACTATCATCAATGCAAAAAATTTCTGAGAGAACATGAAGATTTACTAATAGTTAATGCTGATAAAGGTAATGTAACAGTTGCTATATCAAAAACTAGTTATTTAAAAAAATGTCAGACTTACTAAAAGATAATACAGTATACAAAGAAATTAAAACAGACACAACAGCAAAACTTCAAAAACAAACATTAGACCTTATAAAGCAATTAAAAAATAAAAAAATGATTAACGATTTAGAAGCAAAATCATTAAACAATTATAGTAGCACAATCCCTAAACTTTATGGTTTACCTAAAATACATAAAGCTGATTGTCCATACCGTCCTATTGTTGCCACAAATAATGCTGCCACTGAAAGACTTTCGAAATTCGTTTCTGAAATTTTAACAAAATCTGTCCGTAAAAACGATTTTAATATAAAAGATTCTTTTGAATTTTCTGAACAAATAAATAATTTTCGTTTACCAAAAAATTATGTATTAATCAGTTTAGACGTTATTTCCCTTTTTACAAATATATCTAAAAATTTAGTTATCAATAACATTAATAAAATTTGGACTGAAATTGAACCAAATTGTAAGTTATCAAAAACAATGTTTTTACTAACAATTGAATTTTTATTTGACAATTGTTATTTTTCCTTCAACAATAAATTTTATCTACAAATTTTTGGATGTCCGATGGGATCAAATCTCAGTCCCATTATTGCTCAAATAGTTATTGTCGAACTGTTGAATTCAGTTATTCCACAACTTCCATTTAATCCTCCATTTATTAAAAAATTTGTTGATGATATAGTGACACCTATTCCGAAAGATAAAATAGATGAAACTCTTAACATTTCTAATAAATACAATACCCACATTCAATTTACAATAGAAACGGAATCAAATAACTCTGTACCATTCCTAGACACTTTATTAATTAGAAATGATAAAAATGAAATTATTTTAGATTGGTATCAGAAACCTACACATTCAAACAGATATTTAAATTATTATTCTTATCATCCATTTAAAACAAAATTAAATTTTATTTTGGGATTAAAAGATCGAATAAAAAAGATATCCCATCCCTCTTTTCATAATAAAACATGAAAAAGCTTTCAAATATTCTAAAAAATAATAACTATCCTATACACCTGATAACAAATTTATTATATAACACAAAAAAATACAATAATATAAACAATAACGATAGTGATATAGATAATAATAATACAACTAACGAAAATAACAGAACTATACAGCTATATAAAACACTACCAAATATAGATGACCACCTAACTCATAAATTAATTAAAGTATTTAAAAATTACAATTTCAAATACGTTAAAAAAACATTTTAACATTAAGAAGCATTTTTTCAAAATTTAAAGATAAGACACTAGATTTATTTCAAAGAAACCTTGTATACCAAATTAATTGTATAGATTGTGATAATCCTTACATTGGGCAAACGTCACAAACTTTAAAACAACGTATAACCCAACACAAAAGTGACATTAGAATCAAACCAAATTCCTGTGCTTTATCAAGACACTCAATTGATTTGGATCACAAAATTGATTTTAAACATCCTAAAATTTTAGAACTAGAAAGAGATACACAAAAAAGACTATTTCTGGAAATGTATCATATATTTCGCCAAAAAAATTGTATAAATAAAAAAACAGATATTCGTGGTCTAAGTTCGATTTACACATACATACTTAGTCTTCAGAAGTAACATATACCTAATGCAATAATCGATATTGTAGTGATTAGCATTACATACATACACATCCTATCACATTCATACATACACGTACTAACAAACAAACAGATTAATATACATAATCACAAATATTCATAGACACTCACATAAATATAACATGTACACGCACTCACACTCATACACACACAAACACATACACACATGCATAAATGCACACATAGACATTCTATATTTAAATCGTCCAATAATGAAAAAGTGAAACTGAAAGGTTTCAAAATTTGACATTTTCATTTTTATTTTTATTTTTATACAAGTTATACAATTTTCTTATAACAAATTGAAGCAAAAATCATTTAAAATAAGATTTCGATTTAATTTTCATGTTAATGTAATGTTTAACCTCGTCTTGTAAGTTATTATCAATTCATTTATATGTTAGCCTAGTTAATTGTAAAATTTTAGAAAGCCTGTGATCAAGAATTTAAATAAAATTCGAAAATTTAGGCCTTAAAAAAGAGTTTACTTTCCTACAGCTGACCTCAAACCCATTAATAATATATCATCATATTTATACAAGGTTATTATCTCTAAACTATATATTATATATATATATATATATATATATATATATATATATCTGTGGATTGGTACAAAAAGTGCCCAAGTCAGTTTTTGGCATTATTGAGTTTATTATACCAAGTACAATATAAATACGCATATTTTTACTGGAAGAAGTGCCTAGGTCTTTCTCAACTTGTAAACACATTTTTGCCAAACACAAAATACCAATGTCACTTCCCGTGGTCTTCAAAATACTCTGCTAAATATACCTAAGTAGACTTAGGTTACTGTAAATAGCTAATATTTTATGCAAAACTGCCTAAGTTGACTTGGACATTCCAATTTATAATTTTATGTGAATAAAATTGCCTATGCCGTGACATAGTCATTTATCATTATTGAAGATTTAAGATATGCACATGCGGATTTTCTATGAGCGATAACAATGCAAGCAGTTTGTTTGCAGTTATAATTGCTTACTCAGACAAGTTGATTGTTTGTTGCAACTACAATTCTTCAGAGTAGTTTAGTTCTCACAGTGATGTCGAACAGATTTAATGGTTGTTATGTTACTAATTATTCAACATGTGTATTGTGAAATTTTAGACTGCTAGAAGACACGCGGAAAAGATTAGTCGACATGTGTTTAAGGGAATCTAAAACAGATAAGTATTTATAAAATTCCTTGTTTAATTTTTTGTTGATACGTAAAAGCAGTTTTAAAAGTCTGGTATTTAATAGGGATGGCCACGGGCCCGGGCTTTGGCCCGGCTCGGCCCGAAGCCCGGCCCGAATATCAAGCCGGGCTTCGGGCCGGGCCGGTCAAATTTTTTTCGGGCCCAAGCCGGGCCAAGCACGTGTCGGGCCCGGGCCGGGCCGGGCCAGACTGCTCAAGCTTTTCGGGCTATTCGGGCCGGCCCGAAGTTTATATAACGAAATATACAATTTATTGATTTAGTAAAAAATTTCAATTAATTATTTCTTTAGGTGCCTCTTAAACAAAATTATAATTAACGCTCTTCTTAATATATCACCCAGGTACAGTTACACACATATTGGTAAGTGTGTCATAATGGAAATAAATCGAAAACGAAAATGATTTGATTTAAACTGATTTGTGAATTTCGATTTTTTTTTTCGTTAAGTAATATTCACTTCTTTCCACTTTTCAAGAACTTTGAAATAGAAATTGTCCGTGTTATATTTAATTAATTTGAAGGAGTATTGCAACGTATGTTAATTGAGCTGGTTTATTGTATTATACTTATTAATTAACTTATTGTTGTGGCCTCGCACTAAAGATTATTTATGAATAAATCGAAACCACTCTGTATATGTAAAAATATTTAAAACTGCCCGATTACAAAAAACCAGCTTAAATTAGATTTAATTATTTGAATGTATCTTTTGTTGAAAACCATACCGAATACAATGCGATTAGCTTTTTATAGCTTTAAATAACAAATGGATATAGAAAATTAAAATGTAAATACTAAATAATATTCTATGTTGCGGCATTTTTTTTTTCATGATAATTAAATTTTCCAGTAAAACATGCGACAAAAAAATATTCATAGACAACAAAGTAATGTCTACCTGATACGAGAGACTTCAATAATCAGTTCTCTGAACGGATGCTAGCACATTCTCAAAATGTAGACCTATACACCAGCAATCTGTAAAATGGAAATTGGCAACGTTCTTTGTTTAGAATATGAGGAAACAATATTCAATCAAATTTTGAATACCTTCCTTGAAATATTTTACTATATACTAGTAGTAGTACATGAATTCTAAAATGCATTTTGTTACTTAAGGTTGAAGTTTGACGCAAACCACCTTCTATTTTGGATTGCCTGTCCAAGTGTGCAATATCTCCAAATACCTTTGAGATTCTTCGAGGTTAAAATGATACTATAAACTATAATTTATTAAGGTTGATATATTCAACTTTTGTAAAAAAACATAATAATAGTAAAGAAGTATTTTTATACAACTGAAAATACATATATTAACAAACGATACGTTCCATTTGGATGTTGAAAAATTTATACATCACTTAAGGTTTTAGTTAGATTCCGGCCCGAATCGGCCCGGCCCGGCCTGAAGCCCGGCCCGAAATTCAAGCCGGGTCTCAAGCCGGGCTGATGCGTTTTGGTTCGGGCCGGGCCGTCGGGCCGGGCCGGAGCAAATTATTTCGGGCCGGGCCGGGCCGCATCTAAAAGCCCGGCTCGGCTCGGCCCGAATCCATCCCTAGTATTTAATTCAGCTTAATTTGTGTTTTCTGGTATGCTGTAGATTATTATAGAAGATTTGCCACAAAATAGTGGGACCACGTTGTTGAGTTTCTTATTTGTATATCAAATTGATACATTTTTATTGTGAAATAAAATGATTGGTTATTAATCATAATATTTGCTTAAAAGGCGTTGCTTTAGTAATCGACAAAATTTACAATAATGATGTTTTTTGCAGATGTATCGTTGAGATATGTTGCGATAGATAACGCAAATTCAGTGGATGCTCCATTAACGCTTGCTAGAGTTCTACTTGAACCAGCATCAACTATTACAGAGGAAGAGAATATGCACGAGGATCTGGATTTCTCTGATGGTTCAGATGATCTCTATCGTCCTTCAAATAGCGAATTGTCATCTTCTGATAATGAGGAAAATGAGAATGGTTTTATCCAAGAAGAGCCAATGAATATTTTTATTCGGCAACACGTTACTGCATCAAATTCTCATAAAAAAAGGAAAAGGAAGAATTGTACTGATCAGTGCCTAAAACCCGAACTTGAGTCATTTTACCGAAAAATATTATTGAATGGTTCAACTTTTCATTTTACCATCCTTTGAATGATACTTGCTCCAAGTGTGATAAATTTAAGATACTTCTTGAGACCACTAGTGATTTACAAGGAAAAGGTATTCAAGAAGAGAATTACAATCAACACTTAACCATGGCTCAGGATGCATACAATGCTAAAAAATCTGACAAAAATCACAGTCAGAAATCTGACAATGCGGTATTTTTGTCATTTGATTTGGAAAAATGTCTACTCACACCAATGTTGCAAAACAATGTTTCATTTTATAAAAGGTCTTTATGGACATATAACCTCACTATTTACAGCATTGTAAATAAAATGAAGCATGCCGTATGTTACATTTGGGATGAATCAGTAGGTGGTAGAGGAGGTCAAGAAATAGCATCTTACTTACAACATTACATTCTATCTTTGCCTGCAAACGCCACTGAAATTAACATGTTTAGCGATTGTTGCACGGCACGGACAAGAAATATTTTTTTGCCGTTATGTTTTCTTTTTTGGTAGATCATTTCAAGAAAAATGGAAGAAGTCTTGTACTAAATCATAAACTTTTGGAATCTGGACACACTCATCTAGAAGCTGACACTATACACGCAGCCATAGAAAAGTGCAAGAAGAATACTACAGCAAAAATTGAAATACCAAGAGACTGGGCAAACTTAATTAGAATGGTTCCAAGAACTCCCCCTATTGAAGTAGTGGAACTGCAACAAAATATTTGTTAGAATATGATAAGGTTTTAAAAAGTTGTTATGTGCACCGCAAAATAAATCCGAAAAAGAAATTATTTACTGGTTTCATATAAGATGGCTTCAATATTGGACTGCTTCACTTGGTCACGTATTTTTAAAACTTCACACACTATTGACACATTCAAAGATTTAGATTTAAATAGAAAGAACATGACCAGTAACGACCAGGCATTTTTATGAAACACTTATTGCTACACCAACAGGCTTGCTTGATGAGGAATACCTACCCGATGAGCGCATACATAATGAATGAAAAACCAGTATTTGAAACCATTTTTTTATTGTATTCAAATAAAAATGTATAAATTAAAATGTTCGTTGTTGCCTAAGTCAATATTTTGCAACAAAATATATTTCAAGAAATGACTATGTCACTTTTTTTCTAAAAAAAAGAATAAACAAAAAATATTATTCTCTACGTTATATATATATATATATATATATATATATATATATATATATATATATATAATTGGAAGATATTCTTGACCATAAAAATAAATATTATTGAGGTTTATTCTTGGAAGTTTGTCAGATAAACCAGTTTTTGAAACATAAAAATCGTAGTAGTATAAAAATCAATATATTTTTTGCTATGACACGTTTCGGTCAAAGAGACCATTATCAAATAGATTATCTATAAATGTCAATAATTAAAATAAAATTCTTAACTATAAAATATACAGACCAGAAATTATATATTGTTATGCTAGGATATAACGATAGCCACAGGTGGTATTTTGCGTGTATCATGAGGAATAATCACTAACTTGAATTGAAATACAAACAATGTAGTTATAAAAATAAAAAATCAGAACACAATTGCAATGTTAGCGATGTTAGATACAAAAGTGGACTAACATTAAAACGTATAAACTAGTTACTTCTTATCTATAAGGGTGATAATAATTTTGTAGAATAGCATTTGTATGAAATATTTGTAATTCGTAAATGTTTATTTTAACCTATTAAGCAATACATAACTCTTTCCTCAATAAATATTACCTCTTTTTATTCCAAATATTTCATACAAATGCTATTCTAGAAAATTATTATCACCCTTATAGATAAGAAGTAACTAGTTTATACGTTTTAATGTTAGTCCACTTTTGTATCTAACATCGCTAACATTGCAATTGTGTTCTGATTTTTTATTTTTATAACTACATTGTTTGTATTTCAATTCAAGTTAGTGATTATTCCTCATGATACACCCTAAATACCACCTGTGGCTATCGTTATATCCTAGCATAACAATATAAAATTTCTGGTCTGTATATTTTATAGTTAAGAATTTTATTTTAATTATTGACGTTTATAGATAATCTATTTGATAATGGTCTCTTTGACCGAAACGCGTCATAGCAAAAAATAGATTGATTTATATACTACTATATATATATGTATATAAGAACAAAGGTTGGTGAACTCTTGGGATACACTCGTTCAACAAATAATAGACTACTATGTCAAATCGTAATTTAATTCTACGTTTCGGCAACAAAATTTCGTGCCTTCTTCAAAGACTAAAAAAAATCATAATAAGGTTATTCACAGTTCTAAAAAGTACACACAACGTTACTTACATAACTACTAAGACATAAATCGGTGGCAATATCTTCAAAAATTAGCACAACATATATAATAGTCCATTGCAATAAAATCTAACAAAAAACACAATACTATATCCAACAGGGGTTATAAACAACGAGTCAAAATAATTAATGCAGTGAGTAAAGGGAACAACTACAATACAATACAAACTTCACTCACTTATTTAAACGTTTATCTGCTAAAAATTAATTGAATATTGACAGAAACATTTGATGAACGTACATAATTAAATTTTTAGTGATAACCACCAAATACTAGATAATTCAAAACTTTAAACACTATATTACCATTAAGATAACAATACAATTTAATATGTAAAACTAATACTACGTTGAAATTATATAGGTTTATGAAATCTGTACAATCCTGAGTAATCATGATATACCAGAAAACAGAAGTATTCCTTTCATAGCACTCTTTCAGAGACGCACGCAACGCGAGACCATTTTCATATCACTTTTAGAGGTTTTTCTGGTTTGTTTATTTACCTTCGTCTTTCACTTTGCCTCGCTAGCTCAACGAAATTTACGGAGTTTTCAAAATGAAATAATTCACAGCACTATCACAAAGCGTTTATATAATATGAAATATCTTCTTTCATACAAAAGCACTTACAACATCGTTTCTATCAAATATAAAACAATTTCTAAGAAGTTTTGTTACAAAAATATTGTTGCTTACTTTATTTTACATTTACAAAATTAAACTGATTCTTTTGAGGATCTTTCACCTGGTTGTAAATTATTTTCACGCTGGTAAGATTTGTTTTGGCCAGAAAAAAATCCTTGACATATATTCTATTAAAGGTCAGAGTATTTCGAACTCTGAACACAAACTCCTGGTATAAAGAAATCCCTCACACAAGAAAAAAATTATTAGGATTATCTTAAACTATATCTAAATATTCTAATATCAGTTAAAATAAATCTAGCAGTGATACTTGCAGAATCCACAAAACGCTTCTTGTAATTAAAAATCTTCTTATTTTAAATTGATTTTCAAATCGCCTTACAAGTTTTTCCAAACTAAAGTTCTTGATTTCCAACAGCAATTATCAAAGTACATTTTTGGTTAAATCTTCCCTTCGATTATTTATACATCTTTAAAATATTTTTATACTGAAGAATTTTGCATTTTCTTCGTAATTAATAATACCATTTTTGTATGTAATTTAGGTTTAAAAACATTACTTCAATATTCATTGCAATCTCGTAACTATGTTTTACCGCATACTTCTATATAAAGCAACGGCTAGCGTTTTAAAATAACATTTCTTGATCTACATCGACTGCATCGGATTAAATTTAACGAATGAATTCCGAATGAGTCCCTACAAATTGTCTATTTTCGTGAAGTTTTCTACAATAATATCGAACATTATGATGTAAGGGTTTCCGGAATATAATTAGCGTAGAAAATTTCGACATTTTATTACCTTCTTATCTGATCTGGATATCCGTCACACATTGTTTGTCCTTGTTTTTCATATACTATTATTTGCGGCGTCGCATACTAATGCTAAAGATATTCGATTATTCCAGGGATTTTGCAGGTTTTTTCGATGTTCACGGTGCTTCTTGGAATAAAAATGTTTATTTAATGAGTTTATACGAATTTGACGTATTCCTAAACCCCGATGACTCATATTTTTATATTCTAGAAAGTTCTTTTATTTAGAATCAATTGTAATATTCACGGAATAATTAATTTAAACTTTCATTGCTTTTTAATGCAAAAGGGTTTGCGCTTTATAGAAAATATTTGCTTTCATTACACAAAATTATTTATTAATTTTGGGGTTTTTTAAATACACGTTGATTTTAGTTTCTCAAACTAAATGCGTTAAACTGTACTCTTTTATGTTATTCACAGCAAATCAAATGCTTTTTTTGGTATTTTACAATTTACATATCCAATTTACGTTACTTGCTATTTATTTACAATATGCTTATATCATACAGGGTGAATACCTATAGATGCGTAATTTACATTTTTGCATTGTACATCAATGAATAAAGATAACCGTGAATTTACAAAAAATTCCATTTTTCCGGATTCTATTATATCTTAGTGGGATTTATTTTTAGAATTAGGGTTTCAATGACCTCTCGTGACCCCTTATCACGTCTATAATATATATATATATATATATATATATATATATATAGAGAAAGAGAGAGAGAGAGAAGAATAATCCACATTTGGAATGCAAATGAATGCTTAATATATATTAATAGTTATTATTATTATATATTATTACTAGTTCGATTTGAAATGATAATTCAACTTTAAATACAAAGTTGGGTTCTCATTTCATCTTAATAACTATTTATATATATATATATATATATATATATATATATATATACATTACTCATATTTAGACCAGGGTAGAAAATTAATTAATTACATCAAATAATTTTAATCACCGTGTATAAGGAATTTTATTAGATAATACGCTTTATAAAAAAAACCGTGGAGAATGAAAATTTATTCGTTTCATTAAAAATAAGAGATTTAAATTATTTACAAGACGCTTTCTATAAAAAGAAGCAGTATTAAAATGCTCAACGTGTAATTTAATTATTCCGAGTAAAGAAACAAATGGAAATTACGTGCAAAATTTATATTAATTAATTCGAGTTTAAGTAACGAGTATTAAACAAAATGTACAAATAATAATTGAATATTTAATTAGAATTCACTAAAAATTAAAGGGTATTATTTTAATTGGAGTTAATTGAACCATTAGTAACATATAATATGCATAAAAGCTTGTAAAAACCCAATAATATTCAAATCGTAGAAGTGTTAGTTAGAAGTAGGACGATTGAACACCTGCGTATTTTTAAAAGTCTCGTTCTGCGTAAATTTTGCAGATAACAAATGGTTACAGAGAATGTTGGAGAAACCGTCGCTTAATATTCACGAGAAATGCTAATAAGGTGGGTTATTTCACAGTACACGTGGATTGAAAATAACCGATACTAAAGAATATCGATTAGTACCACTCAGAACAGGGTAGATAGAGACGGATAATATGCGCAAGACAGAGACACATATAGTAAAAGGCGTGATTTGAGCAACGTCACTGGGTTGCGATTGGTTGAAAATAAGAGGCAAACATGAGAGGTAAAAATAACATTTCTGTATAAAAATTAATTAGTTATTCTCAGACGTTGCGTGCCGTGTGTAAAATTTCTGAGATTTAACTGGTGCGAGTGCAAATTTAATAAGAACCGCGTGCCGGGCGGTCGAGATGGGAACATAGTATGCGAAATTCTAGAAACTGCCCGTTTTGGGGACAAAAGCGACGTATAGGCTAGCGATTATATATACCCGTGTTAATATGAGTTTCGCTTTCTTAGATTTTCGATTTTGATTCAATAATTTAAACAGTTTGCTCGTATATTTTGGTGATTATTTAATACTTTAAAACAGTTTGCTCTTTACGTGCTACAATGAAAGTAATTTAGTGCACTTAGAAAAGAAGATGCAAGGTAATAAAGTCTAGTTATAATTGCGAGTACTGTACCAATTATTCAAATTTGCAACGACAAATGAATAAACAAAAGTAGGCAGTTTTGGCGTATAGCGTGAAAGAAGTATGAATTTCTTTGCTATTTTCGGGGGTGTTAATAATTAAATAATTCGTAAACGTGACTGGATCCACAAAACAAGATACAGATATACACAGATGAGTTCCGGAAAAGCACTGAAACAACTTTAGATGAATGGTGGCGTAGAAAATTTTAAAGGCGACCAGTAATCCGAGGATCTAAACATAACCCAGTTGAAATGGTGTGATTAACAGAGGACGATGTACATTGGAGCCACGAGTGCATTAACCTTCAGGTAACTTATGCTTTGTTGTTCGATTTTTGATGTTTTGGTGTGTGTTGAATAACTTTATAATTTATTTACTTAAAATGGACAGTAGGGAATTTGTACTAACAACAAATTTTTAACTTTAAGGTGAAATTTTCTTGTTTAAGTAGAAACGAGTATTTAGTATTGATGTTCTGGATTATGATGAAAATTTGGGTATGTCTTTGAGCTCAATTAGACGAACCTGGTTAATTAACGTAAAGGGGTGAGAGATGCTTCCTTTGTACTCAGACTCAGGTCTGCATATATTGTTATATTAATTAGTAGGCATCCTACAAGGACTTTAATTCAGGATGCACATTAAAATGATAATAAATTTAATCTTGAAGTTTTCTGATACTGAAATTTATGCTGAAATTTAATTTTGAAATTTTAATGTATTATGAATATTGATGTAAATAGAGTTGACGTTGATGTATGTGGTAGGAATGTATTTGTTTCTTTTTGAATGAGGATGAAAGTTTTAACTAGGTGAGCAGCCGAGGCGAAAAAGAGTAAAGAGGCGATTAACAGAAGAAAGTCAACGGACCAGTTAATTTAAAAGGTTTCACGGCATTCTTGACGCCCAATCTGTGGGACTCGATTTGAAAACCTTAGTTTAAGATTAATGGAGAGGCTTTTTGTACGATTCACAGCAATATATATATATATATATATATATATATATATATATATATATATATATATATAATCTTCACGTTTTATTTGCTGAATATTAATTTAAAATTATTCAATTTATTAGGGATTGCAGCAATTAAGAAAGTCTACTCTTTTTTCTTTAACTCAAGCTTTCAGGATTTTATTTTTTTCTTCTTCAGGAGTAACTAAATAAATACAATGGTAAACAAATAAATAAATTTTAAAAGTTAAATACTTACGAATGTGAGGTTTGACTTAAATTTAAAATATTAATTTTAAATTACAAAAATATGTTTTAGAATTTTGAAGGTAAGTATTTAACTTTTAAAATTTATTTCATTTTAACGAGTTGTAACAGTTTTTTTGACTACTGCGGAACATCAACGAATTTTTAGTTTTACTAACCCTTGTATAGTCATTAATATCATGCAAACCATTTTTAAATAAATAAATACCAGTATTGGTATTATGCGTGCTAACCGCAATACAGAAATGCTAGTTTGGTTGGTAACATCAGGCGCCGAACGTTAGTACAAACATTATCAAGGCCAAGCAGCTTTCCAGTTTCGTGCATATCACATCTGCACTCAAATTAGCTAGAGCTCTCGCCGAGAACCATCATGGAAATAATAAGGGTTCTGGCATGTAACTTGCGTCTGGCCTTGTGCGGTAGTAGAGCCCTAGTGCGCTGAACACTAGGCTTTGTGGTTTTAACGATGGTAAGAATTAAAAAAATAAGTTATTAGACAAACTGAATAATTTTGTTGTAGCGCTCTTTCTTTTTTTATAACGTTCTTTTTAACGACGTCTTTAAATGACTTTTAATAGATAACTTCGTTTGGATAATTCTTTTGATAAATTCATTTAATAATTCTTTGGACATTTGTTTAAATAGCACTTAAAATATTCCATTAATAATTTCGTAAAAGTTACTATAAAACATGTTTTTCAACGCTTCGTTAGAAAATCTTCAATTATATATTTACTTTATAATTCTCAACTTTTAAGAAGTCGTTTTGTATATCAATAGTAAGGCTCCGCCGTATATTCATTTGTTAGAATAAACACGCCTTATCTGGTTTTATAAAAATAAGGCAGTCCGTATGCTGTATTTAAAGAGGATATAAATTCTACTTTCGCACCTGCGAGTATCAAGTTATTGTTCATTCACGCCAACTTTGCGATAAAATATCGATTCAAGATGAACGTCCTTCAACCGTACGATGAATACTTGGATTTTATGTAATGTTATGCGAGAAAACAATAAGTTTGAATTTTAAGGAAACGCTTTACAAAGTACGTAGAAATTTTATGATTTGGAAATTAAGTCCGACGATGAATTGAAATGGTACCTTTGAAGTTTTTGGTCAGGATCTACACACAGTAGAACATCTAAGTTTGGTATTGTAGTTTGGTTGGTCCAGTTTGTGCGTATAATAAAAACGCATGGAAGTTCGTATGGTCCGGTCTAAGGATCACGCAGCTGTTCGTATTCTGTAGAACATGTGGATCTTACGTCACTTGTTTTTCTGAAAAACGTATGTATTAACATCTGCCCTAACATGCTGTAACGCCAACATGTAAACAACACCTGCTGAACCAAGGTAAGAGATTAGAATTATTCTTGCATCACGTCTACATTTGATGATCTTTGATACGAGGCTGTTTCGATTAATATCTTTGTAACCATCTATTATCATTAATCCGTTTAACAAATTAAGAAGGACCTTAGTAAATTTTTATTGTCAATACTAGTACAGTATAATCACAGTTACTAAATTTTATGAAGTTAGGCAAACCTAAAAAGTTCTTATTAATGTTTCATATATGCATGATTTCACTTACAATTTCTGAATGATGAATTAATAAACACAGTAGTTAAAGTTTTATAAATATGTAAACAGAAAAAACAGATCTGATACTTCTGGTATAAATTCAAGTTAAACTTTTGTAACGAAAGCAACATTTAAAGTTTTTAATATTTTTTGAATATATAATCCTACCTTATGAGTAGATGAAACTTGTATTATCTTTTCTTAAACATGAATGTTATATTTACAATTTTTATAAAGGAACAATTTTAATTAAAGAAGCAACATTTAATTTTCTTAATTAATTGTTTTATTGTGAACAAGTACGTTCAGAAATAGGGTAACAACGTATAAGATCAAATAGCGTAAAGTGGTAAACCCAATTTAACAAGAAGCTTTGATAGCTTTTTCAGAATTTGAAGCATACAATCTGTGTTCATATTATTGTTGCCTGATCAATCTTTGTTGTTTTTTTATATGAGGTAACAAGAGAATACCTCTTGTGTCCTCATTTTTGTATATTTAATTAAATTTTCTTTACAGCTTCTGCGTTCTCAGTTAATACGGTGTTCCTCCCTAAGGACGCCCAAGTACTCCTTAGGGAAACCCTGTGTTTAAAGTTAATGACTTGGTGGCACCCTATTTAAACCCCTGTTTTGTTAAGAATCTAGTAAGAAAATAATGCTTTGTAAAAAGAACCACGACCAATCCTCATAAGCTCTGCCCAAGGAATAGACTCCTAGAATAGTCGGAAGATATTTGCGTTCTACCATTTTAAGGAAATCCTTCTTTAAAGGTCACTGGTCACATTAGGGGATAAAAAGAACCCGTAACATGATACCCATCAGTGTATAAAAAACATTATAGAGTAACGTAAAATCTAATTTTGAACAACGCTACTATTCTAGATTGTTCTAATCTTAAAAAAAATCAATTCAATGCGTTTACGAAATCTTTTGTAGTGACTCCTCATCGAGTACTTTTGATAGCAAATTTATAATAGTCGTATTTGCTCCTTGAGCACCTTTTTGGTAGCAAATAATTGATGAAGATCTTTTCCAAAAAAAGTATTTTTACTAACAGATTAAGCTCCATTCTTATTTAATGATACACTTAGGTTACGTAATACGAATGAAGCTAGTTAAATCACAGGGTTTATGCAGTTACAATATAATGCACTGACCGTTCCAATAACTACAGAGTGCTTCCACAAATGCACTACTGAAAATGAGTATTACAAAATTTGAGCTTCTTTTAAAACTTGTTTATTACTTTGCTCAGGTTCGGAGCGTTGTATGTTTACGGAATGGTGCTAACTGACCTTGCAATGACCCCTAATCATATATATATATATATATATATATATATATATTGCTGTAACCCGCCTAATACTTGGGTACAGCAAAATGAATTAATGAGGATGCAAATATAAAATATGAAACTACTATCTTACCGTGTTCGTTTCCTTGCCTGCCTCGCTCAACAGAAATTATGCTGTGGAATTCACGAAAATGAAATAAAACACAAAAATCTCAAGGGACAAATATGAACAAAGTTTTAGGCATTCGAAAAAACATTTTTCTTTTATAACATTATCTAAAGAATCTCTTACATTCAACAAAGATTAATCATGCTTATAAAAACAATTTACAGCTTAAGCTTCGACAGAAGATTTTACCTAATCTTTGATTACTTATTAAAATAATTTTTACCTCGTTATTAACAATTACAGAACCCAAACTTCTCCTATGTGAGTTACAAAAATGCTCTTTAAAATTTCTCAAAATAATTTTTTATTCTTTTTATTTCCCCGGCTGTTAGTGTAATTGACCAATGTCGCTGCATAGATAATTTAGTAAAGGTCAAAATGCTTTGAACTCTGACTCAAAATTTACTGGAAATTATCTCCTCAACAAATAATTTTTATAAAATTAAGAACTGCTTAAGTACTCATAATTAAATATCTTTATGAGTTCTAAAGGAACAAAACATATTATACTTGCTGTCGTTCTTGTCAAATAGCACTTATCAGAATCTCATTTCCATCGTAATTAACTGCATTAAATACTTCCTAGTTTTATTTCAAATCTCGATTTGACGTTAAAATACCAGTTTACAAAGTGCATTTATTTTTAATCTTTTGGAATCATCAGTTGTGTTCTTGTAACAAAATTATTTATATTATTGTAATAAATCTTAATCATACTTAATCAAATAATTACGTTTGATAACTTCTTTGTTAATTGTGGAACGCGGATGAAATAGATTTAAAATTATTCGAAACGATTGTTGATCTGTTATCAACTTAAAATGATTGTCTATAAGTTAGTGTCTCCATTTAGGAATAATTTCAACTATAGCTTGAGCTTCTTTTTTAACAGCCGAGTGGTTCTGTTCAGAGCCACTTTAAGTTTTTGAAAAGAACGCCACAGGACGTCCAGATTGGGACAATATTGCTGCCGCAGCATTTTCAGAAACATCAGTTTCAACAATAAATGGGATAGCATTGCCGATACAATTAAGAACAGATTTTTCTATTTCATGTTTTAATTCCCCGAAAGTTTCATTTGTTTTTCCAGACAAAGAACATTTCGTGCAAACAAGATAAACTATTTTAACAGAAAAATTTGGAATGTGTGATGAATAATGCACTCCCTAAGAGGCTGTCTTTCGGTGGAGACAGATTTTTTATCGGTTTGAGCGGATTTGGATCAGACCTGATGGTTCCATTTGATATTTGATACCCTAGCAAGTTGATTGATGAAAATGAAAATGAAGATTTTTATAATTAGTAGTTAGCTTGTTTCTTGGCCGTATCAATAAGTTCCTTAAAACTCTCATCATGCTGTTTTGACTTTTCTGCAGATAGACACAGCATCTAGGTACGCATAAGTGTCTATGAATTTTCGGATTAGATTATTTCCATTTGATATTTGATAACCTAGTAAGTTGATTGATCTGAATGAAAATGAAGATTTTTATAATTAATTTAAGTTACCTTATTTCTTGGCTGTTTCAATAAGTTTCTTAAAATTCCATCCGAAGGTACTGTATTGGCCAAAAAGCGAGTTTTTTTTACCTGGAAATTTTGAATTTTGCCGAATCCTTGCTGTTGCAAGCAAGTTAGAGGTCTTTAACGTGCGTAACAACACACACACGAGACCTCAATTTTACCCCCTTCACATACCACTGAATATTGTGGAAATAGAGTATATATTTGTAAACAATATAGAAGTGGAACCAAACTGCATCTAACAAGAAAGAGCAGCGGCTATGTTCGAATAGAGCAAACATAGAAACAAGACGAAAATTGCTGAAAAAATATGTGTGGAGCACTGCACAGTACGTCTATAAAACAGGGACAGTAGGAGAAGCTGACAGAAAAACGGTAGAAGCTTTTTGGAATGTTGTGCGTCAGATGTCTGATGATGATAGCCTGGACAGATAAAGTTAATAACAAAGAGGTTTTGGAAATAGTAGGAGAATAAAGATATCGGTGGAAAACAAAAGAAATAGGAGAAATAGAAGGGCATGATACGTTCTAAGGCATTTTTAGAATGTGGGATACATTACAAGCAGAGATATGAAAAAGGAGATGTAAATGTGGACCTAGATCAGACTATTGCACGCATGTAGTGAAAGATGTAGACTGTGGAAATTTCAAGGAAATGTGTAGGTTAGCGCAGAATAGGAAACAATGAGGATACGAATGTAACCAGTTCCAGGACTGAAGACCTAATTATAAAACGAAAAATGCTTTACTCAAGTTTGACTTTACTCAAAGTACATCAAAGATAATTTATAATTAATCAAAGTTAATGGATTTTCTAATTTACAGATCTAGCAATTATTGCACATAAAATATAGCACAAGTATGCGTGTTGTCTGTTTCAAAATTATGCATAAAGAGTTATCTCAAAACTAGTATGTTATCTTTATAAATACAACCTAGAGCTATCAATAGGTCAAAAATATAACAATTGTCATCTGCATTACCGAACTAACCCGAAACTCGTTTTAATAAAATTCTATATTTGCAAACCATTTTACAAAATGTTGACATATACGAAATAAAGGAAAGTATTTATCTCAATGAGTCCAGTACCAAAATTAGATGCATAAATAACCTGGGTCTTTTCGTCAAGACAAAGCACTGAATGACTTTGGGCAACGTATAAATCACAGTTGTTAACCCAGTCAGCAGATATTGCTTGTTGTCCATTACAAATTTAATCAAACTTTATTATTGTATTCCAAAGCTACATTTCTATAGATTAATTGTTATGCGTACCAACTAACCAAATAACTCTTCAAGCACCACGTGCAACGGTATTTATTAAACTTAAAGCAGCCAACTCTCGTCAATAATCAGGAATGAATACATCCAATTATTGGGAACGTCACGTGTTTGACCGAGACCTAAAGACTAATTGCAATGCGGTGACACCAGACCACCCAGATAGAAGCCATTTTGTTGAGTAATCACACTGTCCTTATATGCAAGAATCAATGAACGAATCTGTCCATCCGCCTACAATAACTTGCAATCCCATTTGCGCATGCGTTATCTATTGAATTACCAGAACAGCTAATGTACCAATAATCTCGCATTAACCACGAATACAATTTCTAAAGGATCGTTCACAAAAATTTAAAGGTACATCTACATCGGCGATAATTTACTTTTTCAAACAAACACAAAGGCATTTGTGATTGGTTTATAAAGAAAATGAGACATTACATATAATATATATTCAAGAATCTTGCTTGTAAATAGCTTGGTATACTGAATTGCTAGAACATTGTCGCAATAGGATTAAGCGTAACCGTGCAAAGTGAATATTTCCGCATTGGTTGCTTCGTAATTTGTATGGTAACAAGCGCGAAAAAAACTGTATAGAATATATAGCTAAAACCAATCACGGTTGCTTATGACTTATTGTTCGTAATCGTATGCTTCAATATTATAGAAACGTATGTCTGACAAGCTCAAGAATTCAATGTGGCTTGAATTATAACCATCTATGTTCATTGACAGATGTAAATTCGGTTACTACCTGTAATAAACTTTTAAGCGTTCAAAATTTAAGTTAAAAGTCCGTCTAAATAATTATTCATATTAATTCAAGTAGTATAAATGTTTATTACAAAGCAATTTTAGTGTCTATATAAAATGGCAATAATTTTGATTTAATCTTCAAAAGTTCAAAAGCGTAAATGAATTTACAAACTATGAAACAAAATTAGACGCGCGCTTGTTATATTTTCTTTGCAGCATTGACAAGAGCTATCCTATTCATAACGGTGATATTAGCAGCAAAAGTGTAACATATATTTTACAGGGTGCTACGTAAATTGACGTAACTGGCAGAATAATGAAAAAAATGCCCGGGCTCAGTTGGTGAGTAGGCGGGGACTTACAAGTATAAAGAACAATAAAGGAAGTGCCTGAAATAAAGAAAATAAATTAACAAGGCTTTTACTAGTTATAATTAATTGAAGTGACATTTTGAAGAAACGTAGCAGTGTAGTATAACCAAACAACACAAAAAAAACAAATCATTACTAAATACATGTCAGCATAAAAACCCAAAAGAAATGATTTTTTAAATGACGAGCTGCAGCTTTAGGTTACTCCTCTATATTAATTATTACCAAACAAAAAAATGCAATATTACACACTAAAACCAACAGCTCTAAATCATCATGGTAAATCTACAATTAAATATACAATTAAATATACAATTGAATATACAATTAAATATACAATTAAATATACAATTAAATATACAATTAAATATGCAATTAAATATACAATTAAATATACAATTATATATACAATTAAATATACAATTAAATATACAATTGATTATACAATTAAATATACAATTAAATATACAATTAAATATACAATTAAATATACAATTAAATATACAATTAAATATACAATTAAATATACAATTGAATATACAATTAAATATACAATTAAATAAACAATTAAATAAACAAATAAATATACAATTAAATGTAGAATTAAATATACAATTAAATATACAATTAAATATACAATTAATTATACAATTAAATATACAATTAAATATACAATTAATTATACAATTAAATATACAATTAAATATACAATTAAATATACAATTAAATATACAATTAAATATACAATTAAATATACAGTTAAATATACAATTAAATATACAATTAAATATTCAATTAAATATACAATTAAATAGATAAACTGGTCACAGTAAATACAATATTAATATTCAATACAGTTTTAAGCATAAACTTAACTACATCAAATCGTCCCCAATAAAGAAGTCTTCACATATAACTATATTAACAATACATATCCTCTCACGCAAAGACAATCATTCCAAAACTACAAAGTTCTGTCATCCATGGGATTTTATACACATGCGGTTAATTCGGTTACTTAGGACCCATATAAAAGAACAGGGATCAGGCTCACCCGCGTGTCCACAGTGTAGTATTAATCGCACCCTGTCCGCAGAGTAGGGCGGAGTAGATGGGCGTGGGATCACGCAATTCGTGTCTTCCCTCCAATAAAGAAGCGGCAAACGCCTCATCAATCTAGGCCCATGCAACAGATGGATCGATTTACCGAAAGGAGTACACAGTGTGTGCACGAAATTTTGAAGATGACAAAACAAAATAACAAGGTAACGACGAGTAATCTCGCCACATATAGCAAGAATCGAGTAATCAATTCGTTTTCAATAACAAGAATGAATATTCAATCCTCGCGTATCACAACATACCATAAAGGAGATTAGAAACTCGACTCAAGCCTTATCAAATAATACCATACACTATTTCAACGAGTATTTCGGTCGTAGTAGTATAAGGATTAATTTTACGCTATAGTACTGTGTAATAAGCCAGCGGACATCGAAAACAAGGTACCGACTATTTAAATTGTAGAATAAACTTTTCAAATTCTCAGCAAATAGGTTTCGATGAAATTATTGACAAACGTGCTTATTGTAGGAAGGCAAAATATACAGGATGGTAGTTGCGTATTGAAACGGAATCTATGTGAATGAATAAAGTAAGAAAAGGGTAGGTTTCAATTTACTGTCGTAAAATGAACGTAACAAGGAGTTTATAAAAGAACTCCTTGATTTAAAAAAAATCATAATTAAAAAACGAAACCAGTAGTAAACTTTCAGGTTTTGAACTTGAGTTCAGTATATTGTCAGGATTGTTCTGCTAATATTCAATCGCAGTGCGTGGCCTTGGAGCGAGCGTAGTGGGGGAAGAGTGCTACTGCTTCTGCCGGCCGGCTGTCGCCACTCACTCGTCATGGCTGCGTCACAGTAGAAAGCTCAGTGTGTGTGGTTGATTCAATCGAGTTCAGTGATCACAGTTGAGCGTAATTATCGACGTGAATATGGCGGTGATGCATCTACTAACAAAACTATTCTGCAATGGTATAATCACTTTCGGGAAACAGGTAGTGTCTTAAAAGTTAAGCCACCGGGTAGGCCTTCAGTCTCTAAACAGAATGTGGAACGGATCCGTACATCTTGTATTCGTAGCCCTAAAAAGTCATCGACAAGGCGAAGTTTGGAGTTGGAAATACCTAAGTCTACCGTGTACAAAGTGATGCGAAAGAGGCTTAAATTACGTGGGTATAAGATTTAACTTCTACCCGAAATCAAGCCCAATGACAAAGTGAAAAGATTCAATTTAGCAGTCTACATTTTAAACAGGATTGAAGAAAATGAGAACTTCCTAGAAAATGTTATGTTTTTAAATGAGGCAAGTTTTCACGTAAGTGGGTCTGTCAACCGACACAACTGTAGGATTTGGGGCCTGAGTCACCGCATGAATTCATAAAACATCAGCGAGACTCTCCTAAAGTCAATGTTTGGTGTGGATTGATGCATAATCGTATCGTAAAACCTTTCATATTCGCAGAGAAGACAAGTAATGGGAACATTTTTTGTAAAATGCATGAACTATACATTTTCCCACAGATAGATGATATCGAATGACGCGCCACCTCACTATAGCAAGCGTGTCCGTGATGCATTGAACTTGCGTTTCCCTGACAGGTGGGTTGGTAAACGTGGGCCGATTGCATGGCCACCAAGGAGTCCAGATCTAACTCCACTAGATTTCTTTTTTTGGGGAATGTAAAAAACATTGTTTATTCCGAGAAAATCCATGACATTGCTCATTTGAGGGAGAGTATTCTAGCAGCTGTTGCATCCGTCACGCCTGATATGCTGCTGAATATACCTGGGAAGAAACTGATTATCGGTTAGACGTGACCAGGGAAACAAATGGTGCACATATAGAACTTTATTAGGTATCAAAAAGAACTTGACAAGATTCCCTTTAATACTATATAGGTTTAATAACTATTATTTTAACTTTACGTGAACAAATAAAACTTTAAATCAAGGAGTTCTTTTATAAACTCTCTGCAATATAGCGGTGTTTTCTTTGTGTATTGTGATTAGTCACGCTCATGTTTGTTTATTCCAACTATATTAGTTTTCTCTATTATGAACAAAACTAAAATAACTACATTCCATAACAGTTGTAGAAAAAAACATTTTACGAGATCGGTAATCGTAAAATACACAGCTGTTCCAAAATATCACTTTGTTTTTGCATTTGTAAATAAAGCGTTTTTTATTTCTATTATTTCAACCTAAAAAACATGTCAAAAATTGTCTGATTGTTTAAATATCTCCTGCTAATAATATTTAGTTGAGGTAATTTTGCATGTGGTTAAAAATAATACCCCCAGATGAGTGTTTGAAACGTATTCAGTACATATCAAGGGCTTTTCCCTTTATCCTCAATTGTAAAATAATCCACTTGAAATGGAATTCCATGTCAGTTAAGCTAGACATGGAGTAAATGCAAAATTAGACAGGACAGGGGCGGTACGACACAAATCACCTTGTAACTTGAACAATGTCACCGCAAGAGGCGGCGGCAATAGTTTGAATAAAGCGAACTTGCACCAAGAGCTATACAGTGCTTTTCAAACCGTGGCAAACTATTACTTCCTTCTACTTTGCAAACGTGAAAATTTAAACGTGGTATTTGTAATATGAGAAAAGCTTTATAGACTATTTTTACTTTCAGCCTGTAAAATTTGCTGTAAGATTTACTGTTTGAATGTAGCCAAATCAATAATAATTTATGAACCTTTCAAGTGTATGTAGCAATTGCTTATTAGAGAGTAGGATATTAGTATTACAAAGAACTAACTAACAACAGCGCTGTGTAAATGCGAAATACTATTTTACTTCCGGCATTTCCGCATATTTAGTACTGCTGGTAGTCACACACAGCTTACTACTACTAATATATTGTGAGCTAAAACAATGCTTCTCTAATATATTGTATACCCAGTTAACATGAGTAGTAGTTCAAATAAATCGAAATGGTTAATTTTATGATCACTTCTGAGGTCACACTTGTAACTTATTTGTTCGACTGTTCACAGCCAAGACTAATTATCACATACATGAATGCTCCTTATCATACTTGACAGATATTATACTTACTAGTCCCTGGAATGTGATTTATTGCTTTTATTACATGTAAGTCGTGTCACAGTCTAATATGCTTTTACTACTATGTCAGAAGCCTGGTGTTTGCCGTCAACTGCACTAAGTAATGTACTCCAATACATGAACTCCATATTTCGCACCGTCGAATCGAGTATTTGCTACATGGTGTTCGTTTTTCAGAAGATTGAAGGAGAATGCTTGAGCTCTTCCTAACTCGCTTTTTGGGTTTAGTTTTACGAGGAAACAAGTTTTCAAAGATCAACATTTCTCTTATCCATATTTGCTACTGTAATGGAATTAGTATTTCCTCGCTGTGTTTTTAGTAGAAATGTGGAATATTCTAACAGCACATCAATAATAAAAGTTTGACAGGTTATAAATCAATATATAAATTGCTTATACAGTAGAGCGTCATTACTTCAAGTTTCGGTTTATGCAACCACCATATGGTGATCCTTATGTAAAATCATTTTGTTGTTTAAGTTAGGGGTAAATACATTTTCTTATTACATGGAAACGGAACGTTTTCACACATATCTCGATATATGAAGTTCTACTGAAAGATTAGAAATATTACGCAGCAAGTTTTTAATATATTGGAAATTTAAGGACAAGCTGTTATCAATTTTTTATTCATGTAAAATTTCTAAGTTAATAGTTGAATAATTAAACTTTAGCAAAGAAGATTTTATTCATAAAGAAACAATAAATGGTGCCAAAAGCTTAAACTTGCAAATTCAGTTTTGTTAAGTACATTTAAGTAACACTTAAACTTTGTCAATTTTTAATGAATAATCTTGTCTGGCACTGGGAAAGTATTTCGAGTGTAGTGAACGAAAATTGATATAAATTGTTGGTTATTTTGCAAACGTATTAGTTTCTGTTGACCAACTTCCTCTTTTAGCATTGGATGCAGCATTTTCTTAGAAGGTCTGTCAGTAATAAGTGGGTAATCGATCATATGTTTATTATTTGTCAATTTTATTGCATCTACAAGTATCCCAAATATGCATCGTTTACGGCTTCCTAATGGCATAATTCTAACTTAATTCCAAATTAAAAAATCTTCAAACTAATGTTAAATAAGAACTCGGTGACGCGATTTAAAATATATACATTACAATTTTTATAATATTTAAATGCGCTGCTATGAACGACTCAGGAATGTGAACAGAATAATGTTGACATTTCCTACTCTATAATATGAATATTGTATATTCTCATAGTATAAACACCGGCAAGATCACCTTGCCCCTTCACCCCGCACCAAATTATTTTATTTTCTGTATAGCATCTGATTGCACCACATAACACCATAAGACTGGTCGCTAGCACCCAAAAACTATGTCAGTTATTACAATTCAAAGTTTGGGGCAGCTAAGGTGTTACCAGACCCCACAACACTTTTTTTCTAATTTTTTTTTTACACCTGATGACACTAACATAGCACCACATAGCACCACTATTCTCACAGCTAGCACTTAAAAATTGGCGTAGACATAGCAATTGAAAGTTTAGAGTCCTAGGCTACGTCAGCCCCCCCCCCACTACATTTTTCAAAATTTTCCTCTTACACCTGTTAGAACTAACATAGCACTACATAGCATCAACAGTCCAATATCTAGCACTCAAAAAATTACATAGATATAGCAGCTTAAATTTTATGCCCTAAGGCGATGTCAGACCCCCCCTCCACTCAACTTTTTTTTTAAATTTTTTTCTTGCACCTGCTAGTAACTAACATAGCACCGCATAGCACCACCAATCATATAGCTGGCATCCAAAAAATGGCGTAGATATAACAGTTTAGCGTTTAATTTTTTTCTTGCACCTGCTAGTACGTCCCCCCCCTCACTTTTTTGCAATTTTTTCTATATAGTACTACATAGCGCATCACCAGTCCCATAGCTAGCACTTAAAAAATTACGTAGATATAGCAGCTTAAAGTTTATGCCCTAAAACAATGTCAGCCCCCCACTACACTTTTTTATTTTTCTTTTGCCCCCGCTAGTACTAACATAGCACCTCATAGCACCACCAATCGTATAGCTGGTACCCAAAAAATGGCGTAGATATGACAGTTTAGAGTTTAATTTTATCTTGCACCTGCTAGTACGTCAGCTCCCACCCACACACACACACAGACACACTTTTTTGAAATTTTTCCTCTTATAACTGTTAGAACTAATATAGCACTGCATAGCGCCAACAGTCGCATAGCTAGTACTTAAAAAATTGCGAAGATATATCGGTACAAACTTTGGAGAGAGCTAAAATAGCGTGAACCTCCTGACAAAATTTTTTCTAATTTTTCTCGCTCCTGCTAATATTAACAAAGTACCGCGTAGCAGCACCAGTTACATACCTAACACTCAAAGTATAACGATTGGAAGTTTATGCCAGATAAGTTTAACCACCCCTTCGGTATGCACTATATTTGAATATTTTCGTGCACCTACAAACATTAACATAGGACTGCGTAACACCACCGATTACTTAACTTAAAACCAAATGGGTGAAATATAACAAATTGAAAGTGGTGCTACCCTCCCTACTCCGTCCCAACATGCTAGAACTTGTGTAGGTAGCTAAATTGGAAAAGATGTTGAAGCTACAGCGGTTGAAAGTTGCATGGGATAGATAGACCTAGTTCTACACACTCCCAAACAACATCTTTCCGAATTTTTTTCCATTAAGCGAATGGCAAAACGTGTTCGGTTTCTTTGTCGCACCTTTGCGTGGTTAATTTAAACATATTTTAAATTTGTAGTTGTAAATCAAATAGTAAAGCTGTCATCCCTTGTCCCGTTATATCCTGTCGTGAAACCTTCTTTGTGCATGTGTAAATTAAGTTGAAAAAGGGTAGTGACAGAAACACTCTCTCATCGATATCGGAGCGAAACGGTTGTTCGTTCGGTAAGTGAGCTAGTCATTAGTGCCGCCGAATGTGACTTTATCGATAAACCCCTAAAAACACAGTAAAAGTGCAAAAGTGACACGTACTATAATTCGCATACAGTCCACTTAGTTGAAGAGTAAGAACTACACCTTAGAACAATAAAACAACGCGGAGGTAAGTCGATATACAAATTTATAAGACCCCCCGCGCATTAAACAGAACGTATTATCTTATTTTGTGTTTTCTTCCAATTAGATTGCCAACCCGTAAAATCATGGAGTTCAGATAGTTCGTAGCTTGCAGCAACTAAGATATGCCTACAGCCTACACCTTTCGCATTTGATTGAATCTTTTAAATAGTAACAATTACCGTTTTAAAGTTTCATGCAATAAATCTACTTAAAATTTGTTGTATTACTTAATCTGATGAAAACAGAGGTGCGCAATATAAAATTATTTCTGCAACATTACTATACCTGCTTTATTGAAAAAATTGCAGCACTAATTTTTAATGTGCATAACTTCTATGTTACTTGTGGAACGCCGACAGAATTGATTACAAATTACTCGAAACGTTTATGTTGCATATCGTAAAATAAATTAATTACTTCCGTCTTCTATATTAAAACAAACTCAGTACGTCATCTTCGATTATGTTCTCGAAGAATGATATATCCGTGTGATGCAATATTCCACTGCAAGTCCACGCGTTATCTCTAATTGCGGTTGGTGTAATTTATAACTATCGTAAAGCGTCTACTATTCTTTGTTAATGCAATAAAACCTAGTTGATGTTATCTCTCTCTCTCTTTCTTTGAGGTATTAAACTCGTTCTTATCTATTTTTATAGCTTTCGCGATAATAGCGCTTCCTCAAATTGAAGCGTTCATTTTAGAAAATCATTAGCTTATTTACTTGCCTTTAGAACGTCTCTCAAAAAAATTACGTGTTCTTTTATTAAATAACGCAAATACTCGAACTTTTTAGACTATTGGTCTTTCTATAAATGCACTGAAACTTATTTTACGTGTTTTAAAAAATATTACACACGGAAAATATGCTTTGCTTTATAAATTCGTAATATTAATATTTTTTAAACACGCTTTACGGTAAATGCAATGAAAGCTTGTTATTAAATGGTATTTTTTAAAAGAATAGAAAAATTATTTACACACGGCTGAAAATTAATGCTTTTATTTTTACGTATGTAAAAGTTTAACTTCGCTTATTTGCTTTATCTAAAATGAAAACTAGCTTTATGGTATCACTCGGGAATAATTATTTACACATGGATGAAACGAATTAATATTGAATGAATTTATTATTGAGCTTCGTTCTTAAATGGTATGTGTCCCTAAAGAGTGTTATTTAAGATAGAAATCTTATATTTTATAAGCTATTGGAATACACTTATGTTTATACAGGATAAAAGTTAAACATAGGAATATTTTACTTTTCCTCGTTTTTTTACAGAGTTTGGCACTTACTCGTGACCTCATTATCACACACACACACACACACACACACACACACACACACACATATATATATATATATATATATATATATGTGTGTGTGTGTGTGTGTATAGTGTGTATATATTGTCTAGTCAGTTGGCGCAGCGTAATTATTTTTAACACATTATGTCAGTCAGATGTTTTAGAGCTCACTATTTAAGCTGTATATTAATTCTCTCAAGCTGATGTAATACTTTTATCAAGTTTTAATAACTTTGTTTATGTAAAATTTGTAAATCAAAAGTGGTGTAATTTAAGTAGCAAAAGAGTTTATCTCACGAAAAAATCATAAAAGTGCTAAAAGGATCATCAGTTCAACTTATATTACGTACTTTATCAACATTTAAATCATGCTAATATTTGCTGAGGTTCTTCAATCAAAATAATAAAATACAAAAACGTAAATTAAAATGCAACTTTTTAGTAAAAGAAATAACTTTTTCTTATAGAAATTTTTGCCTTGATACAGAATGAATGATATGAGTGTACTGTGCATCCAACTAACAAATACAAAACGTAACCTTACGTACCCAGCGTTCTTAAAGAACATTTTCGATATAAATAATTATTGCGAATTAGGATTTTACCCTTATTGAACAAGATGGCGTCTTTTTCTCCCCTCTCTCCCTCTATCTCGTTGTGTATATATATATATATATATATATATATATATATGTATATATTGACGTGATAAAAGGTCACGAAAGGTTATTGAAACCCAAAGCCTACATATAAAATACACAAAAAAGAAAAGAAACCGGAAAAATAGAAATTTCATAAAGCTACCGTACGAGCAAAACACACTTCTCGTGTAATTAAAACTTCCAATTTTAAATCGATAATACAGCCGTGTGCACAAAAGTTAAGCCGCATATGTAAAAGTAATTACTCTTGAGATACCTTAACACGCATGTTATGCGAATGCAAATCGATTACTTTTAAGCGTATTATAAGTACAAAGCCATGTATTTTCATTTATTAATTAATCATATAAATTCACTTCCGTATAAGATTTTAAATAAAAATGTTCTCCAAGCTTTGCGATCAAGAAAGTATACTGAATAAATAAAAAATGTTGTATAAACTAATTAAATTAACAAACGTTTATTCTAAAAAGAGCGCGAGATACATATCCCCCAATTAATATGTATATAAATTTAATTGCAATTATTATGTCTTAAGAAATAGAATGTTACATTGTATAATTAAAGATAATAATATAAAAGGTTAACGAAAGTTCATATCAGACATGAGAACGAAAGCAATTACTTTGTACTCCAGACGAAACCTTATACTGCAAGTGCAGGACACAATGAACTGCAATAAAAGCAGCCTCAATTAAGATTACTAAGAAGTAAGACATTGTATGTTATCAAGAAATAGCAGACGGTGAGATATGCATTTCCTACAAGATGATGTGAGAGCAGGAATTACATAAATACTCTGGGGAGTCCCTGATGGCCAGTCAGTCTCGAACTTCATAACTTTAACATTGTTGGTGGTTCAAGCTACTCACCATAATTTTTAATTATTGATTATTATCTTCAAGTAATTTGTCAATTTTAATTAGTTTAGTGAATATAAACGTTTAAGTTGATTGCAACAGAAAGAAGTCATTTTTGTAATTGTATAATTGAGAATGAAGTTGATATTTGGGAAATAAAAGTTTTTAAAAAGAAACTCCTAAAGGCCCAACACTTATCTCGCGGATATTAAAAATATAATAAGAAATGTCGTAAGATTGATAAGACCGCGGATTAATAGCCTTACGTATTATAATGGAGACCGCGAACCATTAAACTCGTTGTGTTGGACGAAGACGGGCGATCACGCTAATGAAGAATTCTCAGAAATCATGCGTCGGGTATGTGTGTAATCTTTAAAATAAAATCCTGTAAAATCTAGAAAACTCAGGAGAACCATGACGTAATTAGACAAAGGTATATAAGCAAGAGCAATCGACATTCAATTTATTCATTAATTCAATTGATTCAGTAATTGGATTGACTCATGTCGATCCACAATGTAATAATTTATTCATAATTTCGCGTAAACCAATTAAAAGAAACGTTGATTATAACGTCAAAATAACATGCAGAGTTTACATATGAAATTTATACGTTTGAAATATGGAAGTTGTAAAATGCAGTTATTTGATTTTGTAATATTCAATGATAATGGAAAGTTCTTCGTTACAAAAAGCTACGTTAAATTAATAATTAAATAAAGATGCACTTTTGGTAACTGATGTTTTAAATGACGATTTTAAATAATATGGAAAAATTTGTAAATTGGGATTTTGACGTGAATTTAAAAATAGAAGCAGAAGATATTTAATACTGTTAACTACGAATTGGATAAACGTTTTGTGAATTTCGGAAGTATTAATTTTAGATTGTTTTGTTTGTAATTGCTATTTGAGTATCTGTCGTAATCGTATAATACTTTTTTGTAAAGATATTTACAAGAAAGTTTGTGGTCAGAGTATGAGACACTTTTTAAATAGACTATCTGTCAAAAAAAATTTTGGTGAAACAAACTTACAAGCGTATAAATATAAGCCAAGTAAACTATGCACAAGAAAGACGGTTTTAGTTCTGTAAATTGTTATAAGCAAAAATAAACGAGGAACATTTTGAAAATTAAGTAATTAAGTACTTGTTAGAAATAATTTTATGTTTGAAAGAAAGTGTGCTGTAAATGTTCTATATTCCTTTGTATGAGGGAAAATATGTTGGACTTTATAGATGCTTGTTAATATTACTGTGTTTGATTCCGTTTTGTAAATTCCATTACTTTCGTTGAGCTAGCCAGGCAAAGAAAAGTTAGAATAAAAGATAAGTTAGGATTTTCAAATTTTACAATTTGCCGTATCTATATCACAGCAATCTTTTAAAAGATACCCAACCCCAGGCGTTGTCACAGCACTAATTTAGCGGCTCCACAACGTGATGTGAGTGAGCATCACATTCTGTCAAAAAAGAGACCCGAAAGCCAAAAAAATAAAATTTTCCCATATTTAGATTTTACCCTGTATAATATTTTTCGGTAAGATAAGCGTATTCCCTTAGCACAAAAATAAAATCCATACAAAATAACACGCTTTAAATGCATACAGTTTTGTGAGATACAATTTAAAAATGAAACCCAATTTTAAAATCCGTGAAAATACCGAGCATTCATTAATTTCAAATCCGTGTGTAAATAATCATTCTTCGGAAGAATATTTTTAAAACAAGTTTCGTTGCATTTATAAAGACCGTAAAACGAGGCTATAGTTCTATCTGCTTTAAGACATTAAATAACCTTACATCAGAGTATCTTCTCTAAGAGAGATCATTTCAACAAGTTCCACACAAAAAAATTACAACATACGTATTTCTCCATAATGTATCTATACTTTTTAAAAGTATGGCTTAATAAACGCAATACACTGCATTTATTGAAAGAGGAATAGTCTAGAATCTTCGAATTCATTATATTTGCAAAAAATACTGAATTCCTCCGACAGTGTTCTGAAAACTATAAATCATAAGCAAATAAAACAGCTGATTAATTATCTAGTATGAATGATTCGTAATAAAAGAGATAAAAAGTTTTATGGTCGCTAGAAATTTTAAAACTGATAGCTCATTAAAGAGATAAGAACGTAAAATTTTGTGTAATTGTTGCAAATGTGTCATACTTCTAGAATGTAATCGAATGATGACGTCTTAAGGTTATTTTATTATATAAAGACGGAAATAATTAGAACATTTATTTATTCTTTCGGCATTCGAGGGTTAGCAATAAAGTTTTGAACATAAGTACTTCAACAGTAATCTATTGCTCCAATATAAATTATCTTGGTGCAAGGACGCCCGCTAATTTTAATCTATTAAAAATAAATGTATTTTGTAAAGTGATACTTCTACGTATGAAGATTGATTAAAAATAGAAATCTGAAATAGCACCAGGAATTTCTCGATGCAGCTAATTATAATAGAAACGATTTTTAGATAGCGGCCGAAATATGAATACCAGCAAAAAATTAATAATCCAAAGCGCAAGTATGACGTTGTTTGGAGCCTAAAAAGATATTTGTGTATTGTTAAGTAGATGAAGCTAAAATAAGTTTTTGTTTTGCGTATAAAAATTATTTGTAAATGGATAGTTTAATTTTAGCAATTTTGAGGTCAGAGCTTTAGGCGTTTTAACCCATGCAAAAATTTGTATTCAATGTTGTTGATCAAGAATATTAAGATCATCCAGAAAAAATTTAAAGAGAATTTTGTAACTTCCGTTCAAAATAATTTGCAGTTTTCTAATAATTAACAAGAATTAGCTGAAGCCTGTATTAATGCGTTAGTAGCAGTAATAAACTTAAGCTATAACTTGCATCTGTAGTCGTTATTTATATCTGCGTGCGTAAAAGTAAATTAATTAGGTAGTGTGCGTAAAAAGAAAATGTTTTTGAATGTAGAGAAAATGGTTCATAAATGTTCCTTAATGTTTCTATGTTTTATTTTATATTTGTAAGATCTACAGCAAATTTGTCGCTGAGCTAGCAAAAGAGGAAAACGGGCCCAGTAAGGTAAGAATTTATTATTTCTATTAAACAAGCATCCATTACATCTCTATATTGGTCAAGGCGACTCAACCCCGAACATTCACGGCTCTCTCTCTCTTTCCTGTTATACCACAAAAGTGTATATATATATATATATATATATATATATATATATATAGATGTGAATATATATTGCTGTGATGTTAAAGCCTTAGACCTCTTGTATTTCCTGAAAAGTCACAAAAAATACCGCTCAGTCGCAGAATCTCAAACCTAAATTCAAGAATCCACGTTCTAAACTAACTCAGTTAGTAGAAGATTAAAAAGGCTCACCAGATCTAGCAGATTATTAGTGTATTAAATTTTTTGTAAGTTTTTTATAGCACAGATATTTCCAATATACAACAGGAGTGAAAATGTTTACAGTATAAAATCAAATAAAATTATCAATGTTTCAACTTACACGGTTTTACATAGTTTTGCGTTGCTTTCCTGTAGCTGAATATACTCATACAACCGTTTTCCTTTCTTATAATAAAATCTTGTTCATACGGCACAAAGCTTAACTGCTAGTCTAACCTTTACTCTCTTACACCTTAAGGAATCCCTGATTCGCAAACATTTCCGTAAATTAAACTCTTATCAAAGCACAAATCCCAAATTCAAATAGCAGCGTTCATAAATAGAAGTCGCTTTCTTATATAAATTAATAAAGAACTTGACTTAAGACTTGATTGTATAACTTTAATAGAATTAGACTAGACTTTCAGTAGCACTAAAACCGTAACCACATTTCCAAAATTTGCAAAAGTTGAATGACTGAAGGCACTTTATGAAAAAAATTGTAGATGCTTTATAGTATTTTCATTGAGTTTTACAAATCGCCGTATAACTTTTGGTATCGTGGTTTGTCTCCAGAACTTCAAGAACCATCTGCCTTAAGACCACACGCCCTATTTACAGTCTAATTTCCAAATTATAACCACCTAACATGAATCAAGAGTTTTACAATTTTCCAAGAATATCAGTCATGCTAAAAATCACGTAGACCGCTCCAATTGTAATCGTTTATGTCCACACTAAGGTACATGATTGGTTTAGCGTATTCAACTATGCAACAATCCACTTTATTAACCATACGTAAAATTTTACAATTAAAGCCTACGATCTCCCACATAAGCGCTTAGAAATCACAAATGTTTTCACATAAATACAGTATTTACGTTGATATTTCGGCTTATCACTGCAAATGTTAATTTTATTGAATGGAATAATGAATTTTTAACGTAAAATTATGTGTTAGCATGCATGTAGCGATTTGGAATAAAGATGAATAAAATTTTCAGAAAAATTAAAGATTACTTTTCTAATAAAATTTCACTTGATAATAAACAAATAATAGCAGTAAAATATCTATCTATTCCAATTAAATTAAACGTAGTTCCATATACAGAGTGTTTTTGAAAATAAAAATTAAATTTTTATTTTGAATTATAAATTAAAATTATGCCCTAATCTACAAAAATACGTTTATCTGTCAGTATTTTTGCCTCAAATTAAAATACGAATTTTTAAAAAGAAGAAACATTATTTTAATTTTCTTCTTTATTATCAAATACTTCCTGTTTATAAGGATAAATAATATTAATGTTTCTGTTTTCGAAATTAGATATTTGGTTTTCTGAGCATAACAAAAAACAAATAATAACCTTTGAATGAATTGAATTTTTAAAAAGTTGGGAAGGGCGTTATAACAACTTAAGTTCTATAGAGTGCCATAGTTTTTAATAGTAAAAAATTTTAAAGTGCATACTAGAGGAAGCTTTAAAGAAAGCGGTGTATTTCAATAGCTTCGTGGTCGTTAAGCTTGAGCATAAAATATACGAATCTCTTTAGACGCATGAATTTTAGAACACATTGGGCGCAACAGAATGATAGCAAATCTCAATGCTTTACTTCTTTTGGTACTGAGTTTAAGTTTTGGGCAAATATGGAACACTTTGACCATAACAACTTAAAAAATGTAATAGTTGGCGCTAGAGGTTGATTATTAAGGAACATAAAAAGCACAATGAGTGCAACAATAAAAAAAATTTTAAAAACTTTAATATATGGACGTGTTTAGTGTTAAGCGTGAATTCAACACCAACTAAATTAAGTTTTATATTCAATCCCCTGCTGTTGCTATTAATTAAACATTCTGTTGGACCAAGCTGTTTCACTTTTTAGTTAAGAACAAATAACCCCTATAAATTTTCTAATCTATTATGTTATCATGAGCCTAAACTTTATACGATAAAATGAAGCTACATGGCTTGGCGTAATTAATTACTTTAACGACACAAGCAGCACAAGGCCAATTTATAATATAATGTGCTGCTTGTTATATGAACGATAAATATTAAGTAACAGCAACATTAATTTGCCATCATTAAAATAGGTGTAGACTTAAAATGAAAAATATACAACATTAAAGTTTGAAGGAGGGTAGTTGTTCGCTGATGCTACTCATATTGAAGCAAATTCTTAGATGCTGAATTTTGTCTAATATAAGCCTGATCATTTACAAATAGTCACAGAAAAACCTTAATATAGCAAATATCGCTAGAGAGATCATTGATGATAATTACTAGAATATTTACTGTACCAGTTACTTTCTTATCATGACGATTACATTATTTAGCACTAGTTTATCTACATAAGCACTAACTGTTCTACCTTAATTTATATAAACAAGAGTATTCATATTAACAATAGATTCAATAATTTATTTCATAACACTAACTGTATTTATCATAGCAACTCCCATAACAATTTAGTTCATATCAGTTCTGAGTTAATACCCGGAGTGCTCTAACAGTCGGATCGTACAGTATACACACACGCACACATGCACGCACGCAAGCACGCACGCACTCACGCACGCACCCACACACACACACACACACACACACATATATATATATATATATATATATATATATATTGCTGTGACAATGCCTTGTGTTGGGCGTAGCTAAAGAATGTTATGCCAACGGTACAGCAAATTGTAAATTTGAAATTATTATTTTACCTTCCTTGAGTTTTCTTTGCCTTTGCCTGGATAGCTCAACGGAAATTATGGAATTTACAAAATAAAATAAAACAACAACTTCAATAAATATGTATACAGTCAAAAACATTTTTCTTTCATACAAAAGAATTTTTAAAACAATTTACAGTCTGATACCATACAGACAATAATTCCTACAAGTTACTTAATTATTAATATATTTCTTACCTAATCTTTGTTAACATTTACACTATCCTTTTTAATTAATAGGTGTATAATTTGTTCATTCTTTATTACCATGTTCGTGGATGTGATTGGACAATAACGGTCACGGATAATTTATTATAAATCAAGATACTGCAAACTCTGACTTGAAACTTAATTCCAATTATCGCTTTCACAAATAATAAAATGAGAACTTATTCTAACTTTAAATTACAAATTATACTATTATTTTGATCAATTATTAAACAAAGAACCAAAGTTTTATGCTTGCGGTGGAAAATAGCGCTTATCCAACTCGTAATTAACGATTAAATTCTTCCTGATTCCTTTTTATATTGGCGTTAAATCCCAGTTTACAAGATTGTCCATATTATTAAAAACCTTCATTTAGAGCATCAGTTAGCAAAAGTGCATCTTCTTTTATTTTTAATTAATTGACTTTAAACTAGCTATTGTATCGAAGAATATTAAATCTTCCATACTGTTTTTACAAAACAAATGATACTTCATCTAAAAATCATATTCGATAACTTCTGTGTTTGAAACTACTCAAATTTATCAATTTCATATTTATGCAAAGTTCTACAGCACTTATTGCTAATCGTAATATATAAAATCGGTCAAACTTATGGTTCAAATCTTTACCCAACGTTACATATTACTTGGTGACAAATCGCGAATTAATTTTGAATGACTCGTCTAATCAAGTTTCCGCTTTTATATTAAATTATTTGACTAGGTCATAATTTCGATACTATCCCACTTTTTTCGAGAATTCTTCACGGCTGATGTAAGAATTTACAAGAATGTCGGCATTTAACAATCAATTAGTGTCCAGCTTCGTGATTTACAATAATCATAAAATCGTCGTCGGTCTTTGTCTAATTCACTAGGAAATCGATTTTATGAGTTTTTAATTCTCATGAGAATTTCTTGAATAAACGTTTATTTATTTCATGACGTTTAAAGCATTTCTCAGTAAAGAATGACGTATTTTGAATTCTGTATTATTCAGGAACGTTTAGGATTAATATTTATTTAAAACTCCTAAAGTGTATTAAAATATTATATGGAAGTCAATTTAGATAACTAATCAAAGCTTTAATTGCTTTCTTTATCAATACTTGTGTACTAAATTAGTATAAATTAGTATATTAATTAGTATATTAATTAATGAGGGGCAATAAATTGATATTGTTCTTACCTAGATTAAATGGTTTTTTGTATTTTATGCACAGACTAATTATTTCATGCTTTGAAAGTTCAGGTAAAATATAGTTCACTTTGCTTTCTTCATGGTTATGCAAATGCAAGAAATTGATATTGTATTTTTAGGATAAATAAAGCAAATATTTTATGCATGGGAAATGAAATGAATTCTGATGCATCTTTATGCACAAAAATTATTTACATTTATATCTTAAAAATGAAAACTCATTTTGAGTAATATACGAAGGCATTAATAGTATTTGCTTTCTTTATGACTTAGTATTTACAATACGCTTATTTTTATATAGGGCAGAACAATGACGCTTTGGAAATTTTAATTCTTTCGGATTTCTTTCTATTTGGGTGGGTTTTATTTAGGGAATTTGGGTTTCAACGACCTTTCCTTACCTCTTTATCACATCATTTTCCTCCAAATTAAAATATAAAATTTGAAATCTGCGATATTTTTTTGCATGGATGAGTAATTTTATCATTTTTATTTATAAACACTTACTATCTACAACTATTTCTATAAGATTTATAATACACATGCATAATACTTTTCATACTAGGGCCTTTCCCTTTATAAATAATATATTTCTTATAACTAACTAAACTTCCCTTAACTCTATCCCAACATCATCTAAATATCGCATTATTATCCTATATTTCTAACGTTCTCATATTTACACACGGTCTCATCAAGTTTTATCTCCAACAAAATTCCCCTCACTTGCACGCCCCACTCATCAAATTATAGCATATTCCTCTCTAAACTATCGCACTCTTGGAAAATATATGGTATAGAAGTTTCATAAAATTGATCCAGCAACTATACAACTATACTACTCGTGTCATAAAAATTTGTGGCCTTAAATCTCTATATCTAGCCTACTTACATTATTTTTAAAATAGACATCTTTTAATCAATCTTCATTATACGCATAAATTTTAGTCTTAAATGGTTCAATTTCAATAACTTCTAACCTATTTGCAATTCTTAACGCCCTTTTAATTCATTACTTTACCTGGACATTTAACAATAATTCTTCCCCTTTCTACATTATTCTTTAATTCTCTCTCGATAAATAATTCACATTTATACTGTTAACTCTCTCATCCTCTCTCATTCCATAAGTCCCTTTCTTTTTCCTGGACTTCCAATTTCTTTTATCGTTTTCCAAATCAAATTTTATAAAATCACGCGCATGTTCATACTTATTAATTCACATACTTTTGTCGCTTGATTTGTCTACTTCCAAAAATCCTGTTTACTTGACGTTCAAGGTTGATTTACGATCGCTGCGTATGTTCTCCTATCATCGTTGCTACTATCTATGCCATCTCTTTGCACGTTTATCACATTTTCCCTTCGTTGGAATACGGTTCTATTCTTAAGGGTACAGGATTCATTGTTCTCCTTTCTTCCGTTATCCTGATAGCATTTTCTCTATTCCAATATCTTTTACATATTCCTTTTTTCAAATGGTCTGCTTTGTCTCCTGTCCATTATTCCTATAGAATCTAAAAACATTCATGAGTTAGCTCATTGGTCTGGTTTCCATCTTCCTTGGTTGACCCATCTCGTATTGTTGCAGATATTCGAAAAATACATCTCCATCGACATTATTTTGTAAAGCGATGCATTGCCTTACCTCCGTTTCAAAGTAACTTTATACTTTGCTTGTCCTTTAAAGAAGGATAAAGTTGTTTAACAACACTAAATTTCGTAATGGCATACAATCTCTTGTCATGCCAGAATCACCACTATACTTTTTCATCAATAAATTATCTATAACTTTAAATTGCTGGTTGTCTTCCCAGAGATGTTTTAAAAATTTAATCCCGAAATCTTTGAAAGAACTTAACTCACTTTCAATAAGTCCAAACCTATCTCTGCACTCCTTTTTAACATGGACCACATAATATTGTACTTTGTTTGTTCTTTCCAACTCCCTTGTATTAAAATTTTTATATTATTTAAAAATATCTTGGGGATAAGTTTATTACCCCATTAAAGTTTGAGTGTTGTTCCAAAGGAACACTGGTTCCCCAACATGAATATCTTTAACTCTATCTTCTAAATTTTCAAACTTATTTTCAAATTTTCCTAAGTCTGTTTTAAAAATTCCCAACTCTTATTTCAATTTATTAGCTGACTTAGAACGTATCATTCTTGATTTATCAACAGAAGAAGAACGTAATGTATATAGAGCTCAGATTACTAACATTACAACCAATTTCATTCAGAAAAAAACAATCAAAAACTAAATTAAATTTATATTATTCATACAGTAATAAATTTCTAAAACAAAATGATAATTTAATTATATAAAAATCACCCAAAGGTATTTTAACTGTTGTAATGTCAAAAACTGAATACGATAAAAATTAGAAGAACTATTATGCGACAACAATACATACTTACAAATTACTAAAGATCCGAACCAAAAAATTTAAAGAAAACTTTAAATATCATAAAAAACTTAAAAATAAAAATACATCAGCGAACAAGAATCCTCAACTTTAAATAATTATAGTAATACTTCTTCAAAATTTTATGCTCTTCTTAAAATTCATAAATCAAACTATCCAATGCTACCCATAGTTGCATCTAACAATAATCCAACTGAAAAGTTATCTAAATACATTACTGACATTATACAAAAATCAATTCAAGAAAATATTTATAATGTAAAAGACTTTGCTGAATTTATAAATGATTTTCAACTTCCTGAAAATTACATATTAGTCAGTTTAGATGTTGTGTCTTTATTTACAAGTATACCAAAAGATTTAGCAATAAACAACATTAAAAATATTTTCAATAATTTCGAACAGAACTGTAATATACCAGAATACGTATTTTTGGATATTATAGATTTTATTTTTACAAATAGTTACTTTAAATATAATAAAATATTTTAGAAGCAAATTGTTGGTTGCCCCATGGGATCCAATTTAAGCCCCGTTATAGCTGAAATTGTAATGAATGCACTTTGTTTTAACCCTATATTAATTTATTATCTTTGTTTCTTATGGAATCACTCACTTTTGGTTTAGTTCATGTCAATCTTTCTACGTCATAGTAAATGGATAAGTGCGGTAGCTAAACTGTTTCAAGTTTGTATACCAATATTTGTTAAATTGTAGTCTTTAAAAAAGTCATAATCGTTCATGCCGAAACGTCGATTGTACTTGCAAGTTGACGCTGTACTTTTTTAATTGTACGAACGAGTGTATTCTAAGATTCTACACAATCTTATTTCATTACCTACATCCGTTCGAAAAATTATAAAAATTTTCAATTTTTGAATTTTCTATTATAATTTAAACTAACATCACTCTATTCATGGGTCTGTGTTCTCGGAAAGATTGCGAATTCAAATGCACAGATTTTAATTAATTGTTTGTGATATATTATAGATTATACTTTAGTTAGTTCCTCGGTAAGTGTAACCACATGCATTTTCACATAACTTGATTGTTATTTGTATTACAGTAAATTTACTACATTTTGAATGTATTATTTTATTCTTTTATACCGCCTGAAGATAGATTTTGGTAATTAAAATCCGAAACATTTCGCAAGTTGTTTGATGTTTCAATATATTCGTTCATAGAGATATTCTGAGTTTTTATTTTGTAACATTGTTGTTGTTGGCGCGTTCACACCCTTACCAATTTCTGTAATGCTGATATATAAGAGGTATTATTTTTAATTTGAATCAGTTTAAACTTATATTTAAAAGAGGCACACCAAGGAATCTTTAGAGAAAGCAATTAGTGAAATACAAAAGGGTGTAAGTGTTAACGCTGCAAGTAGGCTGTATGGTATACCCAGAAGAACGTTAGGCAGGCATTTAGATCTCCATAAACCTCAAAAGAAGAATGTTGTTCCTACACAAGAAGATGTGAGTGACATGTGTGATGCTATACAAGAAGTTAAAATACCGGTGCAGAACTTTGACCAATTCTTGGTTTACGCACCTAACAATATGGGTAAATATGGGCTTTTGTTCCCGTCTAACATACAAACTATATTCGCTGGACCATCAAGTTGTGGAAAGACTAATGCCTTAATCTCTCTGATTTTGCACGAGAATGGGCTTAGATTTCAAAATGTCTATGTATTTTCGAAAAGTTTATATCAACCGAAATACGAATTTTTAAGAAACGTATTTACACCATTAAAAGAAGAAATTGGCTACCATGAGTTTGAAAATTACGACGACTTGATTGAGTTCGGAGATGCCAAAGAAGATTCAATTATTGTCTTTAATGATATACCAGCAAACGAGCAAAGCAAGGTCACGCAGTTTTTCTAGTTTGGGAGACATAAAGTAATAGATTCATTCTACCTATGTCAAGCGTATGCTGGTGCCTTAAAACATAGACTCAGAAATAACGCCAATGTAATCGCATTGTTGAAACAGGATGACACAAAACTTCGCCATATCTTTCTTGATCATATAAGTGGTGACGTGACATATCCAAAATTTAAAGAAATGTGCTTGCAGTGATGGGGTGGGGGTGAGTCAAAACACAATTTTATTACTATTGTGAAAGATTTTGATATAGTTAAAAGACGGTTTCGGAAGAATTTCGACGAGTATATAGATTTTGGAAAAGACGTTAATGGATAGTTGGTTGAAAATGAAGACGAAAATATAAACAAGTCGGTTTATCGAGTAAAGTATAATCCTCAATCCGCTACAGGTAGTTTGGGAAAAAGTGTGTAGGAAATCGATCCAGAAAAACAGTGACATAACCTAAATAATAGCGTTAATCCTGGCACTAAAAGTCTAACAGGAGTTATAATTATTTTCAACTGAATGGTTTTTAAACTAAATTAACGAGGCAGGAAATCCTCCAATACGAAATGGAACGTAAGTATCCGGATTGGAGTAGCTTATATAAAAGGACTGTTCGCATAGAAGTTATTATTTGTTGATTGTACAGTTTAAAGAGACGATTATACAAATATGTATAAAGACTTTGGGGAGGTTATTCGAAGATTTCGCAATGCTCTATGAGTAAAAAAATCAGCATGCGGGCAAATGTTTTCGATAGAAGAAGAAAAATGTCTTATGTGTCAGTCATACGAGGAAGCAATACAGCATTGTACTGCTGTCTCAGTATTGTCCGAGGATTTGGATGATTTTATGGAAATAATCAAGTACATGAGGTTTATAAAACTGTTGGTAGATATTCAGATGAAATATATACTATATTGTAAGTTTTAAAGTAAAAATTTAACCACCACAACTACCATCATTAGAAATGAATGATGCGAATTTAGAAATAATTTTTGTATTTATTAGCTTGTTGAAGTTATAAAATATAAAGTATACATTGGTATTGTTTAATTCTTCTAGCGTTCACATAACTGAAATGGGTATCTAAGTTCTTATGAAAAGAATTATAACAAAGATGTGTATTTATTAAAAGGGTGCTATAAACGTTTTACAAAATTATTAATCAGAATCGTTTTATTTAAAACTATAACATAATTTTATTTACAGCTATTAATATCAGTAGTTGAAGTACAATAATTTAGAAAAGTATAAGAGAATAAACTGTAATATGCAGGATTATAGTGACAGAAATTTTTCTAAAATCTATAGTTTAAAATTTAAACATCGCTTGTAAATGCGTGGAGTAGAAACCTGTTGTACTCTTCCATATATTCAACTTGTCTGCAAATACTGTTTTTAAACAATCTTGGGTAGGTTCTTATAAATTTGTATAATATGACCCCAATATCACTATTGCTGCATTTACGTTTAATTATATCATGTGTGAGATTCTGTAAGACATCATTCCTATTAAATCTTTCCATTGCTACATCTAACAGAAACAGATCTGTATTAGGAGTACCGTTTTCCGTTAGTTCTCTTAAAGTATTAACGTGGTTGAAAACGTTCTGAGATACCCCTAAAAAGTGTTCTAAAGTTCCTTTGGTAAATAACATATAATTTTCATCAAATGTCACCATCTGAATATTCTTATTTAAACAAAAACGCAAGTTGTCAAATTTGCATATCTGATTTCGCACGCCAACTTCCATAGTGCGTATAATGTATGGAAGATTTGATATAAACTTCCTAAATACATTGAGGATACATCAAGTACGGTCTGCAAAATGATGTCAACAAATCTAAAAGTTATTATATAAGTGTCGAACGCGTTCATACCTACAATTATGATTTTGGAAGAAAATTTTGTTATGGCGTATTGTTTTTTAAATGGCAACTTGGTTTACTCTAACTGAATTGCGGCGTTTATTCATTTTTTATGCGCTGCGATCGACTGCTTTTCCAAATCCTTAATTTGTTCCCACTTATTGACTGTAATTTTTAGCGCCTCTTGGAAATAAACCATCTCGATGTGCTTTTCGTTGTGTTTGTTTATGGCGTCACGTCCAGTAAAAACGCTTTCACACACACTGCATGAGATACATAAGATATTCATTCTAGAAACAATTAATGATTAACAGTTTTTTGAATTACACATGTAAATATTAAATTCTTCTACGTTTGCAAAATTCAAACTAAGACTTACTCTTCTTTGTCGATAGTCCCCACACGAAATTTTAAAAGACGAAAAATTTTGTAACACTATTAATTACACTTTGAACGACTTTACGTTTACAAAAATAAATTTAAAATGAACTTTTGGTAACATTTCCCCCGTATTTATGTAAATAGAGAAAGTGTTTACGATTGCAATAAGAATCAAAATTTCCTATTAATTTAACCATTTTCCCTTCCTTATAAAATGTGGGTCAAATACTTTTGCGCGTGTGCAAGTATAGTGTAGTATAACATAATCATTGTCTATTGAAACGTGTTCGTGTAAGTGTGTGGAAAAACAGAATCCCGTGCCGATCACCTAAACTACTGCATACTGCCAAGCCCGAGCTGCTTAACACACTGTCTTCATTATATTTACCCACATTAATGTGCCGATGAGTACCACAGATTTTATAAATTCCTTTTATTTCTGTTTTACCTATTTTACCCGCAATTATCAAGTGTATCAACCCCTACAGTCCGCTCTTAATACGTAACAGAAAGTATAAGTATAATTTGTCCTTACATTCATCCAATTTAAATCAAATTATGAAATGCGTATTCCCGTATATTAACTAGAATTGTAGAGAAGTACCTTTCACAATTAATAGTCAGACGTCAATGACAAAACAATGCAAGGCTGAGCATCATACATTTCACTAAATTTATTTAGAAAATACGTCTTATTTTGAACTACATTTAAAATAGATTATCGAACTATTTTCTAACCTACAGTGCAGAATTAATATAGGTTTAACCTTTTGATTTAATTATTTGAATGTGGATGCACTAATTGAAAATTTTAACAATTCTAGATATTAATAACTATTTTTTGAGTTTTACTCTAGTATTGAGTTAAATCTAAATAGAAGTGCAGACGTGTTTTGCTGTTAGGTTTACGAATATTAGAACATCATGCGGGTCTTTGTTGGGACTGATTTTAAAAGACGCGATAATTGATTTCGATTCCCCAGAAAATTCTATAGCAATTTGATAGGTTACACGATGGGTTTATCTCAAAAGGCAGAGCAATACTGTTTAGAAATAGATTAAAGATGAATCCCTTATGGTTTGAAGAAGGTTGATCTGTAAATAAGTAAGGGGTCATTCGATTTGCAAAAAAATTTTGAAAGATTTGAGAAGATGAGGAAAATACAATAATAAGTGATATTTTACACGACGGAGTTATGTTAAAAATATCGCTAAAAGTAATTTTTATAAAAATTTTAAAATGGTGTTGGCGGTTAAATACAAACAGGTAAAATCCACTATAAAACAATTATAAGATCACTTTTCCAATCAAGACTTGCATATAACACCGCTTAACATAATAAGGAACTACGCGCGCTTGACTGTCGGCATACAAGACGAGGGAGCCATGTTCCAGAGCATTAGTTGCCAAAGCATCGTCGAGTTGATAAAAAATTACAAGTTAAAAATCGATTTTTTTTTTGGTGTTGACGTTACCAGTGAAGTAAGAGTGTCATTAGGTATCGACAAACTAGTAGGTAAGGTTACCTATGCGCTAGGTAAATTTATATCAAATTTTCACCAGGGAAACATGTATGTTTTGGATATCCAGGGGTTCCAGTACAAGTCAAGAGAATTTTTTGTGAAAGAAATAGCTGTACTGAATGTTGGAACGGACAAATTATGGCACGAAATTCTGCATATGCCGTTAAGAAATGAAAACTTGGATGAGGATTTCCGAAGACAACGATTTTTGTAAAAATCACCTACACGGGTTAGACTGGGACATCCCTGCGACCAATAAATTATCAGCTCAACGATTAAGTTTATTATTGAAAGAAATAGTACCTGTACATGGGACCGTTTATGTAAAAGGGTTGTTAAAGAAAAGCATCATCACCCGCTACCTTCCAGCTAACAAAGTTGTGAATCTTGAACAGTTTGGTATTGCAAATTTAAAACAGTTTAGAAAGATAATCAATCCAACCATTGTTTATTGCATTTAAAAAATTTTCTGAACTGCGCTACGCAGAACATTTGTATTTTAAAGAATACTATTATTTGTACTTTTATATTAATTTGTAAACATTATTAGTATTAGAGAAACAAAATTTCACTTCCAAAATATTTACAAAACTGACCTCCTGTTACTAATTATAGCTAAGTCATTAGACAACGTTGATAAGCGTATAAGTGGTTTGCGTTTAACAAATGAGGTACAAGTTGTTCAAACTAATGAGTTGGAAATGAGTAAATCATTGAATCTAGTCAAGTATTCGATTTCTTTATTTAAAACAAATTAGACTTTAAACACAAATTAACTGCGCTTGCAAATGATATACAACTTTTGCTTGGTGATTGATTTGGAAACTAAGCAAATCATAAATTCCATAAATATGACGTAGAAGTATTTAAAATTTATGCTGCCAGGTCGAGGATTTCTGCTAACGTCAAATGGTGATGGATACAATATGCAGCAGAGAAGGTTAGTGAATTCATCAGACCCGAAAAAAGATTATGATCTAGTTAATTAGAGAAGCACTATAGTATTCAAGTCTGGAGAAGAAACAATGAGTTTTCGTAAATTAGCTGTAGTGTTGTGAAGGGAATCGGTGTTGATAGTTTTAGGGATAATGTAAATAATAATTCTAGGTTCTTATGCATAGCATGGTAACTATTCGAAGTCATAAACACCAGCTTTATACACAGTTAATCAATAAAATTAGTTTGCGGGCGAGGATGACAAAAGGTACGTCATCCTTAATAGTACAGCACCCTGCGCATGGGGCCACAAGGATATAGGTTAAGTATTTTTTTAGCAAAAAAAAAGGTTTTAAAGATGGAGTTAAGAATGAATGGGCAAAAATTAGAGGTTTGGAGTCTTTTCGACAAGAAAATAGTTCAGATACGCATTGTATTTTTCCAAAGTACCTATTAACATCGAGTTAACTAAACGTAAAACTAGTAAATTAATAAAATTTTGTGTAAAGGTTTACCCTGTTTAAAATTTTAAAAGTCGTGTTTTTGAATATTCAAAATAAATAGGTGTGGTTCTTGTTGCTAAACTCGACCTTCCCATTTATATATTAAAAACACACTACATTGGAATGTTTTACATTATTCTAAAAACATAACATTACCGTTTGAAAATGGTTTTAAATATTAAACACTTATGGCTTATAAAGGGTTCATTTCTAAAATTCCAGCGGTTTTAGATTTCTCGGGAAAAGGTTGGTTAAAGCATATGTTTTGGGTAGCGAAAAAAAGTTTTCAAGATGGAGTTAAATATAGATGAGCAAAAATTTAGAGGTTTGGGACCTTTAAAAGGTGTAACTTTGTAAGGGTTAAAGCATATGCTTTGGGTAGCGATAAAAAGGTTGTAAAGATGGAGTTAAATATAGATGAGCAAAAATTTAGAGGTTTGGGACCTTTAAAAGGTGTAACTTTGTAAAGGTGGTTTAATTTGAAAAATTCAAACAGACTTAGATTGTCCAGAAAATTCTAGATCCGGGTAAAGTGGTTAGTCGAAGAAAACTCTTACCTAAGTTAGATATGAATGCAATGAGCAAAAAATCGGGGTACGGGACTTTAACAGAGTGTAACTTTTTAAGGGGTAGTCCGATTTAAAAATTTTAAACAGGGTTAAATTGCCCGGGAAATTAGGGTTTAGATCCAATGAACAGATCACCCAAACACCCTCTGGGAACCGCGTCCTGGATCAATGAGCAAAAACTGGTTCGATTCCCTTTTCATCATTCTTCTAAAATCGGTAGGTTGTCGCTCGTGTAAATTTTTGTTACCTGCAACAACGCTAACCACTGCAGAATTTGTTTATTATCTGCAACCAAGAATCAAAATTGGTAAATCTTCATGGCTCAAGAACTTTCAACGTAGATGAAAGATTTCGCATCAGAAGGCATGCGGTACTTAAGATAATTAAACATATTCACGATGTCTCTCAGTATGTTCAGAAGAACCTAGTTTTGTATGTTAATAAATGATTTTACTAGTTATTAAATATCATAATTATACATGTTTTTAAGTATGTTTAACATATCGTATTAGTTTTTTTATGGTTTACCTTTTTTCTAAATGAAATTTGGTATAAATATTTTGCACGAGTTTTGTTTGGTCTCTTTGTCGCACGTTTTCGTGTTTAATTTTAAGTCATTGTAAATTCGTAGTTGTAAATAAAATAGCAAAGCTGTCATCCCTTGTCCCGTTATGTCCTGTCATAAAACCTCCTTTGTGCTTGTGGAAAATAAGTTGGACAAAAGGGGTAATGATCGACACTTGCTCATAGACATCGAAAGGAAACGGTTATTGGTTCGAAAAGTGAGTTAAGTCATTAATATCTCCAAATGTGATTTTATGAATAAACCCAAAAAAACACAGTGATAGTGCGCACGTAACACGTCCAATAAATAGCCATACAGTCCATTTCGTGAAAGAGTAGAAACGACACTTAGAACAATAGAATATCGATATATAAAATTATAAGACCCCCTCGCGCGTTAACAAGTTTTATTTTTTCAGTCTTTATTATATTTTTGTTTTATACCGTTCAACATTAGTAAGCAAAGTAGCATCCTAAATATTTTATGACAATTTTACCCAAAAAATATTTAAAACCCAAATCTTTCAAATACCATGTTGCTCTTCTAATAATCAAAATAGTTTCTTGTTATAAAATATCTATTTAAAAATTTTTTTAATAATTTATTCTGGTAATGTTGAACCATTAATGATTTTTTGCTTTGTTCTAAATGCTACCAGTATGTGTATTGTCACAGCACCAGAAAGGTAAAAAGTTTTTACTAACATTGCTAAAAGGTTCCGCATAGTTTTTAATAGTCATTACAGGGAGATGCTATGAATGGGTTGTATACCACCGTTTACTTCTGCATTAGTTCTTTGTACGTGTTATCTGCCAGGGAATACCAATCTCACCGACTATCTAACAAAGAGTTTTGTAAGTTTATTATTGCATTATGGTAACATTAATTCAACGGTTTATAGTCCATAAAGGTACCAATACTTCAAACTGATTAGACAACTTAGCTATGAAAGGAATTATGGCTAATTTATAATGCACTAAAGCTCTCCAACTTAATAAAAGATAAAGTTTGTGTATAAACCCGTAGGTTAAATATTAAACGTTTCAACTTCATCAACGGTATTAAACTACAGCTCAACAATCTGATCCGAAACTTACTAAACTCATATAGCAAAATTAGAGTTTCAAAGTAGGTAGCATATTCATGGAATTGCGTGTTCATGACAGGTAAAGCTAAACATACATCAATAGCTTTTAGGTTTCTTGTGCTGTTTGAAACACTAATTTTATAAAGAACTCCAAGCTTCCTCTGTAAAGCGAACGCGTTGAGAAATATTAGTGCGGTTGGAAAAGGAATAAAAGTCGCAAGTCGCAACAAATGGTAGTCGAGTTAGGGATATAGTGGCCAGTATGCGTGGGCATTCTGCCACACCCTTGTGCCTTCGATCGGTTTTGCCTGGTCCTCACGCGCGAGGGTCGCCACCCCCTTCCTCATCTATCGCTACCCTGAAGAGCGGCAGAATAGGTAACCACCAGCCGGTTTTACGACAAACAACACATATCGTATGAAAATTATGATCTATATCAAAACTTTTAACTTAAATAAAGGATGAAAATTCAAACATGGAATTTGATTAATGTAGTTTGAAAGATCTCATGTCGACTGTATATCTCTCAGATAGTTTAAACACACATACAGTTATATGATTTGTGTGTTTAAGCTGCTTGAAACAGTCTCTGTGTGGATTGGGGACGAAAGACGTCGCAACACGCGGGCAAACTCGCGTCCGTTCTTCTGAACCAAACCCTCAACTCACACTACTAAGTCACCCTATCATCCTCCCACCTTCGCAGAGTTTGCAAATAACACCGGCCCTCGCACTGCATGGAACCGCACAGCGCCAGCTTAATACTTCTTTACTCACACAAGCCTTTCTAATCTCTATGTCAAAGGAATGAAAATCCATAATCCTTACCCGTAAAATCTATAATGAATTTAGACTCTCAGATATTACCTGTACAACGGTTAAATTATTGAGAGAATTCTGAGATATAGATGTTCACTTTTATTATAAATCTTGCTCAATTTGCTAAGAAAACTTCGCTTTTGCAATTTGAGATTAAATACCAAAAATGAAAATCAAATATCTTTTCAATGACGCCAAATCTAAGTCAGCTCTCTACTTTCTTAAAGTTATTACACCTTCTCTAACGCCGGGCATTAAAATTGGTATTACGTTAGACTTTCTTATAAAAGAACCATAAATTGTAATTGTAGAGTCGTTTCATTTTGAGCATGATCGCTTAATAAAACTATTCTACTCGAATAAAACGTTCAGGAAAGTATTAAAGATTTAACTCGGCATGTATAGCATTTTAATATTGCTCCTATTTCAAAAGAAGGGCGAATTTGAAACTTTTCAGGCGACAGCAATTTAGTTCGGTGTATTATAAACTTAAAACGCTTGATTAAAGACTTTAGAAATTTGAGATTAGCAAAATTTTTTAATTGCCTTAAATAAGAAATTTTTTATTTTTCCTAATAATTAATTTCTTTCGACACTCGTTTAAAAAATGACTTGACAGTTTTGCTTTAACAATTAGACCAACAAATGAGGCGTATCACATTACAAGAAGTAGAAAAAGCTTTAGCGACAAAAACCGAGGAAAGACAGAATATATCGCCAGGATACATATTTCTCAAGTTTTAGTATTTGCTGGAGCAGTGCAATAAATAATACGGGAGTCTTTGAGCCAGCGTGATGCCTGTAGGTCTCAAATAAAGTCGCCCAGTTCAGTCAAGAAAAATATGAAAAATGTCTTTGTGTGTTTTACTAGCAAGGTATGGTTGGTAATATGCGATTAAGAAAATGTATCGGATCAAAAGAAAGCAATGTACGATGTTTATTTCAGTGGATGCTGTTTAAAGCTATGCCACAGCGCGCGTCAAAGACCTTTCGTTAAATATGCATACTTAAAATTTTACACCCTCTTTCGTAGTGGTCGCTTTCTTATTGATGAAAAGCTCAAGATATCTTTAATAACTTGGTTTGCATCATTCAGCCACAGTTTGTGTAGCTATTTAAATATGGACTGTACCTTTAACTAAAGCCGTACGTCAACCTACTTTAGAAAATATAAGAAGAAAGGAATATTTTCAGCTGTAAATGTGATACCTTACTTTTTTTCAATTTCAAAAGTTTCTATCGAGTACAAGGAACTCTTGTCAGTTCGTTAATATCATTTTATTGAAAGATTCGTATTTTAGAAATCGACAGACAAAAGCAGAAATATTATACATTTTGGAGAAGCGCAAAAAAAGACATCTCCTATTCTTGTGGTTAAAAAGTTGTTATTAAATTTTAAACATCGTGAATATAGTTAAAAGCAATCTTTTTTAATCATTTATTAATTAGTATTCCATGACTATGAGATCTGAATTGTTGGAATCCATTTAGTGTAAGTCACATTAGCGAGCGCAGATATGGCTATTTTTATGATGTGTCTAAATTATCACCCGTGTGGGTTTTCGTCCTTGTCTTTTACTTATGTCAATCCGTTATTAAAAAGATACATCCAGAATCGTAAAAAACACATTATACAGGTTAAAAGTATCCCATTTAATGGGTCAAAAATATCAAGTTTGATAAAGAAATAAAATTGAAATACTAACTCTTTTAAAATAAATATTTAAGTTTTACACTTTATAATAGTATAGAAGCTCTAAACACAATGTTGATTCAGTTGTCCTTTGGGAGAAACCCTTTACCTTATTTAGTATTTTTTGAACAGCAGCTAGTGATTTTTTCAAATTCTTTTGTTTTTGTTATAAGTAGTAGGAATGGAGGATACGAGCACGTCGACGACGCCGCCGCCGCCGCCGCCGCCGCCGCCGCCGCCGCCGCAGCCGCAGCAGCAGCAGCAGCCGCCGCCGCCGCCGCCGCCGCCGCCGCTAATCGCAAATACTAACCTAGGTTTTACATGTAAATTCCCACTATAAAGTTATATTTTTAAGAAATTTCTTCTTTGCTCCCTCCTTGCTCCCCTCCTCATTTAGACACCCTCATATCAACCATTTTGATTACGTTACACTAGTCTTTTTGATTACGTTACAGCGCCGCCGACTCAAATTACTACTATATACAAAATAACTTAAATAATGTGCAACTTAAAACTATGTAAAATAAAAATTGTCTATTTTACGGTGCCCCCAGGCGTACATAATTATTTAGGTACAGTTTTCTGTTTTCGTGTTATTTGGATCCGAACCCTGATTTCCGAGCAATCTAACCCTGTTTGAATTTTTAAAATCGGACTATCCCTAATATATACCAGAAATTGCATGCTTTGGAAATTAAAATTTTGAATAATTAAAAGTTGAAAATACAAGCATTTTACTTTAAACAAGAAATTACCAACAACCAAAAAAAATCCAATGCTTGCTTAACGATAATATACAAATGGGAAAGTCAATTGATTTCGTTCGATGTTATCATTTTTCGTTGCGTCACCTCTGTCATTACTACGATAGCGCCACCGCTACGTAAATGCTTGCAACCCACAATACTCATATAACTTAGGAAGAACAACCCACAATGCACGGACAGCGCCTCTCAGTACCTAAATGTCTGCAACCCTGCACACTATGTCACAAACGTCATCCTTATCACTTTTATACTGGGTAATCTGTTAATTGGACAACTAGTTAGTATTTAAAGTCTAATTTGTTTTAAATACCGGCAAGCTTGAAATTTAAAACAAATTATAGAATGCGTATTCCCATATATAAACTAGAATTGTGAAAAGTACTTTCACAATTAATAGTCGGACCTCATTGACAAAACAATGCAAGGAATCATACATTTCACTGTTATTAAATTAACGACTTACTATAAAAACCAATTATACGCTATTGTTAACGTTGTCTACTGATACAGCTATAATTACTAATTCAAAGTCAGTTTTGTAAATACTTTGAAAGTGAAACTCGAATATTCCTACGAGATGATTAATTGTATTTACCGGAATTAAAAATTGCCACCGACCTTACTGCTCATTTTGAAAAAATTCCCGTACAACTTTCCAAAACTTTTAACCGCATATTTGGTGACGCTAAAAAGAATACAATTATCGGTTACACCACTTTAAACCTAAGAATAAAAACAAGATAGTTTAATACGTATATTAATAATTTTTGGTGATGTTGGCGATACAAATAAGCAAAACAAACTTTATCAAGAAATACTATGAATAAAATATATACATGCATTGATAACATCTATAAACCGCTGTGAAAACCAAGGTCTGGTGAATCTGGGATCGCCAAATCTCTAAACATTTGCGCAAGCGATTGCTTCGCAGTCGCATTTTCTAAGTACTGGATGGGGTAACATTTAATAATTTCCAACACTGTATTGTAATTTAAATTGTTGCAATCATTAAACAGAGGAATACTCGCACGGTTCTCTTCCTCTAATAACGTTTGAACCCTTTCTTCGCCCGTCGTATTTCCACATACATTTTTTATATCACCTATAAATTATTTGTAAAATTCTGGAAAGTTTCTACACCTCAACTCTTCCATTTTATAACAGATTAATTTTCCCAAATTTAATAGCTTAATGCACTCGTACTCAGGTAGCACAATAACATTCCGATCTTTCGTAATTTCCATATTATATAAATTTTCTTCTTGGAATTTATTTGCCACCCATATCTATTAGATGTTTTGGCAATCAGTTTCGATCTGAATTCACGATCCAGTTGTAGTTCTAAAACATCTACACCAGAAAAACAATTCAATCTTACGTTTGCTGCTTCTTGGGTAAATTGCATGGTTCTAAATTCCAATTGAAGATTGCAGAACTCCCTCCATTTAAAGTAGTCTATTTTATAGCATAATTTGGGCACATTCTACTATTACAGATGATTTGTACGACTGGCTGCAGACCACCGTATAAATCAAAATCAATTTCTACGTTATGGTGATGAAAATTTGATGCAAATTTACTTAGCGCATACGTAGTCTTACCTACCAGTTTGTCGATACCTTATGGCAGTATTACATCACTTGTAATGTCAACACCAGAAAAATCCATCTTTAACTTGTAATTTTGATGAACTCGACGACACTTTGACAACTAATGCTCGGGGACATAGCTCCCTCGTCTTTTATGCTGACAGCCGAGGGTGCGCAACTCCTTATTATGTTGATTGACGTTATATGCAAGTCTTGGCTGGAAAAGTAACGCGTATAATTGTTTTATAGTGGGTTTTACCTGTTTGTATTTAACAACCAACACCATTTTAGATTTTTTATAAAAATTACTCTTAGCGGTATTTATAATATAACTCCATCGTGTAAAATATCAATTATTATTGTGTTTTCCTCAGGTTCTCAAATCATTCGGAATTTTTTTCAAATCGAACGCCCCTTACTGATTTACCGATCAATCTTTTACAAACCATAAGGTGTTGATTTTTATTCTATTTCCAAACAGTTATAATTTGTCGATTATACAGTTTAAAGAGACGATTAAACAAATATGTATAAAGACTTTGGGAAGGTTATTCAAAGATTTCGCTATGCTCTACGAGTAAAAAAAAGTAGAATGTGGGCAACGGTTTTCGATAGAAGGAGAAAAATGTCTTATGTGTCAGTCATACGAGGAAGCTATATAGCACTGTACTACTGCGTCAGTAATGCCCGAGGATTTTAATGATTTTATGGAAATAATCGAGGAGATAGGATTTATAAAACTGTTAGTAGACATTCAGATGGAATATATACTAAATTGTAATTTTTAAAGCAAAAAATTAACCATCCTAAGAAATGAATGATGTAAATTTAGAAATTTTTTTGTGTACATTAGCTTGTTTGTGTTATAAAATATAAAGTATGCATTAGTGTGTTTAATTCTTCAATCGTCCACATAACTGAAGTGGGTATCTAAGTTCTTATAAAAAGAATTATAACCAAGATGTGTATTTATTAAACGGGTGTTACAAACGTTTTACAAAGTTATTAATCAGAATGTTTTATTTAAAACTATAACATTATTTTATTTACAGCTATTAATATCTGTAGTTGAAATACAAAAACTTAGAAAAGTATAAGAGAAAAAACAGCAATATGCAGGATTATAGTGAGAGAATTTTTTCTAAAATCTATGGTTTAAAATTTAAACATCGCTCGTAAATGCGTGGAATGGAAACCTGCTATACTCTTCCATTTACTCAATTTGTCTACAAATACTGTTTTCAAACAATCTTGGATAGGTTCCTATAAATTCGTATAACATGACGCCAATAAGGTTTAAATTTGAACAACTTGACCTTTTCATCAGGAATGCGCATGGACAGGGGTGTGTATGGGTGCACACCGAGATGCGTCAGGGACGATATAGGAATATTTTAATAAGTTTACAAATATAGAAGAAGGCGTTAATGGTTTGTTCCAATCCAAAGTTTCATAGTAAAAACGCTTTCACACACACTGCATGAGATACTTAAAATGTTCATTCTAGAAAAAATAATTATTAACAGTTTTTGCATTATACATGTAAATATTAATTTCTTCAACGTTTACAAGCGGATAATATAAAAGGTTTCTTGCAGGTAAAGTTGCAGAATAACACTAGAAAATCGCAGTTTAAACATGCAAGTTTGAAAATGTTGTTTAACGCCGAAATTTTCAAAGGTGGAAAAATTAATACGTCAAAAATATTAATCATACCTTTTCGAATTACAATAATTAACCAAAGTATTGGAAAGTTATAGAATATTTTACTAGTTCTCTCACCTTGAAAACATTTGCCCTAAAGGTATAGCAATCTAATTATTTGGTTCAAGATCGCATTTAATTACGCGCGTCACTTACATTGTTGAGATTCTATGTTAGTGAAACGTATTGAATATTTTTATTTAAAGTAAATGCGGACTCTCCTCTAATTAAATGGAGTCGTCCGCGCAGACGGGTGCATAGAAATAGTAATAACTATAAATATTGTATAAATATTTTTTAAAATTGTTGTATTATCGAGTTAAATCTAAATAAAAATGCAGAGATATTTTTCTGTTAGGTTTTTGAATATTAAAACACTATGCGGGGCTTTGTGCGAGCTAATTATAAAAGACATGATAATTGATTTCAATCCCCAGGAAATTCTATACTAATTTGATAGGTTACACGATGGGTTTATCTCAAAAGAGCAATACTGTTTAGAAATAGAATAAAGATGAACACCGTATAGTTTGTAAAAGATTGCTCTGTAAATCAGTAAGGGGCGTTCGATTTGAAAAAAATTCTGAAGGATTTGAGAACCTAAGGAAAACACAATAATAATTGATATCTTACACGACGGAGTTATACTAAAAATACCGCTAAGAGTAATTTTTATAAAAAATTTATAATGGAGTTGATGGTTAAAAACAAACAGGTAAAACTCACTATAAAACAATCATACACGTCACTTTTCCAGCCAAAACTTGCATATAACGCCAATCGACATAATGAGCTGCGCAGGTTCGGCCGTTCGGCCGCATAAAAGACAAGGGAGCCATGTCCCAGGGCATTAGTTGTCAAAGTATCGTCGAGTTCATCAAAATTACAAGTTAAAGATTTTTTTTGGTGTTGACGTTACAAGTGACGTAAGAGTGTCATTATGCCATTAGGTATTGACAAACTGGTAGGTAAGACCACCTATGTGCTAAGTAAATTTACATCAAATTTTAACCATCATAACGTAGAAGTTGGTTTTGATTTATATAGTGGTCTACAACCAGTCGAACAAATTATTTGCAATAGTAGAATGTGCCAAAATTATGCTATAAAAATGAACTACTTTAAATGGAGAGAGTTCTGCAATTTTCAATTGGAATTTAGAATCATAAAATTTACCGAAGAAGCAGCAAATATAAGATTGAATTGTTTTTCTGGAGATGTTTTAGAATTACAACTGGATCGTGAATTCAGATTGAAACTGATTGCCGAAACATCTAATAGAAGTGTTCGGGTGGCGAATAAATTCCAAAAAAAAATTATATAATATGGAAATTACGAAAGATTGGAATGTTATTGTGCTACCTGAGTACGAGTGCATCAAGCTATTAAATTTACGAGAATTAATCTGTTATAAAATGGAAGAGTTGAGATGTAGAAACTTTCCAAAATTTTACGAAAAATTTATAAGTAGTATAAAAAATGTATGTGGAAATACGACGGGCGAAGAAAGGGTTCAAACGTTATTAGAGGAAGAGAACCGTGTGAATATTTCTCTGTTTAATGATTGCAACAATTTGAATTACTTGACAGTGTTGGAAATTATTAAATGTTACCCCATCTAGTACTTAAAAGATGCGACTGCGAGGCAATCGCTTGCGCAAATGTTTAGAGATTTGGCTATCCCAGATTCACCAGACTCTAGTTATTACAGCGGTTTATAAATGTTATCAATACATGTATATATTTTATTGAAAACAATATTTCTTGATAAAGTTTGTTTTACTTATTTGTATCGCCAACACCAGCAAAAATTATTAATAGACGTATTAAACTATTTTGTTTTTATTCTTAGGTTTAAAGTGGTGTAGTCGATAATTGAATTCTTTTCAGCGTCACCAAATATGAGGTTAATAGTTTTGGAAAGTTGTAAGGGAATTTTTTTCAAAATGAGCAGTAAGGCCAGCGGCAATTTTTAATTTCGGTAAATACAATTAATCATCTCGTAGGAATATTCGAGTTTCACTCCCAAAGTATTCACAAAACTGACTTCGGACTAGTAATTATAGTTGCGCCATTAGACAGCGTTAAAATTAGCTTATAAGTGGTTTTCATAGTAAATCGTTACTTTAATAACAGTGAAATGTATGATTCCTTACATTGTTTTGTCAATGATGTCTGACTAATTGCGAAAGTACCTTTCACAATTCTAGTTAATATATGGTAATACGCATTCTATAATTTGTTTTAAATTTCGAGCTTGACGGTATTTAAAACAAATTAAACCTTAAGCACTAATTAACGGTCCAATTAACAGATTACCCAGTGTAAAAGTAATTAGGACGGCGCTTGTGACATAGTATGTTAGGTTGCAAACATTTAGGTACTGAGGGGCGCTGTGTATGCATTGTGGGTTGTCCTACCTAAGCTATATGTGTATTGTGGGTTGTAAGCATTTAGGTAGCGATGGCGCTATCGTGGTAATGACAGATGTGACGTAAAGAAAAATGATAACATCGAACGAAATCAATTGACTTTTCCATTTGTATATTATCGTTAAGCAAGCATTGGAATTTTTTCGGTTGTTAGTGATTTCTTGTTTAAAGTAAAATATTTGTATTTTCAACTTTTAATTATTCAAAATTTTAATTTCCAAAGCATGCAAGTTTCTGGTCTATATTAAAGATAGTCCGATTTTAAAAATTCAAATGGGGTTAGATTGCTCGAGAAATTAGGGTTCGGATCCAATTAACAGATCACCCACGAAAACAGAAAATTGTACCTAAATAATTATGTACGGTTGGGGGCACCGTAAAATAGACAATTTTTATTTTACATAGTTTTAAGTTGCACATTATTTAAGTTTTTGTATATAGTAGTAATTTGAGTCGGCGGCGCTGTAACGTAGTCAAAGAAGGCTGGTGTGACGTAATCAAAATGGCTGATGTTGGGGTGTCCAAGCAAGGAGGATGGGCAAGGAGGGAGACTTAACTGGTGTCCTATCATTCTATCTCTCTTGGCCTTTAATTGTTTACTCATACAAGGGTTCCTCACCTATCCTTCTATAAACTTCCTCATTTGTTACTCAATCTATCCAACTAATCTTTAACATTCTCCTATTTCTCCAAGTTTTAAAGCGTCTATCTTTTTCTTATCTACCTCTTTAATCGTCCAAGTGTCACTACCGTATAATAAAAGGCTCCATGCGTACGACTTTAGGAAACTTTTTCTATTATCTAACTAACACTATTAGCTATTAGTAATTCTTTCTTTTTTAAAAACATTTTTCTAGCTTGAGCTATTCTGGATACTATATTCTTTCTGCTGCGTCTGTCCTTTGTAATTATACTACCTAAATTGCAAAATTCATCTACCTCCTCTAACTCGGTATTATCTATTTTTATTTTTGGTTTAGAACTAGGTAGTAACACACGTGTCATTATTTTTGTCTTTCCTGAGTTTATTTTCATACTATAGTTACTCTGTAGTATCTCATTTAAAATATTTAAAAACTCTCCTAACTCTTTTATAGACTCTGCTATAATGGCTATATCATCTGCAAAACGTAACATGTATATTTTCTGTCCCTGTACACTAATATCTATCTATTTTCTCTCTCTAGCTAAGTTTAAAGCTTCCTCAATAACATTAAAAATTAAGGGAGATAATATACAGCCCTGTCTAACACTATTTCTAATCTTAACTTCCTCTTTATTCAGTTTAAGATCCCTAATAGCTCTATCAAATTCCTCTCTTAATATTGAGAACCCTAGTTCTACATTCTCTTCTTGGTCGTTCTCTAACTCACCCATCGTCTCCCTTATATAAATCTTCTAAATATCTTTTCCATATATCTACTACCTCAACTTAATTTATTAGAAGCTCATTATTCTCATCTTTAATACCATTATATTTTTTCCTATCTTCCCCGAAAAACTTTCTAGCTGCCCTGTAAGCCCTGTCTGACTTACCTACTCTCAAATCATCTTGTATTCCCTTACAATTCTCTTCCATCCATTTATTTCTAGCTTTTCTACACTCATCTTATTCCTAACCCTATTATATTTTTGCTTACTTTCACTATCCAATTCTCTGAAAGGTTTAAACTTTCTTCTATTGTCTATTAAATATAAGATCTCCCTTGTTGCCCAGGGGTTTTCACGCTTCTACTTTTGTCTCGCCTATAGTCTGTGTTGCTGTATCATGTACAGTCCTTTTTTATTTCTTTCCATCTATTTTCTACGTTCCCTCCTATAGCTATCTCTTTGATCTTATTATCTAATACTTGTTTTTATTTCTCTTTTACCTCACTATCATTAAGCTTACCAGGATGTCATCCCTCTCCTTTAGCCTTTCTTAGTTTTTAAATTTTGGATTACACTTCATTTTAACTAAGTTATGATCGCTATCTATGTCAGCCCCTGGATAACTACGACAGTTTTTAACTTTGTTTCTAAATCTTTGTTTAACTAAAATATAAATAAACTCAACTAATCTTTCTCCTTTATCATTTCGTCTACCATACCCAAATTTTCCTACCATTTTTTTCTCACTACTTTCTCGCACTGACGCATTAAAATCTTTTTTTACTTTTCTCACTATATTGTTTATATCCTAGTATACCTTTTCTACTTCCTCATCCTCGCACTGAGGTGTTGGCATCTAAACATGAACTAAAACAGTGTGTGTGGGTTTCGTACTCAATCAAACCATAATTATTCTATCACTAAATTGTAAGTACTCTTTAACTTTACGTCCTAATCTTTTACCTAACACTATTCCTACCCCTGCCTGCTCATTAGTTGAAGAAGTTGTAATTATTCTATAATCATCTTTCCAAAAATCATTACTATCTGAACATCTCACCTCACTAATACCTAAAATATCCAGCTTTCCTTTTCTCATTACAACTAATAAATTCGTTAACTTATCTACTCTAAGTAATGACCTTACATTTCAAGTCCCTATTACTAAATCAAACCGTTGTTTTAAATTCTTACGATGACGAGCCCCAAAAACCCCCTCCCGAAGATCCGAATGAGGGGGTATTTTACCTCCGGACAAGAATTTTACTTGTGAGCTCTCCATCATACATAGTTCATGTTTTAGGTCACGCATACCTGAGAAATATCGTGGTTGGTTTCCATCTTTCCACAACGCAGTTTTTAAAAATTTTAGCAAAAAGCCGTATCTATCAAGGCCAACCCCCAACAACCTTGTAAATTATTGGGGATCGCCCGACACCAACCGATTCTTCTCCAATTTCTTCTAACCAGCAAGATCGCTGCCCCTTGTTGCGCCTTTTAATCGCCTTTTACGATAAGCAGGCTTACTATAGTAGTATTCTTTGTCCCCTACTACAGGGTCATTTGTTGGGATTATCAAATTAAACATAATTGCAGCATACTAAAAGTAGTGTTAGTAAAAATGCAGTATATTAAATATTTTATCCCTTATAATATTAGAAACATAGTTTATGTTGCGTTATCGGAGTCAGTGCTTCGATACGTTCGTGTGGTGTAAGGGTATGCAAGTGATAGATATTTAAACCAAATAAGTGTGATTCAATGACAACTATTAAAGCGGCAGGCAATAGTAATTCAGGCACCTCATTGCAAAAATTTATAAGCCATTATTATTATTAAATGTTAAAGGGTTATTTTATGGTAAGATTATTCTGAGAAATTACTTCCTTGGTACCTACTTAGTAAGAAAGGCAGAGTAGAAGTTAAAAAGTGTAAATTGCATAGTACCATTAACCTGTAAAAAGCATTGTCAAAGCAATTTAGCCTACGTTGCACCTACACTGTTCAACTTATTACCTGTAGACTGTAAGAAATCCATTAATATGAAAAATTAAAAAACAATTTAAAAGACTTTTTAAATTAAAACCAATATAAAAAATTTAAAAAGTAATTTAGGTTATCGATATGACATATATAGGTTCTCCCATTAATTTTTAAAGAATATTTAAAAATCATCTAAAAATTAACAAAAAAATTATCTAAATACAATTTAATTACGATTTACTGAAATAAAAAATATAGGTTCTTAGGTTATATAATGAGAGGGTTATGCAACAACATTACAAAAAAAATGAAGAAACAAAAAAAATTACTTTTGTCCTATATAAATTTAACAGTGTAAACGGGTTAAATTGATATTACTTGATAACATGATCGGTATTATTTCTAATTTGTTTTGGTGCCACTTTCCTATGATTTCTTTAACCAGTTGAATGTATTTTACTATTTTTCTCCTGTCTTCTTCTGTATATTGGGTGTGTTTGGTATATATAAAATATATATAATAAAATATATATATATATATATATATATATATATATATATAAAATATATAAAATTATATATAATTGCTGCAATCCTCAATAAATTATATAATTTTAAATATATATATATATATATATATATATATATATATATATATATACATATATTGCTGTGATGTTCCCCTGAACAATCAAGCACCTATGATGTGGAATGTTAAATTAGGGTTTTTGCCCCAACTAGCTTATTTAATTAAATAAAGCAATTCTACAATACACAATATAATGATTAAATATTTATAACTCTCAAAATTTTCCCCTTTTCAGAATATTTACATATACCAGATTTATGAGTTTTTAAGCCAGCAAAACTATCTTTTTACTTATTTAGGGACCTTCGAACGTTCCAAGATACTTATTCCTTTTGTCATAAATTGTTAAATGACCCTATTATATTTTGTTGCCTCTTACAGATACAAAAATGATAAATGTTGAATTAAAACAGTTTTCAATAATAAATAGTGTCAAGATTACTAACCTGGAATGGTTCTGTAGTTCCTTCCTAGCCTGTGATCTGCATCCCCATGAGTTGTTTCGTGCCAAGTCTGAATATGTCCAAATTGAAAGTCGAATTTAGAAGTTGACATCAAAACCAAAATTACAATCCTGATCCAAATTACATGTAGGTATTAGAATCCAATTTTAAATATCTGTATGAGAACAATTTCGATGTAGGCATTAACATCCCTTTTAAATGTAGTTATAAACAATTTCAAAGTAGATATTAAAATCCAATTTAAATATCAGTATTAAAATTCAATTTAAATATCAGTATTAACAGCCCTGTTTTATTAATGTTAGAAATGGATTTTTAATTAAGTCGTTATTACTTACGTCTATAGTAGATCGGCTTATTCGTTGCACAAATTCGTACACTTTTTAAAACTAATTTCACCTTAATTTTGTATCACTGGTTACGTAAATTATTAGTGCTTTCGAACATAGTCGTAGCCCAGTTTGAATTTATACTAACTCGTCGCTTCATCATTATCGTATTTAAAAGCGTATCTCTACCTTCTTTTCATTGGCCTATCCACGTTCTGGGATGACACCTTTATCTTTATCTTGGATATCTTGAAATTTACACCAATTATTTAGTTCAAATCTTTTAATGTATGCCTTGACTGTCACGTAAAACTTTCGCATATCGTGGTATTATTTAAGAAATTCCAACAATTGCCTTTATTAAGTCTCGTATGCGAATGTTTGTTATTTATTATTATCTAAACTGAATAGTCTGGTGCTTGTTTATTTCTCATAATATTTGATTTTTGAACAAATGTTATTCTTCCTGTCACGTAACGATTTTCTAATAATGCATAATTTAGATTGCGTGTACGATGATATTTTTAACGCAATTGTTAAATATTTGTAATGCCAATTCATATAGGTTTCTCGGTGATTTAATTTTGATGCATTTTGTTGAGTTTTCAAATCTTATCTTAACTTGTAAACAACTCTTAGATATTTCTATGTTCTTATGTATTTAATCCCGCGTATTTTATATACAGTGTGCATCTCAATTAACAATATGTAGAGTGACCGATTTACTCTTATAATTTTTGAAATTATGTGCTTTTCTTGAACTGGAAGTTGTTTTTATTTATTCTACGACCCCTATGACTTTATCTTCCCCTAAAATAATGCCATAATTACAGCAATGTATATATATATATATATATATATATATATATAAAACAACTGATTTAATTGAAATCTTGGGATACACTCGTTCTACCAGATAAAACTACAGCGTCAAATTGTAATTTCTATTCAACGTTTCGGCATTGACTTTATGCCTTCTTCATAGACTGAAAAATTTAATAAAGATTATTACAATTACATTAAAACAGTATAGCTATGTACTTACATAAATTACTATGACTAAAACCTGATTTAAACTGAACAAACAACACTTATTCATGACATGCAACTTGGTTAAATTTTTAAAAAGTAATTACGGCAACACAATTAAAATGTAACATAGTCAATTGGATAAAATAAATAAATAAATAAATAAATTAACATTTAATAACATGCATTTAAACCTAATCATACGACGCAACAAGCATAACTAAACTAATCCTATTTAATACTCGATCATGTTGTCACCTGGTGATTATAGTAAGTCTTAATCTACAACCTGTATCTTAATAGTTTAATGGACAAATGGAACACACTAATAAATGAACCACACGACACAGAATACATAATTAAACATTTCAACACTATTTACGAAAATGACCGTTATTAAACTTGTAGAGCGCAGAGTAGACCGTGTTTAAGTTGTTCATATCCACTTTGTTATTCAGTGGATTCGATTGTTGCTGAATATGGAAAGATTCCAAGAAAAGTCTCTTATAATAATTAGATTCTATATCTAATATAGTGGTGTTCTCAAAATCCGCTGTATGTTGAGTATTGTACAAATGCGACGCAAGAGCACAATTAGATTTTCCGATCCTGGCATCACTTTTGTGTTGTATGATGCGGTTCTTTAGCCACTGTTTTGTCTGACCAACGTACGTTCTTTTGCAACTACATTGTATTTTGTAAATAACGTTGCTACACAGAGACTTATCTGTGCTATCTTTTATTTTTGTAAACACACTACCTATCAATTTTTTATAGGCGCATGCGATAAACAAGTCAGGTTGCTTCAAAATCTTGGCAAGTTGAGGTGTTAGATTTTGAATGTAAGGTAGTTTCCGGAATTTTTTCTCCTCTGATCGGTCTAGTGCTGAAATTGGTAGATGTTTTGTATACAATAATCGTTTTATAAGAGGTTTGGGATATGCATTATTCACCAAAGTAAATTCTAAAAGTTTTAAATTTTTATAAAGCAAGTTTGGCTCACATATTCTGGCAATACGATGTTTTAAACCAATAATGGTGTTAATTTTATGAGCGAGCGTGTGGTTGGAGTTATAATTTATATACCTCCCAGAGTCAGTGGGTTTCTTGTAGATGTCAAAAAGCAATGTATTGGTAGACGATCTAATCACCAATGTGTCTAGAAATGGAATGTTTTGGTTAACTTCTTTTTCATATGTGAAAACCAAATTAGAATTATAGCTGTTGAAAATATACACTGTATACTCTATCAAATGCTCAGTCACGGAACATAAGATGTCATCCACATATTTGACAAGAAAGGGAATGTCAAAAGTAAGTAAATTCATGACAGGCTCTAGTAAAGAATCCATGACGACTTGAGCGATGATTGGAGACAGTGGAGAGCCCATAGGTGTGCCAAACGTCTGTAGGTAATATGTAGAATTAAAGATAGAGTATGTGTTGTTAAAAACTAGGTCAATAGTTGATAAAAACGATTTCAAATCTAGATTACAATGTGGTTGAATTTGGTTCCATTTCTCCGTGATAATACTCACTACTAACTCAATGGGAATATTAGTAAACAAAGATCGGACATCCAAAGAAATCAGGATATGGTCAGGAGGTAATTGAACATGCCTGTAACCGTCTACAAATGAAAAAGTATCCTTAACGTTCCACCTCTCTAACGGAAAGGAAATTTTTAAAATTTTCGACAAAAAGGCAGCAACATTGTAAGTAGGAGAATTAATACAGGAAATAATTGGTCTAAGAGGTATTTCAGTTTTGTGAATTTTGGGTAAACCATAATATTTGCCTGGACTGCAGTTATTTTTTATTAGGTCTTGTTTATCATTTGGTGTGATCATAGAGTGATTGAACAGAAATTTAATGTGCTCGTTAACCTTCTTTTGTATAGTGAACGTCGGATCCCTATTGAGTTTTTTATATATCTTTTTATCATCAAGCAATTCGTTTGATTTAGTTAAATAATCTTGTTTATCTAAAGATGACAGTGACAGAACTTTTGTCAGCTTTCGTTACAATAATGCTAGGATTGTCCCTAAGGAACTTTTTTACGACTGTATACATGCGATTATTTTTGTTAAGTGTACTCCTGTATTCTGGATTAGTGCAAAAATTGGTGATTAAATTGGCGACTCTACATCGCATCAATGATTTTTGCTCTGCCGGTTTTTCGATTACGGCAATAACTGATTCAATATGCGCTAATAGTTTGCCAATATTGATGTCGGTAGTCGTCATTTCGAGATTAAACTGTGGACCTAAGGATAAAAAACCTTTAACGTCCTCTGGAATAAGGATACTGCTATGATTCACTACCCATTTACTATTATCTTTAAATAATTGTTTGTTGTTCAATTGGTTTTTTTGCAAAGATTGTAATTTCTTGATATTCCTTTTTTTAACTAACATAAAGTGTTTATTATACGTAATTAATTGATTACTGTAAAAATTATTAAAAATTTGAGACGGCAGAGACTGTCGAAGAGAATTCTTGATGTTCGAAAGTTTGTACGACCAAAAATCAATCTCTGTATGAGTGATTTGTATTTCCAAAGATAGTACTCTCTTTAATCTATTATTAAAGTTATTAATCTTTCTATTAGTATAGCTATCTCTACACAAAAGTATTTGTTGCGCACCTGCTAAATTGTTCAATATGTGGCTAGGTACCACATCCTCTCTTCTGCATTTTTCTAAAACTACCGACATCAATATTGGCAAACTATTAGCGGATATTGAATCAGTTATTGACGTAATCGAAAAACCGGCAGAGCAAAAATCATTGATGCGATGTAGAGTCGCCAATTTAATCACCAATTTTTGCACTAATCCAGAATACAGGAGTACACTTAACAAAAATAATCGCATGTATATAGTCGTAAAAAAGTTCCTTAGGGACAATCCTAGCATTATTGTAACGAAAGCTGACAAAGGTTCTGTCACTGTCATCTTAGATAAACAAGATTATTTAACTAAATCAAACGAATTGCTTGATGATAAAAAGATATATAAAAAACTCAATAGGGATCCGACGTTCACTATACAAAAGAAGGTTAACGAGCACATTAAATTTCTGTTCAATCACTCTATGATCACACCAAATGATAAACAAGACCTAATAAAAAATAACTGCAGTCCAGGCAAATATTATGGTTTACCCAAAATTCACAAAACTGAAATACCTCTTAGACCAATTATTTCCTGTATTAATTCTCCTACTTACAATGTTGCTGCCTTTTTGTCAAAAATTTTAAAAATTTCCTTTCCGTTAGAGAGGTGGAACGTTAAGGATACTTTTTCATTTGTAGACGGTTACAGGCATGTTCAATTACCTCCTGACCATATCCTGATTTCTTTGGATGTCCGATCTTTGTTTACTAATATTCCCATTGAGTTAGTAGTGAGTATTATCACGGAGAAATGGAACCAAATTCAACCACATTGTAATCTAGATTTGAAATCGTTTTTATCAACTACTGACCTAGTTTTTAACAACAAATACTTTATCTTTAATTCTACATATTACCTACAGACGTTTGGCACACCTATGGGCTCTCCACTGTCTCCAATCATCGCTCAAGTCGTCATGGATTCTTTACTAGAGTCTGTCATGAATTTACTTCCTTTTGACATTCCCTTTCTTGTCAAATATGTGGATGACATCTTATGTTCCGTGCCTAAGCATTTGATAGAGTATACAGTGTATATTTTCAACAGCTATAATTCTAATTTGGTTTTCACATATGAAAAAGAAGTTAACCAAAACATTCCATTTCTAGACACATTGGTAATTAGATCGTCTACCAATACATTGCTTTTTGACATCTACAAGAAACCCACTGACTCTGGGAGGTATATGAATTATAACTCCAACCACACGCTCGCTCATAAAATTAACACCATTATTGGTTTAAAACATCGTATTGCCAGAATATGTGAGCCAAACTTGCTTTATAAAAATTTAAAACTTTTAGAATTTACTTTGGTGAATAATGCATATCCCAAACCTCTTATAAAACGATTATTGTATACAAAACATCTACCTATTTCAGCACTAGACCGATCAGAAGAGAAAAAATTCCGGAAACTACCTTACATTCAAAATCTAACACCTCAACTTGCCAAGATTTTGAAGCAACCTGACTTGTTTATAGCATGCGCCTATAAAAAATCGATAGGTAGTTTGTTTACAAAAATAAAAGATAGCACAGATAGGTCTCTGTGTAGCAACGTTATTTACAAAATACAATGTAGTTGCAAAAGAACGTACGTTGGTCAGACAAAACAGTGGCTAAAGAACCGCATCATACAACACAAAAGTGATGCCAGGATCGGAAAATCTAATTGTGCTCTTGCGTCGCATTTGTACAATACTCAACATACAGCGGATTTTGAGAACACCACTATATTAGATATAGAATCTAATTATTATAAGAGACTTTTCTTGGAATCTTTCCATATTCAGCAACAATCGAATCCACTGAATAACAAAGTGGATATGAACAACTTAAACACGGTCTACTCTGCGCTCTACAAGTTTAATAACGGTCATTTTCGTAAATAGTGTTGAAATGTTTAATTATGTATTCTGTGTCGTGTGGTTCATTTATTAGTGTGTTCCATTTGTCCATTAAACTATTAAGATACAGGTTGTAGATTAAGACTTACTATAATCACCAGGTGACAACATGATCGAGTATTAAATAGGATTAGTTTAGTTATGCTTGTTGCGTCGTATGATTAGGTTTAAATGCATGTTATTAAATGTTAATTTATTTATTTATTTATTTTATCCAATTGACTATGTTACATTTTAATTGTGTTGCCGTAATTACTTTTTAAAAATTTAACCAAGTTGCATGTCATGAATAAGTGTTGTTTGTTCAGTTTAAATCAGGTTTAAGTCATAGTAATTTATGTAAGTACATAGCTATACTGTTTTAAAGTAATTGTAATATTTTTTATTAAATTTTTCAGTCTATGAAAAAGGCATAAAGTCAATGCCGAAACGTTGAATAAAAATTACAATTTGACGCTGTAGTTTTATCTGGTAGAACGAGTGTATCCCAAGATTTCAATTAAATCAGTTGTTTACCTACTTTCGTTCGAGAAATAATACTAATTATATATATATATATATATATATATATATATATATATATATATATTTCTATTAGTTGTGTGATTTTCTTTTGTTTGTTGATGAGTATAAGGTCCGGATTGTTGTGTGGTGTCGTTTTATCGGTTATTATGCTTTTGTTCTTTTGTATTCTGTGTTTTCAGTATATTTTGCGGTATATATTTGTATAAGGGTGTATGTTCTTTGAGTTCTTTTATGAGATTGTGTTGTAGAGCTAGTTGTTGTATTTTTTAAAGCTTAACAAAATACCAGACCCAATTCTTCCCGATGGAGGTCATCAAAGCGGTGCAGAAAAGAAATAGTAGTTTTTACAGCTTGTCTGGATGTTCCGTTGTGGCCCAACAACTTGATATAGTCCATATTTGCTGAATCACATAGCACACTATATCAAATTCTTACCTTGGAAAACCAAGTGAATCAAATTCAGAAGAAGTAAAGGTAAGCAGAGTAACTCTTCGCCTTCCTTAACCAATAGCTAGTAGTAAATCATTATCTTACCTAAGGTACATACCTATACGTGTTAGGTAGTGATGGGTCGAATTATTTGAAAATAAATTAGCACCAATTAAAGTTAATAATTTCACTGTTAAAAATTTAATCTCTTAAAGTAACAACTTTATACAAACTAACACGTTTACCTAATCATTGAGAAATTCTTCTACAATTATTCTAAGATTATTAAATTCCAACTTGAGAAATGTCAAATAACCCGATCTCCCTGCTAACAAGTTCATGAAGTTCTGCAACCGTTATTGTAGGGTCTGCAAAGGAAAAGTTAAATGTCAAAGTTGTGCAGAACTTAGTAAACTACCCATTTGTATTTGAAAATGATATTTTATGATTGAACTTCTGGAGAAGTCTTGAATTTTGATATTGATCTTAGCACCTTTAAAAAATGTTCTAGAAGTTTCTTTTGACTATTTTACTTATTATTTCTTCTGCAAAGTCCGTATATTTTATGATATACAGCCGATCCATATTCCATATGCTTACTGAAACACACTGTACCTATTAATAAAATTGAATAGATAGGTATTAATTTAAGCAGTTTACTTGGAAGAATATATGCAAAAAGAAAAGAAGTTTCACTTCTATTTCACCTTGTTAAGGTTCATCTTCTATGTATTCCCGTGACAGATTTGGTTTTACATTTCAGTGCATTAAAACCACGCCAACCGAAAGTGTTTGCGAATCGAAATTGCCAACAAAAATGTCTTATCGCTCAGGAAACCGACTGCTGGATTTTAGATTAACCTCAGCTACTCTATTACATTTCAAGAAATCCCATACATGATTGCCACAGAATGAAAATTCAGATAAAATCAGGCTAGTGTACATGTATAACAAAGTATGGTATATGCGTCTTTGGGTAAACAATCGATTATCACTACTATTTACTTATGCAAATGGAATATTTTTATAGAATACGTGCGAAAACTTGTCGTATGAGATTTTGGAATATCTTGTATTTATAGTGTAGGATTATATAAATTGGGAAAAGCTTTGAACTATTCAATTGTAGCCTTTTTGTAGTTACCGTAAACTTCTGTGTCACGCATAATCACAGTAATTAATATGTAACGACTAAAATGTGCCTTATGTTATAAATTTAGATTTGTCCTGAAGGGCGGGGACCCCATACCAATTTAAGAGTACTTCGACTAACTACATCTATGCGGGAATGGGTTCCTATGAAAGAATATAATAACAATGAAAAAAATATAAAAATAATAAAATGGGAGAAATACAAACAAACTACGTTACAATATTCATTTACCATGAAAGGCTTTTTCTCTTGTTATGATTAAGAGGCCCCAAAACCGTCTCCTCGCAGCAATTCCTTTGATACTTTTGCTACACTGGAGATTGTTGTTCCGGATTGAGTTCCTTGGTTTTGATTTCCTATAGTACCGTAAAAATACTAATTTTTTGTTAAATTAAATAAAATTATAAAACAAATTGCTCTTCCAATGGTGGCTAGATATCCTATTTCAATGATCTAATTTTTATCCTAATTTATAAATAAATGCAAATGAAGTTCAATCTATACTTAATTCTATTGACATTAAATAATTGTGGTATAAATACTAATATACTTAAAAACCTAATTTCTTAACCTGACTCTGGACAGGTATTTACTATAAAAAATTCTAAAGGATAAACATTAAATTAACTCCATCAGTAAACTTTCGCACTTATTTTTCCGTTTCCCATATTAAGTTGAATGGCACTGTAGATCCTAATTTCTGGAAATGCTTTTTATAACAACATAGAAAACAGTTAAATACCAACTTTTCCTTTTATAGTTTAACTGTCCATTTAAAATACTAAAGTTCCGTACTTTCACTAATAATAAATTTCACCAATAAACCTAAGCCCAGATAAGTCTGGCTAACCTAACCTAAGTCTAATTTAGAAAACGAGCCAAATCACGTTATATATTATCCACTGAGAGTATCCGAAATTGACAACATATCCATACGATTTGTTGGTCATTTGGGGGAATTGGTGAATTTTTCACCAAAAACATACATTTGCATTAGACAGGAAATAAAAAGTATCTAAAGAACATGCCCATCGATTTTGTATATAAAACACGTTACCACGGACCTCGACGAACAGAATGTCAAGTCGTCAAGATACTTCAGCCGAAGAAATACGTTTCTTAAAATCCTTGGAATTAAAAGTTATAAAGGACGGGTGGCAATAAGCGTAGCTTAGATCTATTTAGTATAAAAGACAACTTTAAAATTTTTAATCAGTCTCAGATGTATATTTGAAAGATGTACACTAAGCAATCTTTAGAAAAGCAATTAGTGAAACTCTGCAAGGTGTGTTAAATACACGTAAAGCTAATAGGTGTTATAATGTACCTAGAACAACGCTACGCGATCACCTCGATAAACTTGGTGCTCGAAATAAAAGTAGAGAATCAAATACCCCGGATATGGAAGCTGCAAGACAAGAACTTAAAATACCCATACAGAACTTTGAACGAATTCTTGGTTGCCGCACCTAGTAATATAGATGATCGCGGACTTTTGTTCTCATCCAATGTACGAGCAATATTTGCTAGTCCATCTAACTGCTAGAAAACTAACGCCTTAATATCTCTAATTTTGCCCATTTTCATACCTATCTTACTCAAGGAAAATAATTATTAAACTCAATATACCACATAAAATTATTTGTCACTTAAACTACTCAAAAATACTAATTATGAAACACATAAATACCGCCCCCTTTCCTAACGAAACAGCCACTTTAGCAAGCTGTAACTAAATATCGTAATCCACAAAACAAATTCCTTAACAACAGAGTACACAATAAAAATACTCTACTAACTAACTTAGCAAATTTATCACAACAAAACAAAGGACAAGGGCTTAATACAAGTTACTTATTACCTTTTTATACTAATAAAAAATACGTTGGAGGCTATTGTACAATCTATTACTCAAAAAATCACACGTTAGGAGCGATTTATAACGTTGAGTGCGATTTATAACGCCTAATATAAAAAAAATCACGTTGGACTCCATTTGTAACACGTTTCCTAAAATACAAAAACATCAAAAATACGGGTGCCAATTTGCACCTCTCAAAATGTTAGCGGTTACAGGATATCGCAAGGTTACCGTATAACAAACTAATGGTCGGGTGTAATTGAGTATAGTAGCTATTAACCAAGGCCTAATGCGTACAGGGCGTAACTCAGAGGAGTGATCGTGGATAATAACGAAAGAATGAGCTGTTACTGCAAATAAGTAACTCGGTAGGGCGCCAGGAAGGATCACCAAACTAAATTGACCTCCATGTGTGTCGATATATCATTTAAATTCATCTTAAATTTTTAAATAAAACCATATCTTAGAATTTTTGGATACATTATTAATAAAAACAAATTCGTCATTAAATATTAAAAAATATTGTATAAAACAATTAATAAATAAACGCCGTTTCGATAAACTCGAGCGAACATTAAAATGCAATAAAAATAGATAAGAATTATTTGTATAGCCTTACGCATTTCAATAAGATAAAATGAGACGCTAACATTGAACTCGTGCTTTAGACAAGGATAAACGACACGTTTTACAATAAAACATAAATCATAAATTTGACACTAACTAGATCGTTAAATCGCACAATTGTAAAAAATATTACGTCATTTAGCGGTGACTAAGTTTCGAGAATACAATGGAATAATGACGTATTGAAATAGTTTTGTATATAAACAAAAGTAATCGACATTCATGATTCATTCCTTTCTGAACCAAACACTATGTAAGATTGCATTCAGTATTCGCGTTTGATTCTTTCTAAAAGCCAAGTAACATGTAAATTTCATTTTTATAAAATTGACCATGCAGAGTTACATGCTTACAATGAAACGTTTATATTAAAGTAATTTAAAAATAAAAATTATGAAATGCAATTATTTAATGAAGCATCATTTGTTTTGTAAAAAATACAATTAAAATTGAACATTCTTCGATATAAGAGCTACTCTGAAGTTAATTGATTAACGATAAAAGATGCACTTTTTGATAGAGATTTAAGATGGAAATGGGAAGCGTTTAATGCCGTTAATTACGTTGGAAATTGCAAGTATAAGTTTTGGATTTCTTTGTTTGTAACTGATACAAATATTTAAGTATTTTGTAATTTAAGCTAGAATAAGTTTTGATCATATAATTTTTGTGTAGGCGTATAGTTTGCATTAAATTTTGAGGTCAATGATAGAAGTATTTTGACCTTTAATAAATCTGTGAAGAGTTCTTGGCCAAACACACTAACAAAGCGCGGTAATAAGTAATAGGCAAATTAACCAGCTATTGATTAAGAACGATTTTGTACCATTTAGCATAGATTAGGTAAGAAATATTTTAATAATTAAGTAACTCTCAGGATTTATTTTCAGTATGAATTTAAGCTGCAAACTGTTTTATAAATTCTTTTGCATGAAAAAAAAATGTTTTTGAATACATAGATGCTTCTTGAGATTGCAGTATTTCATTTCATTTTGTAAATTCCACAGTATAGTTTCCGTTGAGCTGGCCAGGCAATGCAAAGTAAACAAAAGGGAGGTAAATAATAATTTCATATTTTCTAGTGCATTTCCATTAATACAGTTCTCTGTACCTAAATCAAAGCAATAATTTGGGCAAACCCAAACTCACACACGTATCACATCATCATCATCATTTTGTTTTCGACCTTACTTAAGGTCGGTTTGACGCAGCTCTAACTTCTTTTCTATTCTGTGCTAATCTAAAAAGCTCTACATACCCTTCACAACCTAAATTTCTAATAATTTGACTAATATAGTTTGGTCTAGGTCTTCCTATATCCTTCTATCTTTTTCCTATCCAGCTGGCTCTACATAGATATTAGCAACCTGATGGTTGTTAAAGAACTCTAACATGTTTACATGATTACCATTTATAGGGAAATGAAATATAACCTGGTTATCCGCTTCAAAAAGGAAAAGTGTTAAATTATATGTTATGGTAAGGCTTAAGCAACGAATCGCTGTCAACATGCCAGACCGCTACCTAATTGTGAGTTATGTTATGGTGACGTTTATTAAATTATATGTTATGGTAAGGCTTAAGCAACGAAACGCTACCAACATGCCAGACCGCTACCTAATTGTGAGTTATGTCATGATGACGTTTATTAAATTATCTGTTATGGTAAGGCTTAAGCAACGAAACGCTACCAACATGCCAGACCGATACCTAATTGTGAGTTATGTCATGATGACGTTTATTAAATTATCTGTTATGATAAGGCTTAAGCAACGAAACGCTACCAACATGCCAGACCGCTACCTAATTGTGAGTTATGTCTAGGTGACGTTTATTAAATTATATGTTATGGTAAGGCTTAAGCAACAAATCGCTACCAACATGCCAGACCGCTACCTAATTGTGAGCTATATCATGGTGACGTTTATTAAATTATATGTTATGGTAAGGCTTAAGCAACGAAACGCTACCAACATGCCAGACCTCTAACTAATTGTGAGTTATGTCCTGGTGACATTTAGTTAACTGATTTTTATTTTTTTTTGTTTTGTTTTCGAACTTACTTAAAGTCGGTTTGACGCAGCTCTAAATTCTTTTCTATTCTGAGCTAATCTAAAAAGGTCCACATACCCTTCACAACCTAAATCTCTAATTATTTGACTAATATAGCTTTGTCTAGGCCTTCCTACTCTATTTTTATTTGGTAGTCTATAATCTAAGACTTTACTAAATAGTCCCTCATGTCTTAACTGGTGCCCTATCATTCTATCTCTCCTGACCTTCAATTGTTTCCACATACAGGGTTCCTCACCTATCCTTCTATAAACTTCCTCGTTTGTTACTCTATCTGTCCAGCTAATCTTTAACATTCTCCTATAGCACCAAGTTTCAAAAGCTTCTATCCTTTTCTTATCTACTTCTTTAATTGTCCAAGTCTCACTACCGTATAGTAGAACGCTCCATACGTACGACTTTAAAAACTTTTCTATTATCTAAACTAATACTATTAGCTATTAGTAAGTTTTTCTTTTTAAAAACATTTTTCTAGCTTGAGCTATTCTAGCTACTATATCCCTTCTGCTACGTCCATCCTTTGTAATTATACTACCTAAATAGCAAAATTCATCTACCTCCTCTAACTCGGTATTACCTATTTTTAATTTTGGTTTATAACTAGGCTGTAACTCACTTGTCATTATCTTTGTCTTTACCGAGTTAATTCTCATACTATAGTTACTTCGTAGTATCTCATCTAAAATATTTAAAACTCTCCTAACTCTTTTCTAGACTCTGCTATAATGGCTATATCATCTGCAAAACGTAACATGTCTATTTTCTGTCCCTGTACACTAATACCTATCTCTTTCTCTCTCTAGCTAAGTTTAAAGCTTCTTCAATATAAACATTAAAAATCAAGGGAGACAGTATACAACCCTGTCTAACACCATTTCTAATCTTAGCTTCCTTTTCTATTTCATCAAATCTAATTACTACACTTTGGTTTTATATAGACTGTAAATAATTTTTCTATCCCTATGAGAGATTCCTATTTTTGCAAAACCCTGAACATAACAATCCAATTAACCCTATCAAATGCTTTTTCTAAATCTACAAATGCGAAATGAGTCTTTTATTTTTTGTAACCTTTTTCGATAATTACCCTAATCATTAGTATCGGTTCTCTAGTCCCTCTGTCTTTACGAAAACCATATTGGTCTTCGCCTAAATAATTCTCAGTCAAAGCTTCTACTCTATTTTTAATTATTATTGTTAGTATTTTGGAAGCATGAGAAGTTAAACTAACCGTTCTAAAATTCTCACACCTATCAGCTCCTGACTTTTTTGGGATTGCGATAATAATATTTTTTTCGAAATCTATTGGAACCTCACCTGTATCATATATATCATATATCATATATCATATATTAATTTCACATCAGTATATATAAATATAGGTGTACATGCGAGTCTCTGTTAAGACTCAGAATTCAAAAAACAAAAAAGGCTGAAACTACTGGGTTATAGTCTATGTAAACAAAACAAAGTTGATAATAATTTTTTTAAGTTGAAGACCAGATGTGATTAATATACGTTACTTGCCAATGCCATGTTAGTTCTACAATTTAATTTTAATGTTCAATCGCTAGTTGAAAGAACATATGCACTTGTTAAAATTTACTTAACTTGTTAATTTCCAGATAGATCTACCATATCGTTCCATCCACTGGAATAAAACTGAATTTTATATTTCTTAAAGTTGTTAACACTCATGTAAACTTTTAAACTTTGTGATACTTTTGTAGTACTAAAGGTTCATAAAATGATCGAGGGCTGTAGTATAGAAAATAAAATCAAAATAAACGAAAACAAATTACTCACCAGTTGATGCTAGATTTCTGTAAATTACCTACTTCGTAGTAAAGGAAAGGGTAAAGGAAGCCCTGATAGCAATGATACAATTTTTCACAATTTTGCACTTAACTTAAAATCTTTCAACTGTAAGAAGTTTCTGAATAAAACTAAAATTAACTGTATGTTTCAACTCAACAAATCTTAATATACCCTGCTAGACAGATGTTCAAATCAAACTTGATTAAATTAAAATAAAACCAAATGTTATAATCAGAATAAAGATAAATTATTAAATTATTAGCTTGAACAGTAAGAGTACCACTAGAACACACTTGCAGACGTGGTAAAATCCAAAATTATTTACTAATGAGAAATTTTATTTAAAAAAATTTTTACCTATTAAATATTTATTATTTGTTCTAAAGTCTATATACCTCAGAATATTTTTGACGATATAATATTTTCCCAATCTGAACGGATCTGCACTTTGAAGTTCTAAAATACTAGAACGGGTGGAATGACTTGCGTGTTTCAGTAAGCTAAAGAGCTGAACTATAGATTTAACCAAATTAGTGGGGTCTTTAATGAGGAACCAGCCTAAGACAGGTCTCCGAAGGAAGGCAGCATCTTTTTCGGTACTTAGAGTGGCAGAGACCACAGTCCGATAGCATTCTAAGACACACTACTGTGATGTGGAAGGCAACGGGAGTAAAAAATTCCCAAGTTAAAATAGTCACCCATTCGGATATCCGAGAGGGGACTACTTCGAGGGATGTGATCCGAAACTATAAAACAAGAGTCGTGAACATTCTGCAAGTCGTAGCGTGATATGTCAGAATTATGAAACAAGTGAGTAAGCTAGAGAACTGTAAAGGTTAGCACTAGACATAGTAGGGATCAGCGAAGTTCGCTGACCAGAGACGGGGGATTTTTGGAGTAGAGACTTTAGGGTAATTCATACAGGAGCAGAGGAAGGAAATTTGGGTGTGGAGATAGTTATGCGAAAAAAGATAGAACAACGTGTAGTGAACTACTTACAAAGAGACCAAAGAGTACCCATGGTTAGATTAGAATCTAAACCGGTAAGTACAGTAATAATACAAGTATACATGCCCACCTCTAGCTACAGTGAAGAAGAGGTAGAGGCGATCTACAAAGATACCGAAGACATACTAAGATACATAAAAGGACATGAAAATTTAATAATTACGGGGGATTTTAATGCAGTGGTAGGTGAGGGTAGGGAAGGAGCGATAGTAGGTTTATTTGGCTTAGGCACGAGAAATGACAGGGAAATAGGCTGGTAGAATTTTGCGACAAGAACAGTTTAACCATTACAAACACATCATTTCAACATCATGCTAGAAGACACTACACGTGGAAGATGTCAGGAGATGTAGCTAGATATCAAATAGATTACATTCGTGTTAGACAGCGGTTTAGGAATCAAGTAAAAGACTGCAGAAGCTACCCAGAAGCAGATATAGACACTGACCACATCATCGTAATCATGAAGGTCCCTCTTAAATTTAAAAATCTGAAAAAGAGAAACGAAAAAAGACACTTTGTCTTAGAGAACCTAAAAGATAAAGATATCCACGAAAGATTTGAAAAAAAGTCAAATGAATTACTGAAAGATATAGGGAAAATTTCGTATACTAAGAAAGTAGAATCAAAATGGAATAACGTTAAATGCAACTTAGACATGGCAGCCAGAGCTATTCTAAAGTATACACAAAAAGAAAATAAGAAACCATGGATAACAAAGGATATCCTGAATCAAATAGAAGAAAAACGAAAATACAAAAATAGATCAGACGAAACAGTAAAACAGAGATACAAAACCATATAATAGGAAATTATGCGCAAATGCAAGAAAGCTAAAGAACAATGGTGTTACGTCATCATCGAACATTTATTGGAATTGGTGACAATAAATACTTTGTGCGTGCATCCTGCAGTTTGAGTGAAACATTATATATACCGGCAGGCAGTGCGTGAAGTGAGTCGCATCCGAACCCTTGCAAAGGACGGTCGTGTGAGAGCTTTTGAAAGCGACATCGACACCCCATCGTGCGTGTTTTCGGTGGTCCGTCGGAAGCTCTTTGTGTGTGAATGTTTATTGCCCACAGCGGCACAGGATAAAAGGTATTTATACCTTTTATTAAGTAGTTTGGTGTAGTTGTTTAGTTATTACATAACCGCTCCACCGTCATCGTTATTGCTACAAAAAGCAATTGGTCCTTCCCTGTAATTAGCATATTTATATATCATCTCCTTAACCCCCATTAATCATTGGTCCTATAAGTCGATCCGGATTCATCAGTCCTATGGTATACGCATGTCCTAAATTAAATATCATTTTGCACACCAGCGAGCTTTAAGTAATTATTTTAGTTTTAAATTTGTGTTCAAGCTCCATATGTAGCGGGTTAAAATGTGTAAATATTATTTATACTGTCTTTAGATTAAATTAAGCGATTTCGCCGTAATTGAAACCAGCAAGCGTTTTAATTACAAACAAATCCTTAATATAAAATTTGTTAGTTTTCAGTTGTAAATATATTTTAGCGGTATATAAAGCACACAGCAACCTGAAAATTATAGTCGCTTTATACTTCTTAAATAAGAAAGGAAAGGGATTTGCTTTGTATTTAAAAGCTATTGTACGTTTTCTATCACATGCAACCCTTTTCAGTCGGTTTGCGGTAAAATATTGAACATCTGCAGAGGAATAAGGTTGTAAAGTTGCATCTTTAGGCAAATATGTTAAAACCGCATGTTTCTGTGAGCTTTTGATGTAAAAGCCGACCGTAACCGTAAACGGTACATCTTATCTTCACGCTTTGTTTGACAAACCCGTGTTTTCGACGTCTCGTTTTAAGCCCACATTGCAGGCTAATGGTCATAAAACGTGATTTATTGGTTTATACGCTGTCTTACCTTTTCGTGCTTCGAACAAATCATAATATTTTAATATAATATTTCTCAGCCCACATTTGAACTTTGCGGTTTTACAACACTTTATTGTAGGCCTTTCACAATAACAGTCACTATGGCTCCAAAGAAGGCACATGTAGTAGAACTAAAATTACTGAAAACACGTATTATAGAAATGTTTGAGCTTTGTAACACTATACAAAGTGACCCAAGTTTAAAAACGTTGTTCCTTATTCAAACAAGGGGAGTAACTGACCTTTCTACAAATTTCAATAAAACTTTAGTTGACGTCTTAGCTTCATGTGACGAGGTAGAATCATTAACTTACAACGCTTTACGGAAGGAAGTATATTCCGCTTATTTTTGCATACTGCTGCATCTCGAAACGATGCAAGAAATGAAAGCACCACAAATCATCGAAAATGCTCCAAGCAACTCGGGATCAAAATTGGTACCGTTAAAACTCCCAAGTTTTAATAATGAGGCAACGGAATTCGCATCCTTTATCGATTTATTTGACAGTCTGGTCTATAATAACGCGTCACTCACCAATATCGAAAAATTAAATCACCTTATTAATTGTTGTAGCGGGGAGTCTTTAAGAATCGTTAAATCTGTACCCATTTCGGGGGATAATTTTATTATTTCCTATAACGCCTTGCGTGAGCGATTTAGCAACCCGCGTTTATTGGCAACTTTGCATTGGAAAGCAATGAAAGACTTTCCACCTTTAAAATCAGAAGACCCTAAGAAACTTAGGGCACTTATTGATTGTTTTTCAGAGAACCTTGCTGTTCTAACTAACTTAAAGTTTCCCACTGAACATTGGAACTTTATTCTAGTCGATTTGCTTTTAGAAAAACTCGATCCGTTCACTAGAAAACGCTTCGAACTCCAATCGGATCCGAAGCAAATACCTAATTTCGAGGATTTGAGATATTTTTTAACCCAACAATGTGCAGCGTTGAAACTTTTCTTCAACCGCACCTGTTTCTTATTCGACGACTGTCCATACATCTCACACATCAGTGCCTAAGAAATCCTCAGCGTTTCAATTTAAACCAAAGGTTTCTTCTAACGTAGTTTCACTGGACACACCAAGTAGCTCCAGTGACTCAAAGAATTCATTTTCGCACCATTGTCCTTCTTGCAAGGGCAATCACTTAATTTACAGATGTCAATCGTTTCTAAAGAAAACTCCGACAGAACGTTTCGACATCGTCAAACGCTTACGCCTTTGTTTAAATTGCTTACGAACAGACCATGCGTCCATGCAATGCAAATCTTATAATTCCTGTCGAACTTGCGCCAAGTCGCATCATACCTTGCTACATTTTGAACCGCAACCTGCTTCTAGCCGTTCAGCTGAACCGACCGCTACACCTATGCATAAAAATGCCAATAGGACGCAGTCAGCCTCTCCTATTCCGGCAAATGTTTTGTCTTCACAGACGAATTCAAATCTTGGGGTTACTGTCTTACTCTCCACTGCTGTTGTGGAAGTTCAAGACCGGTCTGGTAGATACAAACCAATCAGGGTACTCTTAGATCCTGGCTCCCAAGCTAGCTTTATTCGAGACGATTGCGTGAGCACACTTTGGCTTCCACGCATACGCTCTCAAGTTCCGATTTATGGACTTGGGCAGACAACTTCAGCAGTCAATAGGGGTGCCGTCAGCTGCACCATTCGCTCTATGTTAGACTCTGAAAAATCTCTAGAAGTCACAACTTTTGTGCTTTCGTCAATATCTGGCAAATTACCTAGCGTTGAAGTTCCTAATAATTGGGAACACTTATGCGGCCTGCACTTTGCAGACCCGACCTGGAACTCCCCAGGAACCATTGACATGCTCCTTGGAGCAGATGTTTATCCGTTCATCATCAATGGCGGTGTTATACATGGCAAGTTTCTTCAGCCTGCCGCCATAAATACAATTTTGGTTGGACTATTCTTGGTCCCACAAAAGCTTGCAGTCTGATACTGTGCAAGCATTTTTTACTTCTGTAAAAGATCCTATCGACCAGACCCTAAGGCGGTTTTGGGAGATAGAAGAGTTGCCATCCAAGCCTTATACTTCTCCAGAAGAAGAAAAGGCAGATTTGATTTTGAAAACACGTTTTCTCGTGACCCTAGCGGTCGTTTTATTGTTGCGTTACCGTTCAACGATACTTTGCCCGTTTTTGATAATTGCTTTGAGATGGCTAAAAAGACTATTTTCGTTGGAGCGCAAATTGCATGCTCAACCGGAGCTACGCGCCCAATACAACAATTTCATGCAGGACTATCTTGATGCGGGTCATATGGCATTACTCGATTCTCCGCCCGTTGGGAACGATAATTATTTTTACCCCATCACCCTGTGTTTAAAGAGGAAGGTCATACTTCTAAAATTCGTGTGGTTTTGACGCCTCTGCAAAGGCTAAAAACAACGTGTCACTTAATGACACTCAATTGGCTGGACCGAGTCTCCAAAATGACATTTCGTCAATCTTACTTAAATTTCGCTCTCATCGTTTCGTTTTACTTGTGATGTTCGCCAAATGTTTCGACAAATTTTGGTTACCGAAAACATCGAAAGTTTCAGTTAATTGTTTGGCGGTTCTCCGCAGAAGAACCCATTCAGACTTATCAGCTTAATACAGTGACCTATGGTATTAAGTCATCGCCTTATCTAGCATTAAAACTCTTCAGCAATTAGCCATTGACGAAGGCAAAGGTTTCCGTTAGCCGCTGAGGCTATACGGTCAAATCTATATATTGATGATTTCGTCGCCGGTGGAGATTCTATACAATCGGCCCCGAAATTAAAGATCAACTTATCCGACTTTTACATTTGGCTGGTTTTGAACTTCGAAAATGGAGTTCTAATTCAGCTTCTATTTTGGAAGGCATTCCGTCAGATTTTTGCCATTATACTTCTCTCGATTTCGATTCTGACGAATCAATAAAAATATTAGGTCTACAATGGTCACCTACAGAAGATATTTTCTCATTTCGGGTTAAACCATTAAACCCAATATGTACAAAGCGCAACATACTTTCGCAAGTTGCCAGAATATATGATCCATTAGAATTTTTAGCACCACTAACACTTTTTGCAAAACGCCTAATCCAGCATCTGTGGATGTTAGGGTTAAATTGGGAAGACATCCCACTAGCAGACATTTCGTCTCAATGGCAGCAATACCAAGAAGAGTTGCCGTTATTATCGTCATTAAAGTTACCACGTTGTTTACCCCCTTCGGATCCTTTTACTTGTCATTTGCATGGGTTTTGCGATGCTAGCGAGGTAGGGTATGCAGCGGTAGTGTATTTTCAGTTCATAAATCAAACTACTGGAGAAATAACTGTACAATTGGTAACCGCTAAAACAAAGGTAGCTCCAATTAAGCGCATTTCAATTCCACGTTTGGAATTATGTGCCGCCGTTTTATTAACCGATTTACTTTCTTTTACCATTCGGTTTTATCAAGGCTTGATTGACATCTCCGATGTTTCAGCGTGGAGTGATTCTACGGTCGCTCTCACTTGGATACGTTCTCCACCTTTTCGTTGGAAAACTTTTGTGGCAAACCGTGTTAGCCACATTCAAGAAATCATTGCACCTAGCCGATGGTTTTATATTAAATCTTCGCATAATCCGGCTGATCCTGCATCTCGGGGATTAATGCTAAGCGCGGTTATTTCATGTTCGCTATGGTGGGCGGGGCCTGAATGGCTTCACTACCCTAGTGACTCGTGGCCGCCTCAACCAACATTGTCAACCTCAATTGCTGAGGTAACTACGGAAAAGAAGATCCTAACATTTGTCGCTCAAACAGATCCAAACGTCATTGACATTTTACTAAGTCGCTTTTCATCGTTATATAAAATCCAAGGCATCGTGGCTTACATTTATAGATTTTCTAAACCCATGGCTCAACGTCATACGGGTCCCTTAACAGACATTGAATTACACAATGCTCTCATGATTATCGTCCGGCATGTACAAAATGTTACATTTTCAAGGAAATAGCTTCGATCAAGGCAAACCGTAAGTTACCTAAAAGCTTGCGAAAACTTTCTCCATTTGTTGATCCACAAAATATCTTAAGAGTAGGTGGGCGCTTGACACATTCTTCGCTTTCCTATTTCGAAAAGTTTCCTGCGTTATTGCCCCAGCGGCACCGATTAACCGAACTTATCATTCGGTCAACTCATGAAAGGTATTACCATCCCGGTGTTAATACCACAGCGTATCTTATACAACAGAATTTCTGGATTCTTTCTATTAAAAATTCAATCAGAAATTATTTATCATCATGTCATAGATGTTTTCGTACCAAACCGGTCCTGGTAACTCCTCCTATGGGAGACCTGCCGGCAGCACGTATTACCCAAATCAAACCGTTCAGTATTGTTGGTGTTGATTTTGCTGGCCCTCTTTTAATAAAGGCTAACCGCCTACGGGGTTCTAAATCTCTTAAGGCCTATATTTGTATTTTTGTTTGTTTTGCCACTAAGGCAGCACATATTGAACTTGTGTCGGATTTGTCGGCAGACGCGTTTCTTGCCGCTTTGCGACGATTTATAGCACGGCGAAGACGCTGTTCTCAAATATTTAGTGATTGCGGTACTAATTTTGTAGGTGCCTATCGTCAGCTTACGAGTTATCTGCATAGTGCAGTAACCTCAGAAAAATAAAGTGGTCGTTTAATCCACCTAGCGCCCCTCACTTCGGTGGCTTGTGGGAAAGCGGTGTTAAGTCGGTAAAGACACACCTAGCTCGCGTAATCGGCGAACAAAAACTTACCTTTGAGGAACTGTACACAGTTCTTACTCAAATTGAATCTGTTCTAAATTCAAGGCCACTCTGCGCTTTGAGTTCGGATCCAAATGACTTGCGTTGCCTAACACCAAGTCATTTCCTAACTATGGAGCCTCTTTCTGCACCACCAGATGAGGACCATTCAACCAACGTTTTACCATTAAAAGCAGGTGGAAACTCCTGCAAAACTCCACCAAGACTTTTGGGCTCGCTGGAGCCATGAGTACTTACATACTCTGAATCAAAAGGTTAAATGGCACTCTAAGGTAGGTGTCCGACAAGTCGAAAAGGACACTATTGTCCTCATCAAGGACGACCAGCTTTCTCCACTTCAATGGAAGTTTGGTCGTATTATTAATACTTTTCCCGGTGCGGACGGTATTATACGTGTCGCTGAAATCAAAACTGCACATGGCACACTAAAACGACCTTTGGTCAAACTAGCGCCGTTACCGGTATTTTAATTTTATTTTTATGTTTAGATGTATATGCACATTTCTTACATGTATATTAGTATATTATTTTTACATATTTGCTTATTTACATATATATTTTTATTTTTGCATAGTTGGTAATATCGCTCGCTGTAGTGTACCACCCTATTTTTCGTTACCTGTTTTCCTAGCAAGGTCAAATCCCATGTGATTTCCTTCACCCAACTTACTTCCCTCCTTTTCAAAATTCTATGAATTTGGTGGGCGGTATGTTACGTCATCATCGAACATTTATTGGAATTGGTGACAATAAATACTTTGTGCGTGCATCCTGCAGTTTGAGTGAAACATTATATATACCGGCAGGCAGTGCGTGAAGTGAGTCACATCCGAACCCTTGCAAAGGACGGTCGTGTGAGAGCTTTTGAAAGCGACATCGACACCCCATCGTGCGTGTTTTCGGTGGTCTGTCGGAAGCTCTTTGTGTGTGAATGTTTATTGCCCACAGCGGCACAGGATAAAAGGTATTTATACCCTTTATTAAGTAGTTTGGTGTAGTTGTTTAGTTATTACATAACCGCTCCACCGTCATCGTTATTGCTACAAAAAGCAATTGGTCCTTCCCTGTAATTAGCATATTTATATATCATCTCCTTAACCCCCATTAATCAAATGGATTGATGATAAGTGCAAATAGGTACAAACTAAGATGGAAACAGGAAAGACAGACGAAGCATACAAATTCATTAGAATGAATTTTAGGGATATAAAACCGTATAGCAAAAATATAAAGGGCGCGGGAGGAAACGTCATTATAAAAAATGTCGAGAAAGTGGATAGATGGCAAGAATATATGGGAGATTTATATGCAAGAGCGGAACTAACATCATTAGAACAAGAATCAGACATTGAAAAGAAAGACTTGGGATATCCTATACTTACAGATGAGTTTGAATTAGCATTAAAAGGTCTGAAAAATGGTAAAGCACCTGGTACAGACAAGGTGCAAGCAGAAACTTTAAAAGCCCCTGAACAAGCAATAACAGAACGTCTCTTCCAACTTGTAAGCTATTTATATGAGACAGGCGCGGATAAATGTGAAAATTTACGAACAATAAGTTTGACATCACATGTGTAAAAAATATTAACTAGAATTGTACAAAGAGGGATGTAAAACGAGCTGAGGAAAATACTAGGAGAAGATCAATTTGGTTTTAGGCAAAACAGAGGAACACGGGATGCTATTTTAGCGCTGAGGGTGATGATAGAGAAAACAATAGAAATGGGGGAGAGCTTGTATATAGGGTTTGTAGATCTGGAAAAAGCATTCGACAATGTAAAATGAAAAAAAAATGTTCAAAATACTCAAAAAGATTGGAATTAGTTTTAGGGATAGACGGATAGTACATAGCTTATACAAAAAGCAAACAACGGTAATAGAATTAAAGCAGAAACGTAGAAAAGTAAATATTAGAAAAGGGTGAGACAGGGATGTGCTCTATCTCCATTAATTTTTAACTTGTACATAGAAGACGCAATGAATACTGTCAAATGCAAGAAGACAATTGGAATTATTATGCAAGAACAATAGATTGATATGCTTAGATTTGCAGATGATATAACGTTATTAGCATCTAGCAAGGTAGTGCTAGAAGCTGCTCTTAATGAAATAGTAACAGTTCTAATAGGGAGATACGGTATGAAGATCAACAAAAACAAAACTAAGCTATTAGTTAGTAAAAGAGAGGAAATTAATTAAAAACTAAAATACAAATACGTACTAACAACTTACAAGAGGTTAAGGACTTCTGCTACCTAGGAAGCCAAATAACGCAAGATGGGAAGAGCGCAAAAGATATAAAACAAATATTAGCACAAGGTCGTGCTACATTTAACAAGAAAAAGCAATTACTCTGTTCAAAGACAACAAATATAGAAACAAGGAAAGGATTGCTTAAAACATATGTGTGGAGCACAACACTGTACGGCTGTGCACCCTGGACAGTAGGAGAAGCAGACAGGAAAAAGATACAAGCCTTTGAATTGTGGTGCTACAGACGTATGATGAAGATATCATTGACAGACAAAGTTAAGATTAAAAAGAGGTACTGGAAATGGTAGGGGAAGAAAGAAGTATGTGTAAAACAGTAAAAAATAGAAGCGATAGGATGATAGGCACATACTAGCGCTTGAGCGAATAGTGCGGAATATATTAAAAGCGGAGATTGGAAAAAAAAGACGTAGAGGTAGACCCATGTTAGGCTATTGCACACAGATAGTGAAAGATGTAGGCTGTGAGAATTTCAGGGAAATGTGCAGGTTAGTTCAGAGTAGAAACCAATGGAGATATGTATCCAACCACTTCGAATATGGTAAACCTAATGACGAGCAAATAACTGTTCTTAAACCTGATGATTATTATAAACTACAGATGTTGGTTTTGAAATATTTTCAACTAATGTTGATTGTGCGAAAGTATTTACTGCAAAACTATTAATTCAGCAAATATTTAAGTGTTGGGGATCCTTGGCAGCCACAGGCTGCATAACCTCCTTCACATACCTTACATGTGATTTTCCAATGCTCCACCCGAAGGTACTACATTGGCCAGGAGACGAGTTTTTTGTTGCCTGGAAATTTAAAATTTTGCCGAACCCTTGCCGTTCCAGGCAAGGTAGGGATCTTTAACGTGCGTGACAACACTCACACACGGGACCTCCGCGAGGGCGTAATTTTTGTGAAAAATGCTCACCTGCCATTTTTCAAGCAGTCGGCCGTGTCGGGATCCCCCTTCACATGCCACTGATAATTCGGCAAATATTCAAGTGTCATAGGATCTTGGTAGCCGCAGGCTGCTTAACTCTTTCATATACTAGTGAATATCGGGGAAATAGGGTATATATTTATAAACAATAGAATGGGAACCGAACTGCATTTAACAAGAATGAGCAATGGCTATGTTTGAAAACAACAAACATAGAAACAAGGAGATACTTGTTAAAAGCATATGTGTGGAGCACAGCACAGTATATGTATGAAATAGGTGCAGTAAAAGAAGTAGACAGAACAACGGTAGAAGTCTTTTGGAATGTTGTGCTTCAGATGCATGAGAATTGCAGCATGGACAGACAAAGTTAATAACAAAGAGGTTATAGAAATAGTAAGAGAATAAAAATATTGTTGGAAAAAAAGATAGTAGAAATGGAAGGGCAGGATACGTTCTTGAGCATTTTTGGGGAATAGTGTAGGATATATTACAAGTAGAGATAGGAAAAAGGAGGTAGAAGTAGACCCAGATCAAACTTTTGCACACAGATAGTGAAAGATGCAGACTGTAAGAATTTTAAGGAAATGTGTAGGTTAACACATAATAGTATTCAATGAGGGTACGCGTCAAACCAGTTCCAGGACTTACGACCTAATGATGGTGATAATATTTTCTCTCGTTGAACAATCGCATTCAATCTTCTCAAATTTTAAATTTTTTTAATTGTTTTCAGTTTAAGCAATTAAGTAAATTGCCATATTTTATAACTAAGAGTTGTAGTCAACCTAGTTTTAATGTGTATTATTGTTTTTAATTTTATATTATTTTCAATCTTGCTATCTCTACAGTTTTACAGTTCCACAAAAAACTTTTCTAGAAAGTTTTCACCTGATAACTTCGTACGCTTATTCCACACATCTATTTCTTAATTAAACTATACCACCTGATGATGCTACAATGCCAATGCGGCTAAACGTTGTGAAAAATAATATTATAGGATGGAGCTTTAGACTGATTAATTAATTTTATACGTATCCATTTTGAGCACCTCATGAAGTTTAACTAAGGTAATAAATAGGTGCGTATTAGGTTGTTTTAATTTGTTATGTTAACTTTCTTATACAAATTAAACAGCAAGTGTCTAATATTGCTCAGACACGTACAAATTTTCCGCGTTATGGAGACTTGTTGCTATACACTTTACATGAAAATCGCGCCATAAATTCTAAATTTAAACGAAATGGTGCTTTACAAAGTAAATTGCACAAATTTGTTTTTAGACGTTATCACGTACGCTAAACTCGAACACTATAGAGCTTTCGTGATAATTATGATAGTTTTTTATTTCAATATTGCGATTCTACATAACAGCATTTTTGATGTGATGTATTCAACACCTCTAGAAAAGCGAATTATGTTGTAAAGTACCTTAATATCAAATTATTCACTTTATATTGCTGAACAAATTAAACAAGCTTTTGTTTAGGTGTTATCATTCGTTTTCGGGAAATCCTCTGCCTTTCTCTCGTTTATCGCTCTACACATTTCCTTACATGGAGCATACCTTTACACAATAAAGCTTTGAAATGGTATTTATATTTGCTTTCGGAGCTCGTATCAAACTGACAATATTCTGTGGCCAAAACTGACAAGCATGAGAGTCACAGTCTAACTACTAACTTTAAATGTCAATGCTTATCCGGTGCCGCCGGGATGTGAAGGAATGGGTTTTGAAATCTTCTGGGGGTGAGCGTGTGGATCGTATACGAAGTGTGGGGTAGTGTCAGGCTGTGGATAGCGGCCTCGGGGGTGCACTCCCACAGTCTACTGTAACATTAAATGGCCCATCAAACTTAGAGATGTGTGTTATTATAGATGCACGAGCTTTCTTCCTTACTTGCGTTAAGTTTGATGGGTTGATAATCTAAGTTTAAAAGGTAGAACAAGGACTGTTCTTGAAATTCATCTCGTGTTAAGTGTATATTGAACATATAATTGCACGTGCACATCTCTAAAAAAGTAAAATCAAATGATCTGGAACAAGTTGTGAAACATTCTGCGTTTGGGTACCTATAATAGCGACATAACCGTAAAGAAACACCCTTATCTATAAGGAAATGGGGAAGTGATCCAACGCTCTGACTTTGTTCTTGGACGTTTTTATTTCTTTCCTTTGCACATCGATTACCATTCAAAATTATAATAAATTTTCTGGGCATATATGTTTTTTAAACACAGCCTAAAAGCTTGAACTTTCAACTATTTATTAAACCTTTTATTGTACAGAATTGGAATTTTCTATATGATATTTATATTTTCTACAAGCTTTATCATCCAAAATCTTTTGGACTCTATTTCTGACACTCTCTGTTTCTGGAATTGTGCTATTTGTTTGAAGACCAACCTGCTATTAATATTTGTGTGGCATTTTGATTTAAAACTGTGCAAAGGAAAATATATCCGATTTATACAGTGCATTCCAATTTCATAGGAAAGTATTGAAAAGTAAATTCTTTGGCGATTGTCCTTCTGAATGAAGATGTAAATTAAATTACGGATTTCGACTGGCTGCGGCGTTCGAGTTTGCATGTTTATTAATCTAATTACCATCAACCGAGGTGAAGTGGATCAAAATTTCATATTCTCTTGTAAATATCATAATCTCCCTATACAAAGAAAAATCTGAAAATAATATATGTTAAAGCCTTACTATTCAGATATCCGATACTTTGCTATTATTTTAGTTCACCAAACTGCTTCATGTTTTTTTTTTACAATGTCGATCCGCTTCACTTCCACGTAACAGTGAAGGTGATCACTCAATCATTTTCATTTAAAATCCATTCTAGACTGGCTATGAGGGGAAGCGGCTCAAAACATACATAAAATTAAATTTTTTACAAGCCCTTTTGAGCATAAAAGAATCAATGAATGACTAAAATTAAAATTTTTAGGTGCTTTGTCTTTATTCCTAATAATACATGCAAGAAAAATATAAAATCAATTAAAAATATAAGAACTAAGTCATAAGTAAGTATTAGAAAAATAAGTCACACTATTCTAAATCATAATTTACATTTTCAAAAATATATTTCCTCTTCTGGTTAAGTGTCCCTTAATTTTCCTCATTTTGTGTCCTTGTTGAACTGTGGAATTATCGGGGACATTTGGATAAATAAAAACAATTGTTTTAAGATGACCTTCTTCCGTAAAACACTTACTGTATATTTACTGCTACTAGTCATGTTTAGCATTACTTTTTTGAGAGAAAACGATCTCCTTTAATTGTTTTAAACATCACGATAACAAAGCGTCAACTTCGATATTACTATGTGAAACTTAATTGTTTTGTGAACAAGATTGATATAAATCTTCTGCATCTGCCCCTTCAATAACTTCATCGGAGACTTCCTCGTCTTCCAAATCATTGGCTTGATTCATACCATCTCCCACTTCCTCATTCATGCGTGTTGGCAGAAGGTCAGACCCAAAATACTTTTTCCTGCTTGTACATTCAGTTGCTTTCCACGTTTTTTTGTTGCCCAAGTTCCTATTCTCATTTGACTCAGATGTTCGACAACTGTACTGCACTATGCTTTTTGAACATAATCCCCAACTTCTTGGGCTTGTGGGGTTCTAAGATGTTTTATATTTTAAAAACAACATTAGAGTCAAATGGTGAGATGGTACAAGCTTTAAAACCAACAACTGTGTTTGATTCAGATTTTGCACCAACTTTTTCAATAGTTTCGCTCAACAAACGTGGGAAAGATGTTTTAGGAAGACATCGCGATTTCTTGGCTTCCACTTTTCTAAGACCATACGCCATCCTGCTTTGAATGGACGAAAGTATGCGACATCTAGTGGCTGCAGCATGTGCGTAGCGTTTGGAAGTAGAAGGACAATCTCTAGATTGTTATCTTCACATTTTTGGACTACACTGACAGCTACCTGACTATTCAAATTATTTCCAATAATTACTTTTGGGCCATCCAAACTTCGCAAGTATGGTAATTCTATCGTCAAAAACCAGTCCTCAAAAATTTCCCCTTCAAACCATTAACTTGCCGTCCAATTATATCTAGACGCTATGTAACCTCCTTCCTTCCATCCTGAATATAAATGCTTTGCTTTATAAACCACATACAGTGGAATTAAAGTGCCATTACCTGCTACTGCAAACATTACACTTGTACTCGATTTCAAAGTGTTAGTTTTTCGGTGAGCATGTTTTACGCCTCGTCTAGCTAAACCTTTCACCGCATCCGGGTCTTCCGCAAAATTTGTTTCATTATAACTAATAATGTTTAAAGGTGGCACACCATCGAGGGACCTATTCAAGCGAGAAAAATATTCTTCCACTGTTTCATATGTGACGGCAGTTAGTTTTATGGTTAAATCGGGGTGGCTTGACATAAATCCTTAAAACAATCAACGCCTGGTAAATTGTCACTGAATCGTTTTTCTCTTCTGCCACAGTTGTTCAAATACTGTTGTACCATAAACCTAACGTCGTAACTTTTAAAAGAAAAGCCCCACCCGGCAAGCAATAAAAGCACGTCAACTTAATTTCTTTCTCGGCTGCATGTACACCTGTTTGCATATCATGATAATGTCAATTTATTGTAGTATATGGAACCCCATAGTTGTACTGTGTTCCATGATTGTCTCTATCCGTAGGTCGTGCCTGATGTTCTCGTTTCAGATAAGCCATGGTGTCCGGTGATTAGACAAGAACTATGTTTTGAAATGCTTCTATCTTCCGTCGGTTGCTGTTGCTGAGATATGTCATCCATACAGCTGATGCATAAGTAATTGCCGTCTTATGTATGTTTTGTAGATGCATAGTCTGATTTTTGTTGGTAAATAGCCTTTGCTTTTTTTGCCTTATTTAGTACGGAAGTAATGTGTATGTTGAAGTTCAATTTGCGATCGATTCTGATTTACAAGCATTTCATGTCGTTGGTACAATTGAGACTTCGATGGATTAAGATTGGTGGGGTACATAGCTGTGCTCTGTGTTTGGAGACCATAATGACATGGGTATTCTCAACATTGAGCGGTATTCTCTAGGTATTGAACCACTAAGGTAGCGTATTTAGTTGGCGTTGTAAGTTTGTTATTATTTGTTATGATGTCGTTGGGTATTGACAGTATTCTATATTTCGTGTGGTTGAGCTGTCAAGGACGTAGGCGTTGAAAAGTGTAGGCGACAAGCATCCGTCCTGCGGCACACAGCAGTCTTGGATAGTTTCTCGCCAACCTTGTTCTGCAGCTGTCGATCCTCGATGTAACTGTTCAGCAGTTGCATGTAGGATGTTGGAACTTGGTGGAGTGCGTCTAGTTTGTATAAAAATCCCGCATCTCACACCTTGTCAAAAGCGTTCTTGATATCTAACGAGGTAGAAACGATGGCTTGGCTTTTATTGAAATTTTCTGACGTTTATTACCTGTAGTGTTGTCTAGTGGTCTCCCTTGAATCTTAATTGTTAAGGTTTGTCGTCTAGGAGATCCTGTAGTCGTTGGAAAAGCAAGTTTTCAAAAAATTTTGACAGGCATTCAAAGAGGGGTATTGGTGGTTGGGGTCAGATCTTGTGTTCCCCGTTTTTGGAATCAACATCATTATTGCTGTCTTCCAGAATTTAGGGAAATATCTTTATGCGAGGTTGCCGTTGAACAGTCTGGTGATGTATGCTAATGTGCGTTTAGTAATTTTTTTTAGTGCCTTCTAGGTGGTTCTGTCTTTTCCGGGTGTATTTCGGTTTGAATGCCGAAGGATGGTGTCTTTATTTGTTTTCGGATGATGAAGGTGCTTCAGCCAGTAGTTGCTCTGCGTGTTCGTTAATAAATGCTTCTCGTTCTGCGTCTATTGTGGGATTGGGTGAGATCGTTTCTTGGAGGATGGCTGCGAACGTGTCTGCCCTTTCCTTGTCGTCATAGGCCTTGCCTGTGGATTCGTTTTATGGTGTTGGTAGTGACTGTTGTCTCATCTTCAACAGCTTGTTAAAGCGGAATAGATTACCTTCGGTATCCAGCGTTTGGTGGAGGGACGCGCCGCATGCGTTTGTTGTGTACGCATCGACTGATCTTTTCAGTGCTGCTTGTTTGGCGTTTAGTCGGCTCGTGGTTACCGAATCACGGGTAATTTGACAAAGTCTGACCAGTCTTTTTTTCTCCTTGATGGTGTCGTATATGAATTGTGTTCGCTTCGGTTTTAGAGTGCTATGATTCTGAGTGGTGGTGCCTTGTTATATTGCGTGCTGAATAATTTTGGTAATGTATTCGATGGCAGTGTCTATCTGTGACGGATTATTAATGTTCGGGTTGCCGTTTGTGGTTGTTATGTTTGGAGTTTTGTTAAACTTCCTTCAGGTTGTGTTTGTTGATATTTTTGATCGCTGTTGTTGTCTAAGTGGATCTATTTGTAACGTGATGATGATCAGCAGGTGGTCAGAACTAAAGTCGTCTACGATATCCGTCGTGTTATTGTAGATAACGCTTCTCACTATTAATACATTTAAGATTATTGGACGGTGGTATGAGTTAGGTGGAATTTTTGTAGGCGAGTCGAGTTCTATAATGTCAAAGTTCTTTCGTAAGGCGTGGGGTGTAGGATGCGTCCGCCTAAAATTTCGGTGTTGGGTACCCATGATTTGTGTTTGGCGGCTAGGTCTCCAACAAATTTCGGGTGCGTGTCGTCAAGTAGCAGATTGTCGATATCTTCTGGTTGCAGACACTGGTTTGTCAGGTTACGATACACAGGAACTATCTTTAGAAGCGATCAGTTTATTTGCGTGGTAATTACTATGGTGTCTATATACGTGTGCCGTAAAACTGTTGCGTGGTGTAGAAGTCGCTAGTGGACGAAGATAGCCACGCTTTCAAATGCAGAATGTCCTAGTTTGATCGGTCTACCGTGCCCGTGTGTGATGTAGTTTGGCCATCTTCAGTGAGACGTTTATGTTTAGTTTGGTTTCGTCTAGGAGTGTTACGTCGATGTAGAATTGTTTTAAGAAGTGTTTTGGTTCCGTGGTCTTATTTCGGTTGCTGTTGGCGTTCTATCTCAGTTGCGTACGTACGGTTTGTACTATCCAATAAGGGATGTGTAAAGCTTTCGAAGTGCGTCCCATATCAGAGTTTATATTGAGCTGCCCGACACAAATGACGTGAAAAAATCAATAGATATTACAATACTTTATAAAATAGTGAAGATATGTTGCTGTGGGTGTGATTGTCTGCATTCTTATAGAGCTTTCATGTAGTTTCTGTTGGTGCTGTGGTCGCGGTGCAGCAGATGGTTCTAGGGCGAAAGCGGTTCTGCGTCGTTTTATTTCTATATACTCTCGGTAGCTTTGACTTTTGGTTCTGTACGCTTTTGGCGTGGAATTGATCGTACTGAGGCGACTTTGCGAATTACATAAGTTTACGTATCACTAATAAATCCTAAGGTCTCGGATTCAATTCTCGATACGGGCCGCTTGAAAAATGTTAGATGAGCATTCTTCACAAAAGTATAACCCCTTTCGGATGAGAGGTATAATATAGGCCCCGTGTGTAGAAGTTGTCGCACACCTTATAGATCCCTACTTTGTATGGAATGGCAAGGATCTAGATAAATTCAAGATTTTAAGGTGTACAAAAATTGCTTCCTGGGTTATGTAGTACCTTCGGGTCAAATGTTGGAAAAAACATAAATATACGGCCGATGGTGCTGAGGGCAGCTTCATGGATCTAATAGGCTTGCGGATGATTGCTGATCAAAAGATCCCGGGTCGATTCCCGAAACAGATCGCTTGAAAAATGTTAGGTGAGCATTTTTCACGAAAATAAATCATCGTTCGGATGAGAGGTTAAATGTACGTGCCGTGTGTGAGTGTTGTCAGAATCATAAAGATACATATCTTGCATGGAATAGCTAAGGTGCGGCGAACCTTAAAATTTCCAGATAAAAGAACTTGCTTCCTGGCCAATGTAGTACTTTCGGTTCGAGCATTGGAAAGTCAACTGCAAGGTTGATGGTGCTTGTGCTTCATCCAAACAGAATTGTTTGTTTCTTGTCCTATGGACATCGCCGTGAACGGTAATTGCTGAAAACGTTGGTTTGGTTTCTGTGCCGTAAGGCATTTGCTGTTTGATTGGGAACTTGCTTCAGCAGGAGAGCTTGTAGAACCCGCCTTGTCTTTGTAGGATTTCTTCGTCCGTACAGAGGTGTTGATGTAAGTTTTGGTTTGAGGTTGATCTGTTTCTTCTGAAGAAGTTAGTTGGGCGTGGGTCATGGCTGTTAGAACAGGTGGTCATGGTAGTAACTTCGGGTGGAGCATTAAAAATCAAATGTAGTTTAGACTTTGCCTCGTCTGCGTAGCTTATTTACGTGAGTGATGGCGTACCCACGGTTGGTTAGTTCGTCCTTGACGTCGTCTACGATAATGCAGACTGCCAGTGTTAAGGCTTTATAAGTATTTTGGTTGTAGTGTAGTATGCCAATCACAATTAATTTAAGTCCTTAAACTATTCCCACCTAGAAACCCTCCATTATCCCTACCTTTAGTGCAACGACATAAAAGGGTTGGTAATGTACGAGTGGACGACAATTCAACTTCGTTCTCGCTTGGCTTTGGTTCGTGATTTAGTTCGGTGCATCGAGCATCAGTAATTAGCAACAATTAGTGAACATTATACATACAGTCCATAATTATCTGATAGCAGTGCAAGTACAATCAACCACTACAACCAGTGAAAGGTAGGTGATATATTCCTTTAAATTATCATTTCCTTTGTGTGATTGTAAATGCAAATTAACATTTTGATTAACATTTTGGTCCTTGAGCATATTTGGCTTATTAATTGGTTTATTATTGGCATTTATTATTCATTCATTTAACTACATTGTTAATTGCTCTTCGCTTAAATTAGGGGTTGACCGCATTTAGAAGAAAAGTGTAGTCATACCACCAGTTTCATAGTCAATTGTGTAAAGTAACTTATAGTAGATGCAATCTCGCATTAAATTTGAAATTTTGTACTGATACAGAATCTTATAAAGCCTTAAAATGACAAATCTTTGTAAATTTTAGGGATAGTTAACGTAAGAATTTGTAGTCAGAAAAGTGTTTAAGCAATACAGTTATTTTAAACTTGTAATTCAAGTTCGCTAGAGAATTCAGGTATTCGTAAAACCGGGTAGAATAAAACCCTTTGCTCTTTGTCATATTGAAACTTGCAAGCTCCCGTTAGGCACGTTGTAGTAAAATTCTTTAACAGGTAGTTCAACATTACCCTTGGTATATCCTATTATTAGGTGAACAAACCCTTCATTTTTGTAGCTGAAATCAATATAAAATCGATATTAGTAACCTTGTTCGTTAGGATGGCACATATTTCATCGGATAGGTTGATAGTGGATTTAAAGGCCGCACTCGATAGATTATCTGATATATCTGGTGCGATAGATAAATTGGAGCATATTAAAGGCAATTGTATTTCTGTTAATATTATGGCTGAAAGCGCCTTTGATATCAAAAACGATGTAGATACTCTTATAAAACGTGCATATTGGATGAGGACAACTCTTATTAAATGAATTACAACATTAAGAATTGAAATAGATAGGTCTTTGTTAAACATTAAAATTATTAAGGCACAATTTGATAATATATCCACTGCTGAAAAATGCTTGACTGAAAAATTATAGCATCGGCTCATGTACTAATATTCGTCTCCTCGGATAGAAATGAAAAATTTTCTGGAAAAATAGAACATTTCAAGAGTTTATTCAATTTTTAATAATTTAGTTCATGAAAATAATCAATTGCTACCGATCGAAAAGTTCTATTTTTAATTGATGCGTTGGATTTTAAGTCTAGAGAACTCATTAGACATTTGCAAATTTCGAATAATAATTATATGCTAGCTTATTCAATTATTGTGGAGGTTTAATTCAAAACGTTTAATTGCAAACACGCATTGGAATGCTTTAGAATCGTCACCAAAAGCAAAATTTAATTCACATACAGATTTAAGAGAATTGCTTAATTGTTTTACGGAAAATTATCAAGCTTACGTCAAACTAAGATTGATTTGCTCGACTTCGTATTGTTTAATTTGTTATCAAAAAAGGTAGATACAAATCTTTTGAAAACATTTGAGTTAGAAAATACATCAGACATTCCATCTTATGATCAATTAAAATTATTTCTAGAAAAACATTGCAAGGCATTAGAAATTAGCAATATGGTTGTTTCCGATACACCGTCCAAATTTAATACGTCCATTAAACAAACCATATCATCTAGTGTACCTTCTAAACGTTCCTTTGAATATTCAAAACCCCAAGTTCGAAAGTCATTCGTAACAACTTCATTCGCTCAGAAATGCAGTCTTTGCAGTGGTACTCATAACTTATACCAATGTGAAATGTTTCTGAATAAATCGCCACAAGACCGTTATAACTTTGTTAAAGACAAACACTTATGCATTAATTGTCTTCGCAACTCTCATATGGTTACACGCTGCTCTTCCAAACTTGTTTGTAAAAAGTGTGCAAGGGGTCATCATACTTTATTGCACTTTGAAAACCCTACAGTTGCACAGAAACCTGCAATCACTCAGGCAACAGATCAACTTCCGAACCCACCTGCAACACTACTACAAGTACGTTGTTATCATCTAGATCGTCCAACACAATGACGTTATTAGGCACCGCAAGAATTTCAATTACAGATGGGTTTGGTAAAGTTCAGACAGTAAGAGCACTTGTAGATAGTGCATCAATGGAAAATTTCATGACTGATAAGTGTTGTCGACGCTTAGGTTTAAGAAAATCGAATATTTCAATGAAGGTTGAAGGCTTAGGTCTATCTGCTTCTCATGCGTATGGACAAGTATCGTGTAAAATTAGTCCTCAAGGTAAAACTGTTCCAGAGTACAGTATTGATTGTTTTGTTTTACCAGACATTTGTGGAACCCTTCCTTCATCAAGGATCTCACCAAATAGTTGGCCTCACATAGTTGGATTAGATTTAGCAGATTCGGACTTCGACAAACCTAGCCATATCGATTTATTGTTAGGTGCAGATTTGTTCGCGCGTGTTTTATTAAACGCAACTCGCATTGGGTCACTAGAAGAACCCGTGGCAATTCACACTACCTTTGGGTGGATATTAACAGGAAGGTTCTTTCTTCTGTTACATCTCGTATATCATTAGCTGCACTTGTAGAAGATGCTAACATTACTCGATTTTGGGAACTGGAAAATATTCCAGATTCTAACAAATTATCTCCTCATGCGGAAATTTGTGAAAGGCATTTTGTGGACACTCACAAGCAGGATGACACCGGTCGTTTTATTGTTTTGTTACCTTTCAATGGTCCTGAACCGCTATTTGCTGGCTCTCGGGAAATAGCACTTCGAAGATTTCTTTCACTAGAACGCCGTTTGAAATAAATCCTCAACTGTATAATTCGTACAGAGAATTTATGCAGAATTATATCGATAGTGGTCACATGTCTCGTATTGTATCGGATTCAACTCGATCGTCTACATTATCGCCGGTATATTACATACCACATCACGCCGTGTTCAAACCAGACAGTACAACTACAAAACTTCGTGTCGTATTTGATGCTTCAGCCAGCGCTCAAAGTGGAGGGTCTTTAAATGATCATTTACTCGCAGGCCCCTCTTCAAAAAGATATCATGGAGTTGTTATTACACTTTCGTTTACATTCTGTAGTTTTAACTGCGGACATTAAGCAAATGTATAGACAGATTCTTATTTCTACTAGCCATCGAGACTATCAACGTATAGTTTGGAGATTTAAGTTCTCGGAGTCTGTTATCGATTATCAGCTAAACACTGTTACATACGGCATCACATCATCACCATTTTTAGCCATGCGTGTAATTCAAGAACTTGCAAAAAGTCAATCGTTACGTTTTCCTATTGCTTCCAAGATTTTAGCATCGGATACGTACGTGGATGATTTGATTACAGGGTGTGATTCGATAGAGGATGGCAAACGACTCGTGTATGAATTAAACCAAATTTGCCAATCAGGTGGTTTTATGTTGCGAAAGTGGAATAGCAACGTGCCAAGTGTCATTGGCCATTTACCTGATTCCGTTCGGTATCAGCAAAAATTTTTGTTTGAAGAGGTAAACAATACTTCTCAAAAAATTTTAGGACTGCAATGGCAACCATTGAGTGATGTGTTGTTTTACAATCTTAATATCGTTGATCGGCCTTGTACCAAAAGGAATATGGTTTCGGAAATTGCAAGGATCTTTGACCCTCTGGGGTTATTATCACCATTGGTCTTCTTCGCAAAACATTTGATTCAATCTGTATGGATATTAGGAATTGGCTGGGATGAACTTCCTCCCCAACAAATTGTTTTAAAATGGAATCTGTATCTTCAACAATTACCCGAGTTATTGAAAATTGAAATTCCTCGACGGATTCTTTGCGATAACCATCAAACTGTACAAATTCATGCATTTTGTGATGCATCGGAAGCTGGATATGCAGCAGCAGTTTATCTCCGCTGTGTCGATGAGAAAGGGAACATCCAAGTATCATTGGTCTGTGCCAAATCTAAGGTCGCACCAACCAATCGTATATCATTACCTCGATTAGAATTGTGTGGTGCAGTGTTGTTGTCGAACTTGGTCGAGTATGTGCAAAATACGTATAGAGATAATTTAGTATTGGACGATACATTTGCGTGGTCAGATTCCACAGTAGCATTAGCATGGATTCGATCTTCGTCGTATAATTGGAAGACCTTTATTAGCAATCGTGTCTCGCATATCCAAGAACGAGTGGCTCCATCATCGTGGCATCATATTAAATCACAGGATAATCCTGCTGATTGTGCATCAAGAGGATTATTAGCTGCTGAGCTTGTTAATCATCCTTTGTGGTGGACGGCTCCACCATGGTTACTATTACCTAAAGAGAATTGGCCTGCTCATATGGAACCAACTCTTACAGATCACACTCAGATGCACATTGAAAAAAGAACTTTATCCCTTAATATACACGTTGCAGATCATTTCGTAGACTCGATGGTAAATCAATTTTCAGATTTGCGAAAAATATGCAGGATTCTGGTATATATTTGTCAGTTCATTCGTAACTTGAAAGTTCGTGCAAATTTGGATATTCGAAACTTAGAACAATTATTGGTCTCCCCCGAACAGTATGCACTTCATTTATTAATAAAACGGGTTCAAGAACAAGTTTTCAGTCAGGACATTGATATCATTCGAAAGGGAAAACTTAGTAATAAACAACTTCGACCTCTCAGTCCTTTCCTTGACAGTGATGGGTTGTTAAGGGTGGGCGGCCGGTTGCGAAATGCAGACGTATCTTATGATACAAAATTTCCATTGCTACTTCCTCGGTCACACCGGGTGACAGAGCTCATTATTCGAGATTGCCATACGAAATATTTACACCCTGGACTTAGAACTACTCATTTTTGTTAGTACAAAACTTTTGGATTCTGTCTGCAAAAGGGCTATTCAACAGTGCCTAAACTCTTGTATTCGATGTTTTCGTCAAAACCTATTTCGCTATGCCCTCCTATGGGCGACTTGCCCCCGCTAGACTTACTGCCGGTAAAGCGTTTCTACATACTGGGGTAGACTACGGTGGACCCTTTTCTATCACCATGAATCGTATTAGAGGTGCCAAATCATTGAAAGCCTATGTTTGTTTATTTGTTTGTCTTAGTACAAAAGCGATACATCTGGAGTTGGCATCAAACCTATCTAAAGAGGCCTTTATTGCAGCTTTACGGCGGTTTGTAGCACGTAGAGGTAAATGCTTGCAAATTCATAGTGACTGTGGAACAAATTTTATCGGAGCATCTCGGGAACTAATCGAATATATGAAGCAGTCATCTGAAACGGAAGGTATTCACTTTGTTTTAATCCTCCGTCGGCTCCTCACTTTGGGGAATGTGGGAAGCTGGGATAAAATCTGTAAAGTCCCATCTCAAGAAGGTGGTAGGCGAACAAATTCTCTCGTACGAAGAATTTAACACCATTCTAGTTCAAATTGAAGCCATCTTAAACTCCAGACCTTTATGTCCAATGAGTAACGATCCCACTGATTTTTCATTCTTAAGTCCTGGTCATTTTCTGAACGTAGAACCAGTGTCTGTCATTCCCGACCCTAATGTCTTAGATCTGAAACTATCTTCCTTAAATCGTTGGCAACTGGTTCAACGTATTCAGCAATCATTTTGGAAACGGTGGCATTTGGAGTACCTACACACTTCAACAGAAAACCAAATGGTTTTCTGCTAATTATTCGTTAATGGTGGGAACGTTGGTGTTGATTAAAGATACTCAAGTGTCTCCATTACAGTGGAAAATGGGACGTATACATACGTTGCATTATGGAAAGGACAATGTTTGTCGTGTGGCTACCGTGGCAACATCCCAGGGACTATTTAAAAGGCCCGTGGTAAAATTGTGCCCTCTCCCATTCCAGAGGCAACTTAGTATTATAGTTAGTATATTAGGGTAAGTTAACTTTTAAATTTACGATTATATATATATATATATTTTTTTTTTTTTGCTCGTTTAGACACACTTAGAAAATAAGTTCCTAATACTTATTTTGGTGGGCGGTATGTTAAGGCTTTATAAGTATTTTGGTTGTAGTGTAGTATGCCAATCACAATTAATTTAAGTCCTTAAACTATTCCCACCTAGAAACCCTCCATTATCCCTACCTTTAGTGCAACGACATAAAAGGGTTGGTAATGTACGAGTGGACGACAATTCAACTTCGTTCTCGCTTGGCTTTGGTTCGTGATTTAGTTCGGTGCATCGAGCATCAGTAATTAGCAACAATTAGTGAACATTATACATACAGTCCATAATTATCTGATAGCAGTGCAAGTACAATCAACCACTACAACCAGTGAAAGGTAGGTGATATATTCCTTTAAATTATCATTTCCTTTGTGTGATTGTAAATGCAAATTAACATTTTGATTAACAGCCAGGTTTTTGATGACAACCTTCCTTTGCGTTCGGTTTTCAATACGTGTGTGTAGAGCTCGATAACTTCTTTTTTGAGATAGTCCTGAATAAATCGGAATTTGGGAGCGTTGGTAGCTTGAAACGAGCACCTGGACCCGATACTCTGATCTCGAAGGTCTGCTTTGATAACTGTGCAAGGGTTCTGGTGTGTCGTACGAAGTTGGGAAGTCGGTCTATATAAATCGGCGGTATTCTTGTGCTGTTGAAGAGATTAGCAGGCGTTCTCAAAAGCGAGTTTGTTGGAATAGAATTGGCAGTGGCAGCGTAGTTTAATGAGGGCTGCTGTACTGTTGATGTATTCATGCCGTGGGTATGGGTAAATGTTTGATGATCGTTGAGCGCTTTGTTTCTGTTGTCTGTCCGCGTGCTTGCGGATACCTTATTAGTCATTTACCTCTTTACTTCAACCTCAGAAGTGGTGGATTGGTCGTGTCTGAGTCTACGGTTACTGATAGATTCGATCTTCATATCCGTCTTGATGTCCGTCATTTCGACAGAACCTCTCACCTTGTGCAGTCTTTAGTGACTAAAGTCGTCTTGGTCGACATTGCTCTAACAAGTTCAAGAGAAAGTTTTAATAAAAAGCTTAAATTCTTTTTAACGGTTGCTCTGAAGAGAGTAGTTTGATAAACGTTGGTGTATACCAGGTGCGGAAACCCGTGGTGCACACCTTGCAGATCAATGGTTGAGATGACTCGAGGACTGCAGTGATACAGCGCCAAAGCAATTAAAAAGTTCTCTGGTCCGCTAGGTGAAAGGTAGCTGACGAAAGCTCTCTGATACACTCGTTTTCAAAGTCGGACTAGGAGTGAACTCTCATCTCTGGCAGACTGATAAATACCAGCCCAAAAAGGAGGAAAAGTAGTTGATTTAAATACACTTTTTCAATACTACTAGCAAGTCGTTCTACAACCTGTTTAAATAGTTTCAGTTAGATCCAGTTTAATCTATAGGTGTGACTACTTTACATTCTATTTTAACTTTATTGTACGCATGCTGTCTAATTATTCTTGTGTCCATCATACATTGCTCTTGTTCCTTGCGCTTATTTGTTTAATTGTCGCCATAGTTTTGAGTATTCTTGCTGGATCTATCAAATGATAGCCGCTTAGTCAAGTGAGTTTACATATCACCGTGAACAATTATAACTAGCAAAAGACCCTAGAAAAGACCGCGATCCTACTACTAATGTAATATTCCTGCTCGTGTTCAATTTTATAAAAGTGGTTCCAACCAGATATTTTATCGCAATATATTGCAACTAATTTTTTTTTTTTTTTTATAAATCGATCTGCTTATATTTTTACAAATATCAATAATTTATTCAAAACAGTTTAAAAAACTATACTTTATAGATGGATAGTCGATACAGAAAAGGGATTAATGAGAAGTAATTTGTACGTTGACCAACACACGTCATAGATGAACATTTTGGGATTCCAAATATACAAAAGACAGATAATATTTGCCTACAGAACGACTCCTACAATATACAAAATACGTACAAATAAATTTTCAAGTTGAAATAGATTAATACAAAATGTTGAGTGTTAATGCTGTCCATAAGGCGCATTTCTATCGTATTGCTTGAATGTAAATTCTACAGAATATTCAACCGTCCCCAAAAATCAATTTTTCGACCAACGCCATTTAGTACATAGTAAATGGGCGTGAGTTATAAATATTTTATTTCATTTTCTCACAGCCAGGCAGTGGCGGATATAAGGACCCTGCAAACCTCACAATGCGGGAGGAAGCGGCCATTCAGGGGCCCATCGCCCACCGAAAATTATAATTTTGTTTTAAAAGTATAAGGCTAAAATTTCCATGACGGCTTTATTTATAATATAACTTATAATCAAATTAATAAATTATAATCAACTGTTAATGTCGTTTTAACACATGACAGAGTTCTCAATTTACGGCAACTCGGAAATTTTAAAAGAGGATTAGAGAAAGAAACCAAGCAATGCATGCACGATACACGTATCATTGGTTTGTTAAATGTTCCATCAGTTCTTAGAAATTGGCAATACAATACTGTAACTGACAACAGGGAAAAGCATAGAAGCGAGTACAGATAGGGCTACGGCGGTATCACTTGGATAATGCATGAATAGTAAATACAGAGACACATCCTTTTTCTCAACCTTTATAACTTCAGTTCGCAGAATTTTCAATTGACCATGCGATCTTTGGACTTACAAAATAAACAATGTTAGTCTGAGGTATGATATTATCCGAATGAATATATTCTTTAGTTCTGTTTGAAATTGCAACAGTATACAATGTAATACGTTGAACTGTATGAACTGTGAAAATGAGCGCAACTAGCAGAAAATATCTTAGTGGAGCACAAAAGCGGAAACGGTTACAAGCAAAAGAGGTAGAAAGAAACAAGTTATCAAAAATTGATGCATTTTTAAAAAGCCATAACCTGCTTTTAATTTGGCTGAATCATCTGCTGAAGTAGATATAAGTGAAGAATCTATCCACGATTTGCCTAGTACGAGTAGTTCTTTAATTGGAAGTGAAGATGCAGATCAAGGTTGTAAACTTTAAAATAAATGAAGCAGTGTTTCTAATTTCGTTGACTGCGATTTTTTAGATAAACCAGAAAACATTATTTTTGATTCTGATAATTGTAATGTAGACGAATTGGCGATTTTCATTAATACCGATATAGGTCATTTTATAGATACATCAAAGATAGAGATGAACGATCAAAAATTATTAATGTGGGTTGTAATAGACTAAAAGGACCTTTTCTAACAGATCTTTTAGTGAGGATTACTATTATAGAACAACAAAGACGGGGCAGAAATTAGATAGGTAAACTTTTGTGTTTTCATTTTACTAAATGTTAAATGATAAAAAGCTTTTATCGAGTACAGTGCATGAAACAAGTTTTTCTTGATTACTAATTTATTATTTAACGTACAATTCGGTATTCGTTCCTCTATCTAGATATTCTTGTTAAAATTTTGGGCAATGGTTATGTTATTCCGATATGTTTAATGGAGTATACTGTCAGTCTTGTTGGTTGTTTGCGGACTGCGATAATCCTGGTTTCTCTTCCTCTGGACAACCGGAAAAATTAATGATTGGCAAGGTTTAGGTAAAAAAATTAAATTACATGAAAATAGTAAAATTCACATTGACGCATGTATTGCATATTCTAATTGGTCTGAAAAAAAATACAGTGGACTTCGTATCAATTCAAAATATGAAAACATGCAAAGAGGTACTAAAAAGAACAATAGATGTTGTGCGAACATGGCAATTTCAAACTTATCTTTTCGGGGACGCAGGGAAAATATTAATGAATTATGCGACATGAAAGATATGAAAAATCGAGGCATATTTTTAAATGTTGTTAAGTTATTAGCAAGATACGATTCTGTCCTTGAAAGTCATTTAATAAATATTAGAACTATGGAAAATGGAAACCATTATCTTAGTAAAACCATCCAAAATGAATGAATTTCCACCATTGCTAATTCAGTTAAAAGTTGTATTTTGAAGGATATTGAAAATTCTTCGTTTTATTCTTTTATATTAGACACAACACAAGGTGTAAGTAAAAAAGACCAGTTGAGCCTAATTTTCGGACATGTAAATTTAAAGAATAATGAGTTAAAAATATATGAATCGTTTATGGGATTTATACATATGAAAAGATAGTCAGCTCAAGAGTTTCAAAAAAAAATTTTAAAATTTTTGGACGTGCACAACTTGTCTGTAAACAAATGCCGTGGCCAGGGATATGATGGTGCGAGAAATAAAAGTGGTATGCAGTGTAACACACTTGTCCTTATCACAGTTTTGTACTATAATATATAATTGTTTTAGTAAAATACAATGTGCTTCAATCGTTAATAAGACAAAGACAAGCAAATGTCGAATATGTACCTTGTGCTACACAAAATTTAGATCTACTACTAAACGAAAAACGATTCTGTTAAAGATATAGAAGCCATACAAAAATTTTATGATGTCATTCAAAGCTTGTACATATTTTTTAGTGAATTTTTTAGTGGCAAAAATTAAATACAGCAATACATCAAAATCAAATAATATCGTTGACACTTAAAAAACTATGTCCAACAAGGTGGGCTTTGCGATTTGACAGCGTAAAGTCTATTCAAATTAATTTATTATCAGTTTTGAAATGCCTATCTAATATAATTATTATTAAAAAAAAATGTGTAAAAAAAATTGATGCCATTCCCTTAAGAAACAAAATAAAAAGCCTTTGATTTCGTCCTCATGCTTACTTTTCAATCGCATGTTTCTAATTATGTTAACTTGGTTTCGAAATCAATCTAAAGTCAAAACATCGATATGGAAACGGTACAAAATATGTTAGATCATACAATACGAAAATTTCAGAATATGAGAAACAATTTTCAAACTATTCATGATGAAGCGGTTAATCTGGCTCAGCAATGGAAAATTCCAACCACTTTCAAACAAAAACGAATAAAAAAAGTTAAAACGTTTTTTGATGAAATGGCCACTGAGAATCCTATTCAAGACCCGTTACACAATTTTATAGTAACTGCATATAATGCATCTCTAGATATTATTATTCAACAATTGTCTGTTCGGTTTAGCAGCTTTAAAACTATAGCCAATTATTTTTATTGTTTACACCTTACTCGTATGTTAGAAATGACAGAGGAGGAAATAGTAAAAAATGCTGAAGAATTTCAAGCAAAGTATGCCAATAATATCTCTACAAACTTTTCTAATGAAATCATGCAACTGCGAAGAGTTTTTGGAAATTCTTTGACCAATTTAAACAGCATTAAAGAACTAGCCAATTTTATTTTTATTAAGAACAATTTTTTGGTAAGTAATTTTCCAGATGTATGTTCAGCTTTGTTACTATATCAGACTCTGCCAGTAACTAGCGTCACCGCAGAGAGGTCTTTTTCGAAATAAAAGATTATTAAAAATTATCTCAGGTCAACCATGGCTCAAGAACGATTGTCAGACTTGACTATAATATCGATTGAAAGTAAATGCGCTACTTCAATAGATATACATAACATAATAGATAAGTTTATTTCCACAAAAAAAAAGATTTTTTTATAGTTGAATAATAATTCACTTTATTAGTCGTTTCTGATGCAGGCTGTAAGATATAAATTCATGATTTAATTTAACCACTTAGGTATTTCTTTTTCCTTTGTATATTTAGCATTAAATAAGATTTTAAGTTATTCATTTAATTCTCGCTATCCGTATGTTAACATTTAATATTTCTCAACATTCTTAAGTACGTTACGTTACACAATCCTTTTGTTCTTATTATGCTTAATTAAATAATGATAATTATCATATATGATATCTGAGTAAGTGTAATACAAGATAACAGACAATGAATATTAATCATACATGTTTACATTCAATGCATAATAATTGTAAGTCTTGAAGATTCTAAAACAAAGGTCCCTTTTTAAAAATTTGCGGGGAGGTCAACCAGACGTTATGTCCGCCACTGCAGTCAGGTATAAAATAAAAACAATTACAATGAATAAAAAAAATCATGAGGCATTAATCAATCAGTTACTGCATTGTTGAGTATTTTTGCAATGTTAGTGAGAACCCATTTCATGCTGGTTGTGATGTTAAGTTCAAACAGCATAAGCTATTTGAGTGAATAAACTCAGTACAATGAGAGGATTAAAATCTCATCCTATTCATATCGTACTATGGATTAGTTACGCCGTAACACCCGTAGAGAAACCATCATTAGTGGCATTGTATAGAAAAATTTTTATGGTGCTTCTGTGTGTGTCAAGAGGTGTCAATTATATTAAAAGCACGTACACTGAATTATTGTGAACTAGTAGTAAAAGGTAGATAAAAATCTTTGCCTAATATTTAATCAAGTGGTAGAGTACACTTTATACAATTTTTATTAAATGTCTTATTGCAGATTCAAAGCCAATTCCTATATTTATTATAGTCAAAAAGGGATTACTGAGTAAATTAAAAAAGAAAATACTTCGTTTCTAAGTAAAGTTTTCAACACCTCCATTGCATACCATTGTGCTTTCTCAAATAGGTGAAAGAATACATTTTCAAATAAGTTAGCCCTTCAATCTATATTTTTTATTTAAGAAATGATTTGCTTTCAAATACTTTTAACCAGATACTTTGCATGGAAAAAACATTAAATGCGCGCTACGTTCTTCGACGTAGTCGGAAGGACAAACATTAAGAGAATGACCGGACACAATTGGCGAGTACGTGGGGTTTTACACGTACAAAGATTAAAAAAGCCTGTACATAAAAAAAAAGAAAATGATAGTGCTTATTAATACTTATAATTATTTCAAATAAGTAAATAAAAGCGCAGTGTAACAAAAAAAAATCAATAACCACAATATACATATGTCAGGAGAAACCAAAAAAAAAATATTTCTTAAAATGGCGAGCTGCCGTTTTTAAGTCACTGCCATATCTTAATTAACAAAAATTTACAACTCCAGCACCACCAGCTCTAAATCATCATCGTAAGCATAAAAAGAAAATCAGTAAATAATACGGTATTAATAATAAATAGCATCTCACATACAGATAATCATTTTACCACTACAAAATTTAGTAAGTGATAGAACCTGATAAATATGCTGTTTCACCAATTACATAAGACCCATCAAAGAAAATAGTGAATAAGCACTCACCCGCGCGTCTACGGTGTAGGATTCATTACACCCTCCCTAATGACAGAACGGTAGAGATGGGCCTGGGACCACGCAGTTCGTGTATCCTTTCTACCAAAAAAAAAGCGGCAATCGCTTAATCAATTAGGGGTCAATGTAATACATGGTCATATCCACCGGAAGAAGTTATAACAAGTATAGTCAAAGATTAGCTTATTTACGCAGAAAATTACATTTTATAAAACTGAAAACACTTACAACACAACGGTGTGCACGAAATTCCTTAGATACCGAAAACGACAATTATTTTGAGTCGTATGTAGAAAGAATAAAAATAAACTCGTTTGATAGCACGAATTAACATCAATCCCGGCGTTATCAAACGCAGGTGTTAAATAGGAACTTGAAACAATATTAACAAATAAGTTCGATCCATTATTTTAACGAGTCTTTATGAATGGGTTTTTTAAGAAGTACTTATACGCTATAGTAATGTGTATCAAGCCAATAAATACCTCAAACAAGGTACCGACTATTTAAATTATAAAGGAAACTTTCTAATTAATTCGCTGCAAATGGGTTTAAATGAAATTATAATAAAGCGTACTTATTGTAGGAATGTAAAATATACAGGATGGTGTTTGAGTATTGCAAGCAGAATCTATGTGAAGGTGTAATGATATAAAAGGGCGAATGATTTAGTACACCGTCGGAAGGAGAACGTAAGTAGAGTAAATTCAAGAATACTGGCGCCTCATTTCCCCCAGAATCCCTCATTTCCCCACACATCTGGACCAAAAAGTTTTCTTCGACTAACCATTTTTCATCTTTCGAGATAAATATATCTTAAATTTTTAATCTTTCGAGATAAATGAGCATCCACATTTCCACACACGAGATAAACCTATTTTTAAGATTTTTTTTACCGCTAACATTCTGGACCAAATAGTTTTCTTCGACTAACCAATGCATCTTTCGAGATAAACCTATCTTGTTTGGTATCAGTTAATATTAGATTTTTCTCAGCTACCCGAATTTCTAAGAATTTTTTAGATTGCACCATCCCCAAGAAAGCTACCCCAATTTTAAGATTTTGTACCAAGATCGATTTCTAACCGTCCATATAAATTTTTTTAGTCATGCGATACATTAAATTAGCTTAGAATTTTACGTACAATCCGAATCTGCAAACAAATTTGAAATCGGATCACGCCCTGCAAAGTTACCCCTTTAAAGCTCTCAAATCTTTGCGGTATACAAAAAGGGAGACGCTACATCTCTACAAATCGAAGAGGTGCACAAACAATTGATTGATCCCTTGCAAAATTACCGATTCCTAGTCACAAGGAATAGCGGAAAGAATCCTTACACGTACAACAAGGGTTAAACTTGAAAACAAAGGCTAGTTTTTAAAAAAAAAGATTAAGTTACCAGTTGACGACGAGCCTGTACATCTTTATTATACGGACGTGTTAGCTAGAGACGAATACGAAAATATATAAAAGTCGGTTATGGAGTAAAGTATAACCCCCAATTGATACGCATAGTTTAGGAAAAGTGTGTAGGAAGTTGATTCAGAAAACATTGACACAACCTAAAATAATAACGTTTATCCGGAGGCTAGAGGTCTAACAAGAGTTATAATTATTTTTAAAGTCCTTAGCATTTTTCTTAAGAAATGTAATAATTTTGTTCATAGAATACGTTCCCTACCTGTTGCTTCGTACGTGTACACAAATCAGGTGCAATCGGTACATATCCGAATAAGAGTAGCTCATATAAAAGGACTGTTCGCGTAGAAGTTATTATTTGTTGATTGTACGGTTTAAAGAGACAATATAATAAATATGTATAAAAACTTTGGAGAGGTTATTCGAAGATTTCGCAATGCTCTACGAGTAAAAAAAGCAGAATGTGGGCAACGCTTTTCGATAGAAGGAGAAAAATGTCTTATGTGTCAGTCATACGAGGAAGCAATACAGCACTGTACTGCAGTGTTATCATTGCCCGAGGATCTGGATGATTTTATGGAAATAATCGAGGAGATGGGGTTTATAAAACTGTTGGCAGATATTCAAATGGAATATATACTAAATTGTAAGTTTTAAAATAAAAATTTAACCACAACAACTGTTATCATAAGAAATGAATGATGTGAATTTAGAAATTATTTTTGTATATATTAGCTTGTTTATGTTTTAAAATATAAAGCATACATTGGTATTGTTTAATTTTTCAAATGTCCACGCAACTGAAATGGGTATCTAAGTTCTTATGAAAAGAATTATAACAAAGAGCGCTACATTTAATTTTAATAGAAATGAGTACAACTACGTGTTTGAAACTTACCTTTTAGTTTGATTTTTTTTTGTTCAACTTCTATGATATTACATAAACCAAGATTCTGCTACTGCTTCCGAGTAATTGTATCCTAACAATACCATTATATATAAATAAAACCCAAAACGTTTGAAACAATATTTATATTTCAATTCAAATACTTAACAGGTACACTTCACATAGAAATATATTTTTATTCATTAAAACTAATACACACACACACACACACACACACACACAAAAGTCACTTTTTCCTCCTTTTAATTGGCAAATGTGTAGTATACATATCCAAATTTTGCACACGATTTTCGTTTGATCTGAGTTTCGTATAGAGTGTAGCTTTTGGAACATTGTAGATTTCGGATGCTTCTGAACCAGTAATCCATCCTTTGTTTATTTCGTCAAGGGCTTTATTTAAATCCTCTTTAGTATACGATTTAAGTTGTCTCTTTCTTTTTCTGTCAGAAACGTCTGACTTGGAGTCTATGTTCTGATCTTTCGCATCAACATTATCATGTGTAGGTTTATCTTGCACTATTTTAGTATTTACCAGAGATTCATTAGACATACCATTCAAATGTTGGCTAGTTGAATTGTTTGATAAACTTTTTTTCATCTCCTTGACAACTTCTTCTAAAAATTTTATAGCATCTAAGGATATAATTCTTTCCCCGCTCATTTTTATTACAATGTTTACTTATCAAAATGCAAATGCAGACTATTCCAATTTCACAATTTCGAAAAATATGTATAAATATTTACCCCCGTCTAACTTTGTTCTCGTTTGATACATCCGATAATTATAGATGTAGCGCGTAAGCAAGAAGTTAATTGATTTTTACCGACGTGAATAGACTGGTATGAAATGTTACTCAAGGCTAAACGACGCTGGGTTCAAATAGTAACTTGATTCGTTCTAACTGAATTGCGGCGTTTATACGTTCTTTATGTGTTGCGGTCGATTGGTTTTCCAAATCCTTAATTTGTTCCCACTCATTGGCTGTAATTTTTAGTTCCTCCTGGAAATAAACCATCTCGATGTGCCTTTCGTTGTGTTTTTTTATGGCATCACATCCAGTAAAAACATTTTCGCACACACTGCACGCAATACTTAAGATGTTCATTCTAGAAAAATTATTGATTAACAGTTTTGAATTATACATGTAAATATTAATTTCTTCTACGTTTGCAAAATTCAAACTTAGACTTACTCTTCTTTGTCGATAGTCCTCACACGAAATTTTAAACCAAAGACTGAAAATTCAGTATTACTATTAATTACACTATATACGACTTTACGTTTTACAAAATAAACTTAAAATGAACTTTTGGCATCATTTCCCCCGTATTTATGTACATAGAGAAAGTATAAGTATAATTTATCCTTATATTAACCCAATTTAAATCAAATTATAGAATGTGTATTCCCGTATATTAACTAGAATTGTGGAAAGTGCTTTTATTAAATTAATAGTCAGACGTCATCGACAAACAATGCAAGGCTAATGATCATACATTTCACTAAATTTATTTAGAATATACGTCTTATATTGAACTACATTTAAAATAGATTATCGAACCACTTTCTAGGTCACCGTACAGAATTAATATATGTATTATACCTTTTGGTTTAATCATTTGTATGTGGATTCACTAATTGAAAATTTTAACAATTCTAGCCACTAATAAATATTTTTGGAGTTTAACTCTATTATCGAGCTAAATCTAAATAAAAATGCAAAGGTGTTTTGCTGATAGGTTTTTGAATATTAATACAATATATACAGGTCTTTGTTGGAACTAATTTTAAAAGACGTGATAATTAATTTCAATTCCCAGGAAAATTCTATACTAATTTATAGGTTACACCAGGGGTTTATCTCAAAAGACAGAGCGATACGGTTTAAAAATAGATTAAAGATGAATTATATACGGTGCTTGCAAAAGGTTATTCTGCAAATCAGTAAGGGGTCATTCGATTTGAAAAAATTTCCGAGGGATTTGAGAACCTGAGGAAAAACACAATAATAATTGAAATCTTACACGATGGTATATTAAAAATACTGCTAAGAGTAATTTTGTTTAATAATTCTAAAAATGGCGTTGGTGGTTAAATACATACAGGTAAAACCCACTATAAAACAATTATAGACGTCACTTTTCCAGTCAAGACTTGCATATAACGCCAACTAATATAATAAGGAGCTGCGCACGCTCGACTATCGGCATAAAAGGCGAGAGCCATGTTCCAGTGCATTAGTCGTCAAAGTATCGTCGAGTTTGATTAAAATTATAAATTAAAGATGAATTTTTCTTGTGTTGACGTTACAAGTGATGTGCGAGTACCACAATTAAATATCAACCAACTAGTTGGTAAGTCAACCTATAGGTTAGGCGAATTTCCTCCAAATTATCACCACCATATATTAGAAGTTGGTTTTGATTTATATGGTGGTCTTCAACCTGCCATCCAAGTTATTTGCTGTAGTGGTATGTGTGCTGATTCTACGATAACATTCTCTTACTTCGATTGGAAGAAATTGTGTACTTTTCAAGTGGAATTTCAAATTCGCCAATTTTCTCGTGACGTGCTAAACAGTCGATTAAATGGTTTGACTACTGGAAACGATGTTGTTGAGATACAATTGGATTAAGATTTCAAATTGCAGCTGAGCACAGCCTTTAATAGAAGTATATGGTTTTTGAACAATTTTGAAAAAGAGAATTTATATAATATGGAGATTACGAAAGATGGGAATATTATTGTGCTACCTGCGTACGAGTGCATCAAGCTATTAAATTTGCGAGAATTGATCTGTTTTAAAATGGCTGAGTTAAGGTGTAGAAACTTTTCAGAATTTTACGAAAAATTTGTTGGTGATATAAAAAAAGTATGTGGAAATACGACGGAGGAAGAAAGGGTTCAAACGTTATTAGAGGGAGAGAGCAGTGCCAGTATTTCTCTGTCTAATGATTGCAGCAATTTAAATTACTTGACAGTTTTGGAACTTATTAAATGTTCCCCCATTCAGTACTTAAAAGATGCAACTGCAAGGCAATCGCTTGCGCAAATGTTTAGAGATTTGGCTATCCCAGATTCGCCAGACTCTGGTTACCACAGCGGTTTATAGATGTTATCAATACGTGTATGTATTCTATTAAAAACATTATATTTTTCTTGATAAAGTTTGTTTTTACATATTTGTACTGCCAACATTACCATAAATTATTAATAGACGTTTTAAACTATCCTGTTTTTATTTTTAGGTTTAAAGTGGTGTACCCCGCAAATAATAAACACAATATACCGCATGTTAACAAAAAGTTGTGGGGAAATTTAAAGACGAGTTTAACGGTGACTTGGTGTTAGAATTTGTAGGTAGTAAGGCTAAGTCCTACTGTATTGTGCGCGAGAAGGACACGATTAAAAAAGATTAAAGGGATCTCACGAAGTGTAGTTAAGTAAAACCGAGGGTCTTACAACCTATAACGAGCATATATCCCAAAAAGGATGGGCATCCAGCTACGCAGCAGTGCGTGGGAGAATAAGGATTCTCTCCAATAAGAAATTAAAGTCATTGGTAATGGTAGAAATGTTAAACCTATAAAGGCGATTAGTAATTGTGGTTTAGTGACCGCGTTTGTGCACTCTTCGAGTGTCTTCGGCAATCTTCGATTGTTTCCAAAGCATGCCATTTTCGAAAAATATGGCGTAGAAGTTATTTAAAATTAAATTGCTTTATTAGTAAGTATTCTTTATACAACAAGTTCGGTGTTTCCCTTAGTAAAGTGTTTATTTAAAATTTGTATCCTGCAATTATTCATCAATTTCTAATACACAAACATAATTAATAGAAAGCCCAAAAAAAGAAATTATATACAGTTTTCACATGTGATTCACATGCTCGTTAAGAAATTGATTTGAAACGACTTGTATTTTCCAAGCATTTAGCATCGAGCATATCTATTGTATTTCTCAAATCATATACCCGCTAATTAATAAAAAAGAAAGGCTACTTTCACTATACGTCACATAATTGTAAAGCAATTAGTTTGTCCTCTATGCTACTTTCACTATACGTCACATAATTGTAAAGCGATTAGTTTGTCCTTGTCTATGTATTTTCCAACTATTTAGCATTGTGCATGTAATTATGTTAAAACCAGAAAAATTTTAAGTCATGGGTTTTTGCGACATTCTGAGAAAAGCACATTACTGTTTGAAAAATGATTTTAAATACTAAGCACTTATGGCTTATAAAGGACTCATTTCTAAAATCTCCACGGTTTTTGATTTTTGGAGATGTTTGGTTTAAGCATATGTCATAGACGAGCAAAAATTTTAATAAGATTTGAGAGCTTTAAAGGGGTAACTTTGCAGGGCGTGATCCGATTTCAAATTTGTTTGCAGATTCGGATTGTACGTAAAATTCTAAGCTAATTTAATGTATCGCATGACTAAAAAAATTTATATGGACGGTTAGAAATCGATCTTGGTACAAAATCTTAAAATTGGGGTAGCTCCCTTGGGGATGGTGCAATCTAAAAAATTCTTAGAAATTCGGGTAGCTGAGAAAAATCTAATATTAACTGATACCAAACAAGATAGGTTTATCTCGAAAGATGCATTGGTTAGTCGAAGAAAACTATTTGGTCCAGAATGTTAGCGGTAAAAAAAATCTTAAAAATAGGTTTATCTCGTGTGTGGAAATGTGGATGCTCATTTATCTCGAAAGATTAAAAATTTAAGATATATTTATCTCGAAAGATGAAAAATGGTTAGTCGAAGAAAACTTTTTGGTCCAGATGTGTGGAGAAATGAGGGATTCTGGGGGAAATGAGGCGCCAGTATTCTTGAATTTACTCTACTAACGTATCAAATCCCCCCCCCCCCTCAGTAAAATTAAAAGGTCGGAGTAGGAAAACAAAAGTAACAAAGCAGGCAATACAGAACCAACAAAAAGCAAAAACAATAGAAAAAATAGTTTAAAAAACTGAAGAAAAAGCAAAAAACCCAACAAAAATTTACGCACATTCGGTATGAAAGACCAATACACACTAACAGGATGAACCAAAAGAAAACTCGCTTAATAAAACTACAAGAAACACTCAAAAATCAACAAAAAGAATCTTCATTCGACTCGAAGAACCAAGGTACCGGACAAAGCTCAAAATCGAAGAGAACCACAGGGAAAGATAATTAGGTAGTAGCAATGAGCGAGGGTAAAGTTATAACAGCATCAACACTGTCAAAGTCGTCGAAGGACGAAGGTCTTTTTTGCAGAAGAACCAAAAGTAAAGAAAAAAGCGAGGAAGAAAACCAACAGCAATAGTCAAAATAAGACAAAAATGCCAAGCTTGAAAGTAAGCCAGAGAACAACAAGAGTGCTGGATAAAAAAAATTAAAGTACTTTAAGCTGTGGTACGAAAGAATCGTATCAAACAAAGATCCGAAGAAAAAATTACTAACTAGGCCTAAAGTCGACTAAGTCGTGGTTTTCGAAGAATGGAAAAAAGATCTAGACGCACATACCACAGGACTAAATATTGAGCTTAAAACGTTTGCGCCGCCAGCAGGAAAACGAAGTGAGGTCAAGAACATTAGGATTTTACCGACATACATTTTCATGTTCTGGATCAGCATAGAATATGTTCTGCCTCTTTTGGGCAGTTTTCTGCAAAACAGGAACAACAGGGGGTGTAGTAGTTGTAGCACGCGGTTGAGGTGGCGGCAAGGGTGGTTTAGAAAACTCAAAGCGCTGAACTGTTGTTTATTATAAATTTTTTGTATTTGATAAAGCTTGAAGGACCTGAATGTGATAACTAAGAATATTTAGAAGAAAAATATTGACGTGAAAAATAAGTTGAGCGCTAATCCCTGCCCAAAGACATATACCACATAAACTTACCAAGTTATCCAAGATTTCTTGTACAGCGAACCATGCGGAACTTGTGGAAGCATGTTACGTTGGCTCGTAGCCGAACCGTGCGTAACACAAAGACATCACGGAATGACCGGGCTCAATCGGAGATTGGGGGGGGGGGTTGTAGAAAGTAGACTAACATATAACGTACGGGGCTATAAGGAATTAGTAACAATACCTGAAAAAAAAAGAATTGGAATAGCAAACCTGCAATAAAAATAATTAAGTAAACCTGAAAAAAAAAGAATGTAAAAGAATGTAAAAACGTTTGGATAATCTATATAATATGACAACGGTAAAAGCAGTACAAAAACTTTTAATACAAAGTGAAGTAATATTGGGGAGTAGCAGAAACGTTTCCTCACACACCAATTTAACATAAATCAGACAAAATTTTAATAAAAGATAAATAGATAAGCACAATTGATGAGTAATTCAGCAGTATTAGTCTTTCTTTTTTTTCTATGTTTTAGAATAGCATGCAAGTCTTTTGTAAAAAATAGCAGAACGACAAAGATATGGTAAGCAACGGATAGATATTTAAAGTAATAAGACAAGTAGTAAAAGTTCACTTACAGAAAGTCCTGCAGTAACGAAGTACTTCACCCTTGATTGTGATGGGGTTGATAGAATTTAGTACACTTTACACTAACGAAGCACTTTACCACACTTCACTGGTGTTAGCCCCAGACATTATCATACTGAATGGAACCATGTGGCATTGATAACTTTCTTGTTAATTCTATTTTCGGAGAAACCAATTTCGAAAATATTTTGCAACACAAATCGCAGAAATTGTAATAAAAATTTAGAATTTAGAATCACGGACTTTCAAGGCACGAGGGAATGCATTAAACTAACAGCAAACGTGAGGTGTTTTATTTGCTACATATGGTAACAAGGAAAAATCTAATGCTTTTGCATAACGAAATTTGCACCAACAGTTCCATTATAAAAAGATAAATCAACAAAACCACTATTAGTCTAACACGTGCAAACACTAAGCAAGTCCGTCAACTGTTCTTCGTCCAACATTATACAAGAATTAAACACCTAGGAATATAATTGAATAGGTTATGATTACCAATTCAAACTCCGCACGAGTAAATATTTCGAATACGCAAAACCACTTTAAAAACCTATTATCAGCACTTTATAACAAATTATATACCGTTCTTTGTATTTTATCACAGTTTATTTAGTGAAAAACGAGCTTGGCTCCAACAAACAACATCGCGTTTTTCCACACTCTCTTCAAAGCAAAAGCAAACAGTAAACTTTTTATTGTACACGAAAAACAACTCAAGACACAATCAGCCAAGCAACGCGTATCACTCAAAGTACTTAATATACCGGAAACCAAGAACAAAAACCGACCACGCATCTGTTCATAACCGCTCGTGGTTATTACCAGCGCACTTCTTCTCAATCCAACAAGTTACAGACAAAAGCCTACCTCTTTCAAAGGTAATCAGAACTACACTTCTTATCTGTTTATATTTAGACTCGTATATCCACATAAGGTACAAATTATAATACGATGCACTTTATAATCAATTATAAGCGGTTTATAATTTTAACTAAGTTAGAAAGCAAGTTACGAATAATTCTCATAAGGAACGAAATTTACATATAGTAACCAAAGACAAACTAGAACTCAAAACACAATCAGTAAAGCAACAAGGAAACAGCATCTTGAACGTAATATCGGAACCAAAAAAACAAACTCACTACTCGTAATTTATATGAACAAAACACACCTAACAACCACGCTAATCTGTTTAATGTAAAAATAGTTGTTTAACATAACACCTGAGCTTCTCTTATCTCAAACGAGAATAGATAGCATAAAGACGAATTGTATACGGCGAATATTTATTTATTTATTAAGGAAAATCGACGTTATACAACCAGCTATACAAAACGATGTGTTTTGAGTACGCTGACATTAAGGGAACGTAACAAGCATCACACTTAAACACATAATAATTAAATTTATATATTGTTTACAACAATTTGCGAAAGCGATGTAATTTATAACTCTGCTAGACAGTCCTAGCAGAACGAGTTCACATTAGCGAATGAATAAATTCCGAACCGTAATCGGTTGGTATGATAGGTAACTCGTTTGTTTATGCAGCAGCGCATCGGTCATGAGAAAAGCGCCAAACCAAGCGCGTTATGGAAGAAAGTTGTTTGTTTTTAGGATTGGTTGTAAGAAAGTCAAAAGGGTAGAAAAGGAAACATCATGGGTTGTAAGAATATCAACGTTAGAAAAAGGAAAAGTATTGGCTGTAAGAGAATTAACCTTACAAGAAGAAACACAATCAGAGAACACTTCAGTTACTTTAGATAAAGGGACAGAAGCAGATAAAATTTCATCGACATTAGATAAAGGAATAGCAGTATCACCGTTAGGAAAGAAAACAGCATTGGCTGTAGGAGTATCAACCTTAGGAAAAGGAGCAGAATCCAATAACACTTCAGCAACATTACATAAAGGAACAGAATCAGCTAGAATTCAATCAACCTTACAAGAACAAACAGTATCAAATAGAACTTCGTCAATGTTAGATAAAGGAATAGAATAAAGTTTATTAACACTAAAGAAAGGAGCAGAACCAGGTTAACCTTTGTTAACATTGGGAAAAAGAGTAGCATCAGGAAGAACTTCATCAACATTACATAAAGGAACATCAGGTAGAATTTCATCAGATAAAGAAGTAGAATTTGGTTGAACTTCGTCAACACTAGATAAAAGAGCAGAATCAGGTAAAACTTTGTCGACAACAGCAACATGCATTATAGCTACGGGTTCACTAACTTCAACAGGACCTTTCCTATCCGTATTAGAAGTTATCGTCACTTCAGCTACAGCTGTTATTGCAGACACGACGGAAATTTCTTGAGTAGAATCGTTTAAGAAAGCAGGAATAAGTTCTAGCTGTAAATCACTAATTTTAAGTATGGGTTGCAATGGTGGTGGAGGCACAGTCAGGGGTGTAAGTGAAAACGTAGAATTCATTTGATCATCGTTTAAATCGCAAAGGACATAAGAAATTTGGTTCTTATTAGTAGAGGTTCGGTAAGTAGAGGCGTGATAGCCGTAAAAATCAATATTATAATTTGAAGACACATATGGTTGAAAAGGATATGATATGATGGCAGTACGACCGGCAGAAGGAGGTGCAGAAGAAAGGACGTAGAACTGGGGACGGACGAAATCTGGTTCCTATCGCTAAGGACAGAATTCGGAGTATTGTTTGAAGTCATATTTGTCGAAGAAGGGCATGTTTTGGTAATAGTAGTAGAATGACCTGCATGAGGTACTGAAGAGGACGCAGAATTATAAACAGAAGAAATGTGGCTCTTAGCTGAGGACAGAATTTGAAGTATTATTCGAAAACCTATTAGTAGTAGGATGACAGTGCGGACAGTGGTGGCGAGTGACTACCTTATCCCGCAACCATAGCAATGGAGTACTTTAGGACGAGAACAACGTGTCGACACATGACCAGGGTTGTTGCAATTAAAGCATATTACCTGACGAGTAGGAGCAGAACTAGGAATAAGAACAGTAGAAAGTACAGAAGAAGTATCTGATATACCCGTAGGCGTAGGAGAAATCTTAACTACTCGGTCATGTGAGGCAAAAGTATTTTTCTCAATTGTAGCAGGCTTATAAGCAAGATCCGATTCAGCAGTAACAGTATGTTGGTCTTGACTATGTGATACGAAATTATCGACCAAAATCCTTCAGACATTCGTTTTTTAATTCTTGTAAGGAGCGGACGGTTGGCAAATGGTCTCAACAAAATGGAGCAAAGTTGTGAAGCACAATAAATAATTGATCCCTCCTACTTGAGAGATTCATACCACTGAAACAGGGACTTGATACACGCGAAATAGTTCGTGATGCTTTCGAATGCTGTCTGCTGACTATTACAGATATTATTAAACACCCTTATCTTATAATCAGCCATTTTAAATACGAATAATAAAAAAAGGGTAGAAAGTAACTAAACTCGAAAAATCCTTCAAAAGAAAATTATTGCGAATACAGGACAATTTAAATCATATCCAACGGATAAACTTCGGGAACACTAATAAGAGTGGAGCAACAAAATAGAAACTAGGAATAGGAATAGGACGCCAGCGTTTTCAACGGACTAGAATTATCGGTGAAGACACAATTCCGATAATCGGAAATGAGTCAACCAATGATATTGAGCGATCAAAGAAAAAAAATAAAACTAAAGTTTAAGAAGATCGAACCCAAGCAAAGAAAAAAAAAATCGATCCCCATGTGAGGAACTTCAAAAAGCAGAAAGAAAAAAAAATACCAGTTCAAACGTAAAAGGAAAAAAAAATAAGTAGCGTCAGGCCGAAAAATGCCGATAATGTAGGAAATTAAGCAAAACAAAGTCGGTTAAAATCACAAATATTTTATATATTTATAAGATTGTCACTAAGTGACCATCATCAGTAGGGAAATCACTTAAAAACAGTTAAAATAAATTGGTTCTTTAAAAGTTTGTATGAAGACATTCTCCTCGCCATGTAGGCTAAGGTGAAGTTTTTCAACCACTTATTAATTTATTAATCTTTTTTCGAAATTTAACGATATTCCTCTCATCACGCATCATTACAACTTAAAAATGAGCCAACATAAGCTTTGAATATTTATTGGTTGTCAAGACAACATATTGAACGAATCAGATAAAGTTATAAGCACCTTATCGGTGTTTAAGAAGGGTTCCTTATCTTTAACTATTTCAATTGATTCATAAACATTCAATGAAGGATATATTGACATTGCTTTTAACAATTTAACATTTTCTTGTTTCATATGGTGATTGTTTTAAAAACGTTATTTGGAGGTTAGGGATCTTTTATATCTACCATATTTACCATGTTTTAGATCTACTTCTTACATTCCTCTTAGTTCAACCGATATATTTTTTAATACATCTTGGTCACAATAAGCTAATTTCATAAACTTCAGATTTTTAAAACTTGTTTTGAGTTATCTGAAGATCTTTAACCTTATATGTACTATTAAAAGTAATTATAAATTTAACTTTTTGAAAACCTTCTAAAACCTCTAGTAGTTCCATGAAAAGAAAGTTTAATGTACACTATCATTAGTGGTTACAAGGTCATTAGTATAAAGGTGCATTCCTATTCATATATATTTTCAGAATTCTATTTATAATAACAGTAGAGAAACAAACTATTATATTCCGTTATTATCTAATAGGTGCCTCTTACTTATTAAACTTGTCTTTATTAAAAAGTCACTGCCAGATAACTGGCAAAATATACTAATGCGTAACTTAACGCGTTATAACATTTCTATTTGTAAAAGAGTTGTATAAGCGTCAACAAAAAATTTAATGTGATATCACCGAACCAGAGAAAGTGTATATCGTTTAACAAAAACCTCTTAATTGACACAAAGCCCAATAAAAAAAGAAAAAACCAGCAGTTGATTTAAAATTACGTAAGTTCTACCGCTTTATCGTTTGACCGATAGGGGGGAGAGGACTAATTTTGAAAGTTGAAAACTGCAAAAAATTACGAAATATTTGGCAGACGATAAGGAGTTTGAGTAAAAGATAATAGGTACTTATTTTCCCATATTCATACCCAAACGATTTGATAAAACTGGAAGGCAATTCTAACAATTCTTATTGACAACAATACGACCGAGTGAAAAAGGTATGGCAATGGCTGAATGTAGATTATACAGCACGCGGATTTGTATTTGGTGCCTTGTATTCTAAAACTAATAACAAATATATAAGGAATTGGTATTTGGTATGATTTTGGTCAAGATCCCGTATACCTAATGTTTTTTTATGGAAATAATTTGTATGGTGCGGCTGTCAGATTGTATTGGTGCGGGGAATTCAAATGTTTACAAAAATACACATAGTAACATTAGATAGCGTGTTCGACTTAGTTTACACTATCATAAGGGCATCTTCTAACAACAATATACTGTGGGACAAAATTTCATGGTGTCTTTTCGAGAGGTTAGGGAGGAATTTAAAAAGGAGGTACCAGTGAAAAATGTGATTCTTCATGCTCGCGCCAGGTAGCCTTTAGCACCTGCAGGTTGTAGAGGACCATTCAAGTGTCATCTACATGATCGCCTTACAAATTTGTTGCGGATACTAACCTGCAAATGAACGTTTCATTACAGTTAGCCCACACCATAGATAAATGTTGAAATGCTATCCGCACGGTATACAAGTTTTCCATCAATATTAATGTTAATTAAGAAAAACGAGTTTGCTAGTGCGAATTGTCCAAGAACTTCATTGAGTATAATGTTGGTATTTTCGGATGGCGTTTCTGCATTGATAAAGCGTGATTTCATACTAGATGGTATGTTAATAATAAAAACTTCTGGACCTGTGATTACTAAAAACCGTAAATTTTTGTTGAATTTGCTTACAAATACTAGACGCGTGGAGTAAAGTTTTATGGCGACTCATTGTGGATTCCTTTTTACCAACTGATCTAACAGTTCATTGCCTTACTGCGACAGATCAAGCGAGACTGCTATTGGCAACAATGCAGCACCATTTGCCATACAATTCATTTTCTTTCGCAGTCTGTCTGTTTCTCTTTCTATCATGGAGATTACTGGAAATTTATGGTAAGAAAATTATTTTTTACTGGATTGTGGCAAGCAAAATCCCCTGTTTCAATAGTGCTGACTTTTTGCTGTTGAATCACTTGAAAGATTCTGTTCATTAGATAAAAGTCACACACTCTGCAGGAATTGGAGACAAACTACGAATGCCATCTGTAAAATAAATAGAACGTTAAATAGAATAGTCATAAACACAATCAAACGTGTTGAGAAGTGAATTGAAATGGGTGAGCATGATTCTTAAAACCGTTTTGTAATTTGTTGTAATACATGTTATGGTTAACAATGGCGTCTGTTTTAAGTTAAAGACACTGTATATTAAGATCGAGAAATTTCGTATGGATCTACTAATTCCTAGATGCTTGGTTCGATTTCCTACATGAACCGACAGAAAAATATTAACTAAGCATTTTTCATAAAAATGCACCTCCTTCGTAAAGTTTAATTGTAGGTCTCATGTGGTTATGTATGTTGTCACGCACGTTAAAGATGCATACCTTGCTAGGAATAGCAAGGGTTAGGCAAAATTCTAAATTTCCTGGAAAAATCGAAAAATTGCGTCCTTGTGTATACGTGAACCGTTCTACAAGTAAGAACTAATTTTACATCGTGTTCGTGCAGCGTATCAGGTACCGAGGAATCGTCAGCTACTTTCGGCAGACCCTCCATTACTCTGCCATAGATTTCAACTCATTGTCTGCGTCGATTGATTGGTTATGCTGCATTATTTGCCATTACATAATAATTCCGCTTCATGTGAAGTGCGTTTTGTTATTCACATTTTAAACGCGTAAAGCATGCGTTTCGCTAAAATTAATGGATAAATTGTTGAAACATGTGGGGATTTAGTTATGACTGATGGGGATGTGCGTAAGTGGTGCAAACTGTACAACCAAGGAAGGACACGTTCATGATGGAGATCTATCTGGGCGGTTTACTGCCACAGAATGACACGCCACCGTTGCGTCACCTAATTCAATTATTGGAAATCTGTCTCCAAGATCCTGTTATTGGTGAAATCCGTTACCCTACCGTTTGTGGAAGACTACCGCAGTGTGAAACATAAACAGGTTTTACTTAGCTATGCTAGATAGATTTTGGATCTTTGGGAGCTTCTTTTTAAAAAACATTTATTTCGAAAAACACTTCTATCAAATTTAGTTTAATACGGTAATTATAAAAATGGATTACTTCTTCTATAACGACTTGTACGTTATGTTTATTAACGTGACTTAATTTAATTGACAAAAAAAACAAAGTTAATATTTTAACAATCAATAATTACCAATGTGTAGGTTGAACTACCAACAATGTTAAAGTTATAAAGTTCGAAGTCTGACTGACAATCAGGGGCTCCGCACAGTATTTATGTAGCCTCTGACCTCACTTTATTTTGTGAAAAAATGCAGATCTTGCTGTCTGCAGTTTCTCGATAATCATACAATGTCTTATTCTAAGTAATTTTAATTAAGACTGGTTTATTGCAGATCATTCTTTCTGTACCTGCAGTATCAAGTTGCGTCTGGAATACAAAGTAGCAGTTTCCTTTTTTATTTCTGATATGAACTCTGATTAACCGTTAATTATAACCTTCATTTAATACAATGTAACATTCTATCGCAAAGACATAGTAATTACATTTATTCTTATACCGATGTATTTTAATATGGGGATATGTAACTCGCTGTCTTTGATTATTATTGTTTACTTTTATAAAGATTAGTCAGTAATATTTATGAACTTAAGGAACTGTTTTATTTTCTGCACATAGAATTTAGTACATTCGACGTTTGGCCAGTTGCTCTCTAGTGTGGGACTAGGTTGAATTTAGTACTTAATAATTTGCAATAAACGATTCTTTTTATTTGTTACCTTTTATGTGCTGTTTTATTCGGTAGAATCAAAAATTTCACAATTTTAGATTACTTAAAATTTACGTATGGCGTATTAAATTTAGTTGTAAATGATGCTGCTAAATGCTGTTTTGGTGATGCGTTCTTCTCTGCTTAGTACTAAATCTGTTCGTTCTTTTCTCCGCAACAACGCAACGTTGGGAAATGCTCCTACGCCACTTACCATCTCTAGCGCTCAAACCACTCGGTGATACAAAATGGGAGAGCAGAGTCAATGCTTTGCTTCCCCTTTGTTATCAGTCAGGTGAAGTACATTATGTTCTTACAGACATTGTTGAAAATACCCAACGTACAGGAAATTAAGGAAATGTTCCACGATTTAAAGTTCAAGTACCTGCCAAACAAGTTGGAACATTTTCATTTGTGGCATTTCTTGTAGTGTGATACAACATTTTGTATAAAATTAATTTAACCAGCAAAGCTACTCATGCAAAAGAATTTGATTTAGCTGCTGCTACAAAGCACTTTTACAAAACAAAGGAATTTCTTGAAAATTCTAAAAGTGAGGAAGGTTTTGAGAAGATGCTGGTAGATACCAGTGATATTGCAAAAAAGCTTGATATTCCAGCCTCGTTTGAATCAAAGTCAACGCCAAAGCACTTGATAACAAGGACAAGAAAGTTTTCATTCAAGACGAGGAATGAACCGATATAAGTCGCAAAACAGAAGTTTAAGATAACCTTTTATTTTGCAATCAGCTCAGTTAATGAGCAGTTCAATCAGATGCAGGAAATTAACTTAAAGTTTGGGATTTTGAACAATATTAAAACTATAGAGGAAAAACACTACCCAATTTGTCCTTGAACTGTGCATAGATTTGAAAAAGCATTAACGAATTATGGAATTATGTGGTTAGCTGCAAGTTATTGCACGACGCGTCACTAAACAGTCGACGTTAAAAGAGTTCTTGACTTCATTTTACAATCTGACTTGCAAGGAAAGTTCTGCTAAATTTGTTTATCGCTCTACAGGTTCTACTGAAGCTACCGGTATCGATAGCTTCAGGAAAGAAGAGCTTCTCGAAGATTAAGCTCATAATACTTATATCAGTAATGTATGACACAAGAAAAACGGTAACACTGGCAACTATTTTAATCAAACAGGAGTTAGCACAAAACACCGATCAAATCCGTTGGTTTCAACATTTGCAAAGTCAAGGCCAGAAAAAAAATATAAACTTTGTCGTAGGGCTCATAATAGTTTCGCATGGGGCAATAAAAGCTCTTACACCAGTCGTGGCTTTGGGATGAAAGTGTAGTGCTGGATTCGAAACAACTGGATGTGTAGAAGTAACGTGTTCTCCGTTTCACAGAGCCAAATGTATTTAAAAAATTTACTCAACCCCAGAATGTTGAGAAAAATAACTTCTAAATAAAATGTCTGGTGTCTTGAAGGGCAGGCCGAAGTAACAGCAATTGAGACGAGAAGTGGGTGACATTGTGTTGAAATTGAAAAGATATTGAGCGAGTTATGGACATTATATGAGCTTATTCGAGTAAATATTTGACGTTACCGGAATTCTACTGTAGCACGTTGTCGATGTATTTGATGGAGTGTGTGTGTTTGTGCGTGTGTGTGTTTTTGTGCGTATGTGTGCGTGCGTATACGTGTGTGCGCGCGTGTGTGTGCGTGTGTGCAGGTGTGTGCGTGTGCGTGCGTATGTGTGCGTGTGTGAGCGTTGGCGCATATGTGTAATCTATACCTCATCAATTGTGAATAAAATATGCAGCTACTTCATGTTTTCATACCGAACAACCAAAAATATTTACAAATTTCAGGAATATCTGATGTATATTGTGGAAGTTATGCGTGCAGCAAGGATTTCACGTTTGTGCGTGCGCAAAGTGTACCATTAATCCATGAGCGTTGAAAATCATAAGTGACCATCTAAGGTTTAACTTTTACAATTTTATTAAAATCGAAGAGAAAGTGTAGTTAATATGATCAGATGAGGAAGAAATTCATTTGACATCATCTAATGGTCAAACCTAAACTGTTCTCCAAATTTTATCAAATTCGGACTATTAGTGAGAAATTGCGGGTTAAAGGATTTTACGTTTGCACATGCGTATGGCGCACCATTAATTCGGGAGCACCGAAGTTTATTACAGACCATCTAATACCTAATGCACATAATCCCTAAAATTTTATCAAAATCGGATAAAAATTGTAAAAGTTGTGCGTGGTACAATTTTATTTTTACTTTTGTGCATTCACAATGGCTATTAATGATCCGATCAAGATAAAATTGGTTTGCGATCATTTAAAAGTCAATTCTCAGCTATCCTAGATTGCAATTTGAATGATTTCAGGTTTACACGTGTGCAAGGCGCACCTTTAATCTGAAGGTTGTGAAATTTATTGAAGACCATCCAAGACCGAATCTGCATATTCCTTTAACATTTCATCAAAATCCGATGAAAGTTGTGGAAATTATGCTGGTTGTAAGAATTCCAGAATACACAGACAAGCAGACAGACAGGAACAGACAGCCAGACAGACAGACAAACAGACAGACAGACAGATAGACTGAGGCACGGATTCAAATTACGTCAGAAGAGGCGGAAACGTAAAATACGAGTGGAAAATGTTGATCTTGGATGGAAAAAATTATCTCCAAAAAGTGAACACAATATTCGGAGGGAAAAAAAATTTCGTTGTACCTTCGGGTGGAACATTGGAGATTTCTAATTTACATTAGTTCCAAACCCATATCGACACAGTCGATCATTACATACTTATTTGCGTACTTTTTCGTGTCGTGCAGGATTGAAAAAAATTAAATGTTTGTGTACTTAACTTGCAGTTCGATATATTGGAAAAACTAATTTTAAGCTGCGGCCTGCTTGTGCTGTGTTGCGTATGTTCAGGAATCCAATACCTTTGTTTCTGTTGCAAGCAAAAATAATTTCCATATGAGTTATGAGCATGCGTTAACTAAGTATACATAGTACATATTAACCTACGATGAGTAGACATTTCCTCTAACATGAACATGTTTTCAATTACAAGCTTTTCCGAATAAATCCTTGTGCTGTTATTTTCTTAAATATCAGAAAACAAAAGTATGCGATAATTAATCCTAAATTCATAAAGGGCGTTTTGCTAAAATTGCGCCTACCGCTTTACATGACTACATCGTCCTTAATTTACGTAACTTCAGAAAGTTCCTCTTAACAATTTCTCTATAAAAAAAGAATCTAAAGTTGATACGGAAATATCTACGACAAGATTTCATTTTTTTATAAGAAACAAATTCAATTCAAATGCGGTTTCCAGATCAAAATAAGTATTTGAGTATCCTAATCTTGAAGCGATGTTAAACATTAAATGAGTATGTTATGAGTAATTTATAATGCATGTATCCAAAAGAATAAATCCGGAAATCGAAATGAAAGACAGCAGGTATAAATAACCATATCGAACCATCAATTCGTCATTGATTACCATTCAGAGTTATGACAGTCGTATTCGTGACTGTGAATACATCTAGTTAACCATTCATACACGTTAACAAAGCAAGAATCCCATATATTAAAAGAGAGCAGATCGAAAGCTTGCAGCATCCTTTATGGCTTTGCAAATAAGGTCTATTTTATTTTTGCATATTCGAACCTCAATATATCAAATATAGATACACAATATGAACCATACCCTTTTTTGCATATTTTTTCGTGTATATAACCCTTTAAAAATTTCCCACCCCTAATAATGTATGCGCGTTACCCTAGTCCTGTCTTCAGGGTGTTTTTTATTGTGTATACCTAACCCTTTCACCCCAGAAGCTGACACCAACCTATTATTTTCTATAACAAAAAAACGTATCAAACGAACTGTGTCAAGATTTCTTTTAGTCGTATACAACCCTGACCTTTAAATTATAATTCAGCTTCCGAAAATAATATGAAGCTTCCGTTAGCTAAAACGGTAAAAGTATTTATTACCTACCTACATAAAGCCATTCGCGACCATACGCTAAGGGTAGTGCTATTTGATATTCATGTATAACCTATTTACATCTTGATGATGAAAGTTCCGGGGTTGGTTCAATATTTAAGAGAGAAATTGCGGAGGTTGCAATCACTCTGCAATTTCCTAATTACGCCACCTAAGGGTTTATAACGTTTATTGATAATTATTTATTCAGAAGCGCTTACTGCAATGACACATGACTGTGTGGCATTTATACAACCCTATATAAATTATTTCCACCTCTAATTAAGAACTAGTCGGGGAAATTATTATAGGGAAGCGTTTTCAGTTTCATTGCAGTTATATATTTTGCTTAAGAAGTTTGTTTTCTTTTATGAAGGGTTGTCGAATTGGACAAGTGTCGAAACCAAAACGTTGCAGTATAAATTTATAATTTGAGAGACCGGTCACAAAACATAAATTTTCTAATGTACTTTCACATCTCCAAACCGTTGATGTCAATCGAAAATTATTACAGGTATTGCTTTTTCATTATGCATTTAATTGCTATCCAACCCTGTAAAGGTTAATACCCGTAATAAATTGCTTACGATTTAGCGTAACACTTTTTAACAACTCTATAAAAGTATTCGCAAGCTTTGTATATAATATTTTAAGATAAACAGGGCTTCGGAATGTAAAATTATGTAATCGGATAAAGGTAACAAATATTCATCTTGATGTCAAAACGTTCTATAAGTTGTGCTTAAAGGTTTAACAGAAAAATTACGTTTAAGAAATCGCAAAATAAAATTGAAACTTACCTTACAGCGAAATCATACGTACACAAAGAGAAGATCACAAGCCACCAATGAAAAAAAGTGATATAAGAATCTTAGGTGTATATACATATTTTTGTTAAAATTTAAATTAAACAATAACACTCAACGCTAAAATAAAACAAAAAAAAATTGATAAATGTGCAAATAACAATACCAAGCTCTACATGCACTCAAACATTAGTACATATAAAAATCTCGTAGGCCATGGTTTTGATATTATTTAGAAGCAACTGATGAACAGTCACACATACACACATACGCATACACACACACACGACACACACTCGCACACGCACATGCACACGCACACGCACGTGCACACGCACACGCGTGCACACGCGCACATACACACAACGCACATACACACATACATACACAAAGCTAACTGTCGCAGAATTTCTTCTGTATACAGATTGTGCGCTCTACGAGTGATTTGCGCTTACCATACAATTTCATACGACGCTGCATGTATTATCGCAGATATGCCTCCGATTGAACTATTAGTGCACTATCGTCGTGAATGGTATCACAAGAAAAAAACTACGAAGAAGCTAAATACAGAAGAAAAAACTAAACTGGTGACAGAATGGCAACGGAATTGGGACACATCGGAAAAAGGTCGATGGACGTATCGTTTGATACCATTGTTAGAACCGTGGCTCGGTAAATGCCATGGGGAATTAGACTTTTACCTGACGCAATTGCTGAGCGGTCACGGGTGTTTTAGAGCATATCTTTTTAGATTTAATCTAGATATAAGTCCTAATTGCCCAGATTGCCCAAACACTTTAGAAGATGCAGAACATGTGTTTTTTATTTGTTCAAGATTTCGGAAACTAAGGGAGGAAATGATTAACTTTACAACAATTAATATAAGTCCAGAAACACTAGTTGAAAAAATGCTAGAATCACAGGCGATATGGTCAGCAGTGGCACTATTTGCATCATTAGTACTTAAAGAACTAAGACGATGTGAGACGAAGGCAGACAACAAATAATTGAACAATTATAGGATCCAATTAAGATGACACTATTTGTATAATGGAAGTATATACGATTTAGAAATTTCAAGTACAGTTAAACTTGTTTTGTACTACAGACCATAACTCAAATGGAACGAATCAAGGTATCCAAAAGGCTATTTAAAACGTTAATCATATTAATTGTGTATCAAAACAAATAATTGAAGTACTAAATTTAAACTACATTTTATGGCATTTAAGCCGAAAGTAAGAACAATTTAGTGTGTATTCTGTTTATAAGTGAGAAACTTAAAACAAACAAAGCTGAAGTAACTACAAAGACACTTAACAAGATATTGATCAATAATTAATTGGTAACTTGACAAAATTTTAATTTTCAAACAAGTATTGAACTAATTAACGTTGACATGACTACGCGTAATTTATAATAATGCATGAAATAACAAGCTGTGAAAGATGATTTGGATATAAAAGCATTATTAATAAATATAATGTTGAGAAACAACATTCAGAGATGAAGATATAACTGAACTTCATCAAAGAAGATTAAATATCTCATATAAAAAAAAAACAAAAAAAAGAAAATATAAAAGAAAAGATTAAAATTTGAATCGAACACGAAACTAAACGTATAGGAATTATTGAAATACATATCTAAATAGAAGAGAATCGTAAAAAATTAATACGAACCCGAAATGAGGAGCTTGATAGCCACAACCACTTCTCGCGAAGTAATGCTGCAAGGTGGTTCCGCGAGAAGACTAATTGGTGATGTGTTGCAGTGCAAATATTTATTTTTTCATGTATATATTAATTTGAAAATAAATATTTTTGATTTCAAAAAAAAAAAAATCATACACACACATACACACAAACACACATACACACATACACACATACACACACACACATACACAAATACACAAATGCACACACATACACATACACACACGAACAGACACACGCACACATACGCACGCACACAACAATCACAGAAGAACTTTTATGTAGAAAGCTAAGTGCTGGTGTGCACACATATAGAGCGGCCCCGTGGCTTAATATATGTATGACTACTAAGCCCAAGGTCCTAAATTACTTTGCAGTTGCATAGCCTTTCAGTATGTAGGTCTCATTATCTACATGGTGGCTGACGCTTGAAGTCATACATCAAAATTTCTGATCCACCAAGAAACAAGTGATACGAAATATAAAATTTTCTACTGACCAAGTAAGCACTTTATTTCTCGACAATCATGCGTAATGCGGGATAATCATATCTGAAAGTGTCAAAATGAATATTCAATAGTTGGCATCAACCGTCATTTTGAGCGTCGCTTCCTGTCTATATCTGTCTCGAGTCAAAAAACTTGACTCTGTCAGAATTGATTGAAAAAACGCCAAACGTAATTGAAGATTGGGTTGATATATGGTTATGTGCATAATTTAGATTTGTGTAATTTTCCAATTATAGTTACCCGTCTCGGTGGCGTAATTGAAAAACGCATGTACCGCGAAAACCTAAGATACAGGTTCGAATCCTGCCCAGGACTATATTTTCCATCTTTCAATTACTAGGTACCTGTCCAACCAGTTCCAGGATGAAAAAACCTAATGATGAAAAAATTAATTGTATTTAAACCGTCAACTACTACAGATTTGCAATATTCTCCACAAATGTTGATTATGCGAAGCAAGTAATTGGAAAACTAGTAATTCCACAAATGTTTAGGTGGTAAGCAATCTAGGTAACCATCAAGTTGCTTCATCCTGTTTGCGTGCCATTGAATATCGGTGAAAGAGGGTATATTTTTAGAAAACGATACAGGGGAAAATACAAAAAGTATAAAAAAAGGATTAGCACGAGGCCGTGCTCTATCTATCAAGAAAAAGCCGCTGCTATGTTCGAAGACAACAATTATAGAAACAAAGACAAAATAGTCGAAAGCATATGTGTGGAGTGCGCATTACAGCTGCGAAACGTGGACAGCAGGAGAAGCTGACGGGATAGAAATAAAACCTTTTGAGAGGTGGTGCTATAATGTATTATAAAGATATCATGAACAGGCACAATAAAGAACAAAGAGGTTCTTGAAATACTAAGGAAAGAAAAGTATCAGTGAAAAACAAGAATGAATATGAGATTGATGAAAGGACACGTCCTAGGGCATGAGGGAATAGTGCAGTATGTATTACAAGCAGAGAAAAGAAAATAAAGAAGTCTAGGTAGACCTAAATTAGACTATTTCAGACAATTAGTAAGGGATTTAGGCTGTAGGAATTTCAGGTACATGTGTAAATTGACTCAGAATAGGAAACAGTGGAGGTGTTCCGACTAAAGACCTAATAATGATGAGGACAATTTGTATTAACAATAGGTACCGCTAACTTATATCAAACCGATCTTAAGTAAGGTCGAAAACAAAATGATGATGATGAACTTATATCATATCACGACCATTAAAGCTTTAAATTAGAACTCATATTGTAATTAAAGCTTCAATTAAAATCGAACCTCAAAACCTTTTAACCGCAGCCTTATACAGTTGTTCTAATATTTCGAAAACGCACCAGAAATTATGTAAATAATATTCTAGAGATTTCCCATTGTATGATTAATAGAGTTCTTGTAACCTGTCAATCAAATACACCCGAAAGGCGTTTCGCCGCAGCAGCTCATCAATCATCCTTTGTGTAAGATACTTCCCTAGAAAATGCCTAAAAGCACTAAGAAAAAAAAGGAAAAGCTATAAGGAAAAAGCTTTTTAAGGCGCCGAAATAGAGTGTCCACGTTGCTTCGTAGAAAGTTATTATGTTCTACCACTCGCGATAACCCGTCAACTCCCATTGGCTAACGACGGTCACGCAAGCGCCTGTCACGCTATTCCCTACAGGAAGTTATTTAAATGTTCAACAAAGGCGCTTAATTCACAAGGGGTTATAATAAAGTTACATATAAGAAAGTTAAATATTATCAGGGATTAGGAATTTGATACGTATCAAAATAACACGTAGCATATCAATAATTTCAAACAACAGCATCAAACTATGCTACGAGCTAGATAAAATTGCATATGCCGAACTCTATATAAAAAATACTTTTTATGTACGAGGCTTGTTCAATTGAAACTCATCTTTGATTCAGGAAAAATTTATTGACAACTAAATTTACAAATAATTACCACTACGATTAAGGAACATATCCTATTGTTTCGTCAACCTATATATATATATACCCTGCCTAAAGAAATCTTGTGGTTGCTGCTGTAAGACTTCTTTCACGGCGTTTTGTACTTTTTCGTCCGACTGAAACGGTTACCTTTTAAAGCTTTTTTCAGTGGCACAAAGATGTGAAATTCGCAAGGCGATAAATCGGGACTATAAGGTAGATGCTCTAATATCCTCCATTTCTTTTGCTGTAGATTTTCTTTCACTACCTTAGCAACATGAGGTCGAGCATTGTCGTGAAGCAGAGTGACACCACGTGAAAGCTTCTCTGGACGTTTTCGTCTTATTGCTTGATGAAACTTGTACAAAGTTTTATTATACACGTTTGCGTTGATATGCACCCGAGGTTCTGTAAATTCTATCAACAAGGGTCCTTCATGGTCGAAAAAAAATGTCAACATTACCTTACCGCCAAAAGGTTAAATTTTAAATTTCTTTGGTGGCGAAAAATTTGCGTGTTTCCATTGCATCGATGACAGCTTACTGGATGGTTCAAAATAATGTCGCCAAGATTCGTCGCCAGCAATTATTGACAAGAGAAAATTGTTTCCATTTGGTCTGTATTCCGTGAGGTGTTGCAAAAATTAACCCATTCGCAAGCTTTTTTGGTTCTCTGACAAAAGACAACGAACCCATTGCGCACAAAGTTTGCTGTAGCCTAGTTTGTGTACGATGCTATAAACAGATCCGATACTCACACCAGCATTTTCTGAAACTACTTTAATCGAAACTCGACGATTTTTTCTAATCAGGTCTACCACACATGCCATATTCCTGTCTGTTGACGCAGTACACATTGCACCTGGTCGCGGCTTATCATTCGTCCCTTCGCGTCCATTCTTGAATTTTCGACACCATTCCTTGACAGTTGGATATGCAAAACGAGCGTTTTCATACACTTCTTGCATTCGTGTATTGCAAACATTCAGCACACAGAAATTGAATGACCGCACGCTGATCACATCTGGTCTGATTGTTAACAACAAACGTCATTTCAAAGTCACAATACTTAAAGTCGCAGTCAAATATATACGAGAGAAACTGACCAGTGGGAAGTTTACAAACACCACTAACGTTGCAAAACGTCAGTTGAGTGATTACAATTATTTCCAAGGCTAACCTGACCAAAGATAGGTTTCAATTGAATAAGCCTCGTACAAAGAGTAGCGCTGATTGGTAGCTGTCTTTCTTTAAATCCTGAGTGCGTTAAAGAACTGTATGTAATTGTAAAAATGATATATAAGCATCCACTTAGAAACTTTGACACTATTGGTAATATACTAGACGACAAGCATTTAGTTCCTATTCTGGACTATATTCACTGCAGGTATTATTTTTACCGTCAGTATAGGTTTCTACTGCCAGCCCATAAGCTACTGACTCTCGCAAAATCGCACTCTGTTATAAATATGTAAAACGTTGAAGAAAAAAAATTCTGTCAGAAATATTCTGAAGTTTTTCGTAGATGGTGTTCCAATTTTTATAAGTTTTTGTGGTTATAAATTGTATACATTTTTGTTTAGGCGCTCAGTTAATTTGTTGGGTAAAAGTTTTGTAAACAGGATATCGGAAACTGAGTTCTGCTACAAGTAAATAATACTAGTTTTTATGCCAAATTCTTACCAAAATGATTTTGTGTGTTTTTATTAGATGATAGTACCCTGTTTGCGACAAACGTATCAAGTCGTTTAAGCAACTAATTAATTATGATGTATATTTTTCAAAAGTTTTAAAATAATGCAAAATAAATACAAATTTTGAAACTCATACAAGAAGCCATACAGTATATTCTGCCAATTTTAAGATGTCACTGATTATGTATTCACCAAAAACCATACTACTTTTAAAAGTAGTCTTCAAATACACGTGCTGAGTATTTCTAGAATTAAATTTAACTATAGACAACTCCAGAACGCTTATTACATCTTCATGCCATTGTGGCACTGCACATGAGATCTTAAAATCATTATTGGATCGAGTTTCAATGCTTTTTACATATAAAAGGTTTTATCTAGTGCAACCGGAAATACATTATGAGGTCTTAGCAAAACCCTCTTTATTTTCTGTAGACATAAATTTTCCAATTTCGCTCGCCCTTCTTATGGATCTCTAGTTTATTCTGGAGGGTTTGCAAACTACTTCGAAACTAAATTAAGCCTTGAAGGAGGCATCTGTGACCACACCCTGGATGTTGCGAGCGAACATTTGCATGTGACGTATTTTATTGCTGCCATCAAGATAAACTCAAGCACGTTTAGAATGTGATAGAGCAATGAGTTCCTGCAACTTTACAATATAAGGTTTGATCTTTACATTTCCACTAAAGATATCTACAAATCCTTCGTGTTTGCAAAAACTCAGTTATCTATAGATGTCTTTTCACAGTTATAACGGTTTAAGGCTATGAGCTTCTAGGATTTTAAGCTACGTGTTATGAATATTTGGGATTTAGATTTTCGAGTATGATAGAATTTGAACAGTAAAACAAGTTTAAAGTTAGTGGATTATTAAGTAAGCAGCTGAAATGAGTTTAAAGCCTTTTAAAGCTGTAAACCTCTAAGTGATTCAAGAATGGAAACTCAAAACTAATAAAACTTTACATATTAGTTATATGAGTTTCATGTATGCATTAAAGTAATAAATATTTCATGTTTAGGATTGAAAATATTCAACTGCAATACTTTAATCAATATTGTGTCCTGTAGATATGGTAAAACAACAAAAACATTATTCATCGATGTTTAGCTTGTAACTCATCACCCCTCTGGTGCGCTGCTTATGTTTCTGAAATACATGCTTCTTCATGAAGAGCACGATGCTTTTTCATTTGGGCTATGTAGATTCTACAATGTATAGGTTTTTAAAATATTCTTGTAATGTTGATAACTGAAATTTACTGTAATTTATTACTTTAAAGCACTTGTCTATATAAGTCTCAATAAAATCAAAACTATGCTATGTGGCCTTTTTTCAATTATTTTCCAATAAAACTTCTGGGCAGTTTGTTAATTTAAGACTCATTAGCTTTATCTTTTTACCGACGGTCGCAGGCTCAACGGCACGAAGTAATGAAATGTGAACAACGAGTAGCTAAATTTTCCATATGATACTGTGTTTGATTGAAATCTGCTGCTACTCCTACAATAACGAACACCAATAACGAGGCCACGCTTCGACAAGAGTAGTAGGAGAATAGCGATTTTGAACCCACCGTTTCACTCATTTTCCTCCTTCGTCTTCCTCACTCATTCTCAGCCCCCTCCGTCCTCCACCTCTACGCTCATTTTTTTCAACCCTATTTTCTACTTCCCCCAGTTTCACGGTAAGACTATCTTTAAATTCTGTAAATTCTTTAGTATTTTGTTCAATTTTCCCGCTTATCTGTTCTAATTTTCGGTTGGACTCCTCCCTAGCTCTATTAGATTCATCGCTTAGCAGTTCTAATTTTCTGTTGGACTCCTCCCTCGCTCTATTCGATTCTTCTCTAGCTAATCGCATTTCCTCTAACATTCTCATCATTAACTCATTTCCTTGATCCCCTGATTCCGTCCTCGACTGATCTCTACTGCCTCCAGCTTCTTCCATTCTAGAATTTTTCTCACACAATGCACTATCGTCACTTCCAATTTCCACTCCTTGACTCCTTAACCACTCCTTTCTCTGCATACGTTCTAATCACTCTTACACACTCTAAAATACTCTTAAATTTATACACACACAAAAACTCTCTATCTCAGATCGCCAGTTTCCTGGAATAAAATCACAAAAATTTTATTTGGAACTCGAGCCTCACTTTTGGGTCGCCAAAGAATGCTGTGTTTCCCTGTATTAGAATCGAGCCTCACGAATTGGGCGTCAAGAATGCTGTGAATCCTACAAAAAGCTATTCATTACCTTAACTGTGTTGGTCCATTGACTTTCTTCTGTTAATCGCCTCGGCTGCTCCTCTAGTTAAACCTTCATCCTCATTCATAAAAAAAAACAAACACATTCCTACCACAAACATCAACGTTAACTCTATTTACATCAATATTCACAATACATTAAAATTTCAAAATTAAAATTCAACATAAATTTCAGTATCAGAAAATTTCAAGATTAAATCTGTTATCATGTTAATGTGCATCCAGAATTAAAGTCCTTGTAGGATGCCTACTAATTACTATAACAATATATGCAGACCTGAGTCTGAGTACAAAAGGAGCATCTTACACCCCTTTACGTTAATTAACCAGATTCGTCTAATTGAGCTCAAAGACATACCCAAATTTTCATCATAATCCAGAACATAAATACTAAATACCCCTTTCTACTTAAACAAGCAAATTTCACCTTAAAATTAAAATTCTGTTGTTAGTACAATTTCACTACTGTCCATTTTAAGTAAATCAATTATAAAGTTATTCAACACACACCAAAATATCAAAGTTCGAACAAAATAGTATAATTTACCTGAAGGTTACTGCACTTGTAGCTTCAATGTACATCGTCCCTTTAGTTAATCACACCATTCCAACTGGGTTATATTTACGGCTTTTGATTCTCAACGCTTTTAAAATTTTCTCCACGACCATTCATCTAAAGTTGTTTCAGGGCTTTTCCGGAACTCATCTGTGTATATCTGACCCTTGTTTTGTGGATCCAGACACGTTTATGAACCATTTAATTATTAACGCCCCCGAAAAATAGCAAAGAAATTCATGCTTCTTTCACCAATATACGCCAAAACTGCCTACTTTTGTGTATTCATTTGTCGTTGCAAATTTTGACTAATTAGTACAGTGATACTAACTTTATTACCTTGTATCTTCTTTTCTAAGTGCACTAAAGTACATTCATTGTAGCACGTAAATAACAAACTGTTTTAAATCACCAAAATATACGAGCAAACTGTTTAAATTATTCTATCAAACTCGGAAAACTAAAAAGCACTGTTTAACGCATTGAATCAAGTCGAAAATCTAAGACAGCTTGTTCATATTAACCTGGGTATATATAGCGGTTAGCCTGTCTGTCGGTCTGGTCCCCAAAACGGACAATTCTTCAGAATTTCGCATGCTAGGTTCCCATTCCGCAGCCCGGCATGCGATTTTTACAAAATTTGCACTCGCCCCAGTTAAATCTCATAAATTTCGACACGGCTCACAACGTCTGGAACTAACTAATTAAATTTTATACAGAAATGTTATTTTTACCTCTCAAGTTTGCCTTTTACTTTCAACCAATCGCAACCCCGTGACGTTGTTCCACTCACGCCTTTTACTATATGTGTCTCGGTCTTGCGCATATTATCTGTCTCTATCTACCCTGTTCTTATTGGTGCAAATTGATATTCTTTATTATCGATTATTTCAGTCCATGTGGACTGTGAAATAACCCACCTTTAGCATTTCCCGTACCTATTAAGCTACGGTTTCTCCAAGATTCTCTGTAACCATTTGTTATCTGCCAAATTTACGCAGAATGAGCCTTTTAAAAATACGCAGGTGTTCAAACATAATACTTCTAAATAACACTTCTACGATTTGCATTTCATTGGGTTTTTACAAGTTTTGATGCGTATTATATGTTCCTACTGGTTCAATTAACTTCAATTAAAATTAATACCCTTAAATTTTTAGTGACTCCTAATCAAATATTAATTATTATCTGTACATTTTGTTTAATACCGGTTACTTAAAATTGAGTTAATTAATATAAATTTTGCACGTAATTTCTATTTGTTTCTTTACTCGGAATGATTTAAATTACACGTAGAGCATTTTAATACTGCTTCCTTTTTTATAGCAAGCGTCTTGTAAATGATTTAAATCTCTTATTTTTAATGAAACGAATGATTTTTTATGCTTCACGGTTTTTTTTAATAACGCGTACCTTTTCCCAAAGCTTCTACACGGTGATTAAAATTATTTGATGTGATTATTTAATTTTCTACCCTGGTCTAAATATGAGTAATATATATATAAACATAAATAAATATATATAAATAATATAAATATATATATATATATATATATATATATATATAAATATATATAGTAAAAATGAAAAAGAATTGCTTATAGCAATTTTAATAAATAAAACAGTATATACGATGTATAAATAAACACTAACTTTACGAAAAATCGAAAGAAAGTTATTAATTATACAAAGCAAGCTAGTAATTTGCATAGCCATAAATGAAGCGAAAGAGTAAAATTAAACCTTTTCATACGTTTTATTCAGAGAGCCTTTCATACGTTCTTATTAGAACAATTCTTGCACTTACTTCTCCACTTGGAAGTTAAAACCATATCTGTAAGAAGTCTTCACAAAACCATTGTTTTACATAATACTGATCACTAGTGCATTAAGTGACGAATCAACAAATAGAAAACATCTTGATAGTATAGTCATTCACGTTTATCATAGAGTCCATAATATTCAATTTAACTGAACTCTATGGATTTCCACAAGTACATGTTTCGTTAGCATAAAACAAAATCAATCGTCGGGTCACGTTCAGCTAACGTTTTAGGTTTGTGATATTTTACTTTGCTCCTAGCTGTGGTGGCTTATTATTATTCAGAGTACGTTTGGGAGTTGAGATGCAAGGCCAGAACCAAGCCGCTTATAGTAAATTTACGTACTTGGAATCAGGAGTTTTAGATTATGGAGGTTGCAGAATGTATCGTTCAATATAACTTATATACCAGTATGTTCTCTGATTTGCCGAATTGAATTTTAATTTATTCAGTCAAGAATAAGCATATCATAAAGTATCTGTTTCGTAGTATAACCGAAGAATGAATTTGCTTTTCGACTTTTCTATTTGAAAATGGAGTACATCTGAATATTTCAAGGAGTTTCAAAGAGCATTTTCCATAAGCTATTGCAAAATTCATAGCTCTGAATGCACTACAATAAATGAGAATCACAAATTGTATTGCTGCTTTAGAGCACGAAAGCGAATGTTTAGAGTTTATTTTCTTAGATAACCATGAACTCTATTCAAATTTACGGCTAATTTTATCGTTAACTTACAGAATTGGTAATTTTTTAATTCTTCTCAACCCTCCTGATGCCATTTCATTCTTTTCATTCTGGATAGATAAAAATAAATTACATAACTGCTGTAATAACATCCCACATATACATATTTTTTCTCCAGTTTGCTTTTTCTACTCAACTAATAAAATAATATGGCGAAAACTACGAGTGGTTCCAGTGTCTACTGAATCGGATTTCTCGCGCACGTGGTTGCTGTGCAGTCGGTATTTATGAGAACCACGTCGCCCAAAGTGCTATATAACGCTAGCTCGCAACCACATATACGGTCGGCATCGTAAGCTTTTGCATATGCAGAGCTGTTTCACGAACGGTACCAAGCCTTAACCTAGTGGCGCGTAGCACTTTGGGGTACAATTTCGCAGCTCCGGGTTCCATTCTGTGAGATAGTTGAGCAAAAATTGTGGCGTTATATAACTACCTTGAAGTAAAGTAGCATACCAAAAATGCCATATTGGAAATTGTTACGGTAAAGCCCGCGACACAAGAAATGGATGAGCCTGCTAGGCACAGTTGAAGATTGAGCTGGAGAGTAGTGGAAACGCGATACCACAAACTAATCAGCTGAAATAAAGGAATATTGAAGTACCTGTAAAAACATATATATGGCGACAGAACGTTAGTTTGTGCAATAAAAGCAACATAAAGAAATAAATCATAAACATATAGGGGGAAGTCCCCTAGCACCGGACGCCTAAGAGTTAAACATAATAAAAAAAAACACTTTGTTTTTTTGCATTTTTATTTATAACAAAATGCATGAAACACTTGCAGAAACTCGTAAGAAACAAAAAAGTAATCATTGTAACACTTTTGACAAGTAAAATTAAAAGTTAACTTAAACTAACTATTGTTTCTATATAGGAAGGTGGCTCCTAGTACCGGACACATAAAATATGATACCTAGGAGCGGACAAACTTAAAACAACTTACATCTATCACATATATAAACATAAGAGCACTCTGGAACATCGACACAAGCTTCATGAGCCCATTCCTTGCACGAGCTGCACTGTACCTAATCTTCATCGTTGTCTTCCAAGCAAACCACACAAGAAGTCGCAGGGGCTTTTTGAGGCGTACACGGTCTATCAATTTCCTGTAAAGTTTTTGAGTTTCTAGTTGTGTTTTCTTTGCTGTTAAACGAAGGCGTTTTTATAGTCGGCGCAGGTAACTGAACATCAGCATCTGTGTGGTTTTCTATCTCGCCAGCAACTTCTTCCAGTGGAATATTTGTTATGTCGCTTGCCTGGTAGTCCAGGTCACTAAAGATGTTTTTGTCGAATAGATAAATTTCTGAACATCTAAAACCAGAATGTGCTATTTCATAGCGTGCCACCCTTTTAAAGGCATCTGCAGCAAAACCTGCAATGTCATATTCAGTTATTCTTACACCTGAGTTAGCTCTCATCCATTTGCCACATTGTTCGTTGTAGGCATTTTAAACGGTTTCATAAACGAGCGATCCAGTGGCTGAAGCTTGTGAGTCGTGTGAGGTGGGAAGCTAATTAAATAAATGTTACTATCTCTGCAAAAGTTTATTACTTCTAGGGTCTTGTGACTACTATGCCCATCAACTATAAGCAAAATCGGTGCTTTTTCTGAGGACCGGGCAAATTTTTTTAAGTGAACCAACCACTTTAAAAAGAAGTCGCTATTCATCCAGCATTTAGGCTGTGCCACACCCACACTCTCAGAAAGAGCATTTATCATAAGTCTTTCATTCATTTTTGACTCGAAAAAATAAAAAAGGGGGGTACAAAATACCCCATGGCACTCATGGAGAACACAGCGGTAACATTTTTCCCTCGTTCAGCTAAAGTAAGCTTTCCTACTTGGCGAACATTCTTTTTTGTCAAAATCTTGGTTGTCACGCCTGTTTCGTCGCAGTTAAATATGTTTGATAGCGTGAATTTTTACTTTTCTAAGAGTTGTTCTAGATTATTAAAAAACAGATCAACTTGTGCTTTGTTATATCCAACTGCACACATTAAACTCGTTGACTCTGCTGTTCGTAATCTTAAATCAGGCTGTCTTTCCATGAAGTCATAGTAGAAGTGTTTGCCAGTTGATTTCTTTTCCGTATTAAACCTGTGTGGTATTTTAAGATGATCAGCTAAGTCAAAGGCTAATTTTGAAAACTCCTTCGTCGTCAATGGCATGCACCTATTAGCTAAGTCTTTGATATGCTCTTCTAATATGTTTTCAAGTTCCACGGAAAATGTTTGTTTGAACCGTCCTAATTTAGGTTGCATTTCTATTTCTTTCCCCTGTTCCAGCAATTTTACTTTATCGTATATTGTACTCTTTGGTATACAATATCTTGTGGAGGCTTCCTTGAAAGACATTTTTTAAAGCACGTTATCAATTGCAGTTTTTAAATTAGCTTTGGTCCAGGAACCCTTCTTTACTTTACTATCCATCGTGTTGTCCATTAATTAACACCTGAAACAAATAAACCTAACTATAAATTCAATTGCGATGTCTTAATCTTAAATTCTACGTGTCCGGTTTTACGGTAAAAACAACTGTCCGGTGCTAGGGGCTTGCAGAAGTCACTTTATATACAAAAATGAAGAATCGTGGTTGAGTTGTCCCTAGTTTAAGTGTTAAAATGCGTCCAGAACTTACCAATTAATAGTAAAACTGTTTCACTTAGTCACTTTTAATTAATGTCTTCACTTTAACAGCGAATTAAGTTCACCACGTGCTTCACTTTCGCGCGCAAACGTGCAATCAACCGTCTTAAGGGCGCGATCGGATGTATGGTTGGCTGCCTAAAATCTATCAAAAAACAGGTTATTCTGTTTGGTAAATAACTTTTGTTGGATTGAAAATATGCAAAATGTAACTTCACCATTAGACTCACAAAACTTTGTACTTTCTAACGAAAGTTTGCTTTTTTTTGTAAAGTGCAGTAATAAGCAAAAAATAGCTGTTAAAAGTAATGTTAAAATTCACTTACTTTATTTTAGTTACTACATCTAACATAATCAATTTGTATATAAAAAAAAGCATTCGTTGGATAGCAGAATACATATATAATCGTTCTGTTAAAAAAAATTTCAAAAATATTGATCATGATAGCCGTAGTGTACTGAATGGATTTTATTGAATTATTACATTAATTGTACGCCATTTTAATAGAAATTGTTCACGACTTCCTCCGAAGATGGCACTGATAATGATGTGTAGAATAAGGTTTAAAACCAGAATATTTCAAATTGAATTATTTTGGACTTTGTTTTTGTCGCAGTGAAATGAAGTAAACTAATAATATATGGTGGATTACCTTTTGATAAGTGTAATATAATAATGATTGGATTAATTGCGAATATTTATGAAGCCAAAAATGACATAACCTCAACATCCAGGGTTGTTTGTAAACTTTCATGTTTATGTTTACAAGCGATAAGTAAATTATTACAGCAGTGTTACTTTGTGAAGCTTATACTATGTTATAATAGTTTTTAAAAAAAAAGGGTAGTGTGCCGTATCCCAAAACGTAACTAGATACTCTACAATATTCAATATAAGCAAAATATTGCATCATGTTAGCAAGAGTAATGTTTATTAAAATATCTTAGTGGAACCATTGCAGGAAAATAGGATACATTTTGTTACAAATTAGGTTGCGAGTTTGGTACTCGGCAAAATGATTTTCAAATTTGAACGATCTGGGGGAGGACGTTCTCAAAAAACGATAATTTTTCCTACATCATTTTACACTTCACTTTGGGGACGTTCATTGTCTGCAATGGTAATTATATTTTCAATTTGAAAAGTGTCAAAATCAGCTTTAAATATTAGGCAACTTATTAGTGTTCCCATTCTTTACCCCCACGTAGCAGACTTCCGTTCTTTTTTTGGTCATACATAGTTCACATATAACGTCAAATAGATATGATAATAACATTTTCTCAAATTGTGCTGCTGGCAAAAAATGATTATAATAAACAATAAACTTCAAAACTCCCACTAATTATGAAATATATTTTAGGCTAAATTAAAAATAAAAATGGAAAAGTTTATTTAGGATTAAACAATTTACGAAACTAGGCCTAACTGTAGGCATTAGAAATAAACCATAAAAGAATTCCTTTTTGGTTTATTCTGTCAAAAAATAGCTATTTTGTTACATTAAATCAACTCTGTCAAAAACGACTAAACGTTTATTTCAATAAATATTTCAAACTAATAGAATATTTGGGGTCTTCGGTTTAATATTTTTCATCAAATGCTAATATCGAAAAATGTATTTCCAATACAAAAAAACTTTGAGTTGTTACCTGTAAAGTGTGCTTTATTAAAACAAAATTATTACAAATGTTTTATTTTTAATGAATAACTAAGAAATTAAAAATAGGTTCAATTATTGTAACATTTACAATGGTATATAGGTATTTTTGAACAGTAAGTCATTACCAACCAAAAACTTAAAAGGAACACTGTTTTACACAATACGTAGCAATGTAAATGATATAAAACTATTGGTGAAAAGAAGTGAATAACAGGCATTTGTAAATAATATTTTTTAAACCACACATTTTTAAGGTCAATAGATAAACGTTTAGTAATAAATATACGAACAGCTTTCGAATTGAAATTGACTTTATTGTTGTTAATATTACATTAAATATTAGTATATAAGGCATGTTTGTAGGTCCATACAGGCAAAGTTTAGTCATAGACTATCTTACACTTAACCTGCATAAACCACTACATATCTCTACAAGGAAAATGAGTGAAGCAAATGAATAATTACACAATAATTGAAAAATATACAATTAGGCTGTTACTACTTATCCAAAATATGCGCCCTGATTTGAACCTTGAATGCAGTAAAAGTAAAAAAGATTTTTATATCCATCTGGAATTGCATTATAAGTAGAAACAGCATTATAGATGAATCTTCTCTGAAACATAGCAGTCAGTTGCTTGGGAATTGTTAAAGCTTTAGTGTGTCTAATATTGATGCAATGCACTTTGGAGCGTGTCATTAATATTTTAGCAATATCCTCTAAAGTCATTTATAATTATTTTATGAACAAAACATAACAAATGATGTTTCCTGCAGTTATCCATATTTAACCAGTGCAACTCTTTTATCTTATGCGATACATGATCAAATTTTTTTAGTCCAAAAACTAAATGACAACAAGTATTTTGAATCCTTTGTATTTGTGTCATAGAAGTGCTATCAAGGTTTGGACCATATATAAAATCACAATAGTTAAATAATGACAAAACTAGTTTCCGACAACAGCTTTTTCAATAGTAAGGTTAGTATAGACCGACAAGCATATAGTTGTTCAAGTGCTATATACGACCTTTTTATTAACCTGTCAACATGTGACTTAAAGCATAGATCATCGTCAAGTATTAAACAGAAATTTCTTGAAGAACTAACTAATGGAAGAGGTATTGTTAATTATGACTTTTATCTTATCCTTAACACAATCCCTAATTTTCTCTGTGATCCGAAACAATATCAGCATCAATGGTACCTGCACGAACAAATAATTCATCACTTGATAAATATATGTTATCAATAAAGAGTACTGCTGTTATTTACTATGCGCGTAGGTTCGTTTATTACTTGGATGAATCCATAAGAATCAATGCAGTGTGTGATAATATTACTTAAATTGAAAAGATTCACATTGATTGGGGATCTGTATACTGTGCCTACAGTAAAAGTTTTGCGATTTAATTTAAACATTATCCAAAATATATTCAAGTATACGAGTCAATTGCAAACCAACAAAATAACCTGACATTTAAGTTCCTTCCTTACGTACACACCAACCCCACCCCCTGGACCTTTCCTTGTGGTAGCCAACACACTTGGCCGATTTAAAGTGTCACGTTGGTGGTTTTGATGTAATGATTGTATCCTTTTTTAACTTTTGAAAGCAAACAAGTTTTCTGTAAACGAGTCGATATAAATTTATTGCACAAATAATAATTACACTGAAACTTAAATCTAAATTTCTTGTATAAAAACTCTAGCAGGTCATGAATGGTTAAACATCAATCTCTAAACATTAATAATTTGTTAACATAATTATTGCACAATAAATAATGCAATTTGGTGACCGTTACCATACACTTGTATATTGTGTTTGTGTTGATCTCGTGCTAACAAAACCAACTAAAATTACCGTGTAGGTAATACTGGTTATTCTGATCAGTATCACAGCCACTGCTATCACTATTTGTATCACCCACTTTGATAATTAAAGGTTCTACAACATCAAACTGCTGTACTATAGCCCACCATTCCATCATACATTTTTCTGCATGTGTGATACATTTTTGCCAATATGACCCATCTATTCTTTGCAAAGATTCTTGCCATATCAAGTTGACATTTGTGTCATTATAAAGTTGGTTAAGCCGTCCAACATTTTTTATTGTAATATTGTTTACAGTTTGCCCATACCAACTCTATAGGATTAAACTCGCAGTGATACGGAGGTAGCCGCAAAACTTTGTGTCCGTACATTTCTGCTAGGGTATCTATTTCATAAATTTTTGGTTGTGGATGTTTTTTAATTAATGATAATAGTTCCCTTTTTAACGTGTGGCCCGCAACTAACATTGTGTTTAATCAAGTAATCAATGATATTTAGCATTGTCTAGAATAATTAACACTGGGTTTGCTTAAATTAGGAATTAAACGTTCTTCAAACCATTTTGTAAATAATGCTGCATTCATGTCTCCATGATAGTCAGCACTTGGAGATTTTGTAGAATGCAAAAGTGCTGCATTGGGGATGAATCCAGTTTTGGTGCCTGCATGTACGACTATGAATCTGTAATAAAACATACTTCTATTAAATGTAATTTTAATTTTAAAAAACTAACCGTTTTCCTTTTCCAGGAGGTTTTCTCTTTACACTGAGCTTGGAACCATTATGCCAACTCATCTTAACAGAACCTCGACTAAAAATCTACGTCTCATCCAAGAAAACAGGATCATAAAGTTACAATTGTTTGTACATTTCATATGCTCTTAAAAACTTCACTCGTGCAGCAGCAATATGTTCCTGTTCAAGCACAGCCCTTCTACCATCGTCCAATTTCAAAGAAAAACCAATTGTTGATAGAAGTCTCGTCAGACTAGACTGGCTGAAGTTAAAAATTTGAGCGGTTACAATTTCTTGTAAATATTTAACAGTTACATGGAGCCCTAAAAGCATAATACTAAAAAACGCTAAATAAAATTGTTATGAAAACTATATTACATTTGGAATACATTTCGTAAATTTTTCGTTTAATCGCATCTATTACAAAACCATCTACATCAGACGATTTAGACTTGTTGAATTTTCGGTGCTTGCTCGGTGACTCAGGAACTTTCTTTTCTTTTCGGGCTTCTAAAACTCTCTTTTTTTAGTGGAACGAAGAGAACTCAGTCCTATCCCACAAGCCTCAGATGTTCGCTAACAATAAGCAACAGTTAAAACACAACATATCACTTGAAAATTTGATTATACCTGCAATACTGACTCAAATGGGGCCAAGGTTCCATGATTATCACGTTCTCTTTCAAAAAATGTTAGAACATTCATCACCAACAACTGAGCTTGAAAGTTCAAATGTTTGTTACGAAGCGTGTTCATTTTGATAAGTGTTGACCAAACACTATTCAATGTGTAGAAGGTTCTTAGTTTAAAAAAAACTGTTTGTTGTATATCAAAATTATCTTTAAAAGAAAAATAGAAAATCGCAAGTGAAATAACAAAGCACAAATTCTAACCTAACCTTAAAAATGTTTTACAATTAATTACAAACCGAAATATTTTATGGACATACCTTCAGAGTGGTTGCATTGAATTATACAGCCGACGAATATTGTTCTAGCTATCCTTTTTAGATGGGGAAGAGCCAGGTAATAGAGTAGCATAACAATATTGTGTCTGTATTTTATTCATATGCGCAACGATGAGTCATGCTTGACTTTATTTGATTTCAACTATATCTAACGCTTTGCTTGCTGTTCAACAACTTCGAAAATGCTGAAGGTCATTTACAATGAATAGTTACAGAAATGGAGAAGAACCAGCATCGTACCGTATCCTAGCAACCGTTATTTGCCTAACTTGGAAACGAACCACTAAACTACTAAAGTTAAAATAAAGTAGTTCCCTCTATCATGCAAAAGTCATACCACAAAGGCGGCTATTTTAAAATTAGTTCGTGTTATGAAAATAGAGGGATGCTATCGCGCCCTTAAATCCCGACTGTCGCCTTACTGCTTGCTCCCCAAATAGTGACTGCGTAGTAATGTCTCACACTATCGTTTGCGATGAATAAATGAGATGGCGTTGCATATTTGTGATTTATAATGCAAGTGTCCGGTACTAGGTGCCGTCCGGGACTAGGGGACCCCTGGCGTCGCCGTGGATCAATGTAGTAAGCGTAAGACTACGGATCCCAAGGTCCCGGGTTCAAATTCCGACACGGTCGACTGCTTGAAAAATGCCAGGTGAGCATTTTTCACAAAAATTACGCCCTCGTTCGGATGAGAGGTTAAATGGAGGTCCCGTGTGTGTGTGTTGTCACGCACGTTAAAGATCCCTACCTTGCCTGGAACGACAAGGGTTCGGCAAAATTCTAAATTTCCAGGCAACAAAAAATTCGCTTCCTGGCCAATGTAGTACCTTCAGGTGGAGCATTGGGAATGTAAATGAACGGCTAGGAGACCCTTCCCTAATGGTTCTAGTAATAGCTGTTATTTAGAAAAAGTCTTTAACTGTAAAGTTTTCAGTAACAATAATTTATAAATAACAGTGGTGCAAAGCAAGCTCACAATAAATATAGAGCACAATTTAACAAAAAGGTTTTTGGCGCGTCTGTTGTAACATAAACTACTACAAACACTAGCATCGCACTACATACGCAATTAGCTCAAAAGTATAATTTAAAGAATACTAGTTTATCAACTTTGATTGCAATTAGGAAAGTACGAAAGTAGTAGAAATATACGGTCTTTGCTATACAACTTTCCTCCCATCTAAGCCAATGTATAAGAGAAGGAGCTCCCTATCATAAGAAATATATTGGGATCTACTCTATATGGACAATATGTGAGTGCGTGAGAGTTAGACATACAATAATCTAATTACATCAAGAGATGGATATACCTAACTACGGCAGCAATAATTTTCTTCAACTAAGCATTTTTTAGCTCCAAGCATGGATTAATTTAATTAAATTCTAATTTGCCTTTATCTTACAGTATACTCTTCCACCATATTAGCAAATATTCGCACATCTAGTAACAGTATTAAATAACATTGTCATCTTAAAGCTGCACAATAGTTTTCTTCAACTGATAATTTTTTAGCTTCCGACATGGATCGTGCTCTCAACACCCTGATCTAGACCGTCGAGCCCCGACATCTTTCAGCAGAACCTCGACATCCTTCCACAGTACCACCGGATCTGCAAATTCTTCCGCTAATTTATTTTATCTTTTTAACTAATCTATACATAACTAGATTAATCCATTAAACTTAATACAATCGTTTGCAAATTAAATTCTTATTTGCCATAATCTCAAATATTTGCATAAATAATCTAGTTACATTGATTAAGTACAGTATTTGCACTGATTAATTCATTAAACTATTCTATACATAGCATAAATCTACTAGATTAATCAATTAAATCTAATGCATCGTTTGCAAATTAAATTCTAATTTGTCTCAATTCCGGTAATTTATGGTAATATTTACATAAATCTATTAGATTAATCCAATAAACCTAATGCAAACGTTTGCAAATTAAATTATTTTTTGCCACAATTTCCAACGATTAATTTATTAAAATCCTTATTTTTCCTCGGCCCCTATGGTCTCTTCCAATCTAAGTACCGAAAAAGTCGCAGCCTTCTTTCTCTATAATTACACCTTACATCATCCTCATTACTTAAACTACGTACAGCGCCAGTCGGACGAGATATGTTGTAACAACAATGTGAAATTTCAATGTTAACTCCAAGTAGGCATTGGTTCGAGGAACCTTAGAATGTAGGTTAAAATCCGGGCTAAAGACATTAAAATTTATATTAAAGAAACATCACCCTTCCAATACCTACTAGTCACATTAAAAAGAAGCAAGTTTTCACAATAAAGATTTTGTAACTGCCCGGTTGGGTTTATAATATTTACCACAAAAGAACACACGTAGACAACGTAGACAACGTAGACAACGTAGACAACGTAGACAACGTAGACAACGTAGGCAACATAGACAACGTAGACCAACGCTCGATATAATAAACTAGTTTAACGAACGTATTGCTACGAATTATTTTTTTGAACACTATTACACCAGCCCTGCATTGGGTGCCAGTGAAACGAATAATGTTTTTTGAAGCACCTGCCCTACGTTTATAGAAAGCCAGTCAAGCGAATCTTTCCTACATACAACTGGTCTCACGTTATGAGCAAGTGTAACGAAATCTTCCGACATAACTAGGGGTCTATTCCTCGGGTAGAGCTATGAGAACTGGGGGGGTAAGTCGAATTCTGATTGTATACTGAATCTAATCTAAAACAAATAGGGCGCCACCATGTCCTGACTTAATTAGGGTAATTGCGTACTATAATTCTAGGGGAGGACGTGGAAACCCAAAGAAAAAGAAATCGCCTTCGATGACAGGGACCCGTCTTAACTGAATAAGACGCTGCTCCTGAAAGAAATGGTAATAATTAATTTAATAGAAGGGTGGAACACTATTTGTGTGCCACAAATATACCTAAAGAAACATCAAAATAAATAACTCCTATATAAGTTGTCATTAAAATTCTACTCATACGGAAATTAGTTTCTTGTCGTTAGTTTTGACCATCTTTGATCAAAATAAAAAAGCTTTAATTTTGAACAACTAATTTACTCAAAAGATTCTCTTTTAAAACAAAATTCAATACTACAAGGTTTCATAAATAATTACATGAGGTCAAGTATTTTAAATAAAGTTTCATCAAAATAATTTCTCAGCAAACATTTTAAAAGTTAGTGTTTACATGTTACAAAGAAAAGCCGACTCTGGCAGATCTGTCGAGAGGGTTACAAAAATAAAGCATATTAAATCACTTTTCTTAATCTTAATTAATTGTTTCAGTTTTAGTTCTCATAAAGAAAGATTGTAAAATATTCTTATAAGTTCAACTTATGCAAGCATTATTCAAAGCATATGTTATTTGAACACAGGTGTCAGCATTAAACTGCAAGCAAACAAGTGACGTAACAAGACATCTGTCGTTGTTACTAACAGAACAAAATGAACCACGTGTATGGTTTCTCAAATCATTATAAATGCTGAATTATAATTTTAACACTGAAAAATTCAGTCCAACAAACAATCTAAAATTTATATTATTCGTGCTTTTATGCACTAAACAAAACTAGCGTGTTTCTAATTTAGAACACGAACAAAATTCTTAAAGCTATCTACGAACCAGAACTGTATTAATTGGATGTTAACAAGTGTTGCAAAATCAAACATAATCGCCAAACTTCCATCAGGTTTGTGGTAATCTGCTCTTCTACCAATTATTCAATTACTAAATTACCAAAGCCGCTTCTTACGAACTGCAATACAAAGTCGTCTTACATCATTAGTTGGAATTGTGGTTACTATAGTTGGTTTTATGGTGGTGGAATACGCGCGCTATTTAAAGATGGATCTCTAATCGTCGAAATGTAACCGCAAGTTCGCGGCCTGCCTCCAATTGTACATCATTGTTTAACAAGCTTGCAGGACCGACCCCTTTATCACCTCGCACGAGCGACGGCGTAACCCCCAGCAGAGGCCTTCAAGCAACTCGCGCCTGCGAAACGTTTTATACATAGAAAACAATATGTAGATACGACCTTAGCGTATTACTAAACTCGTTGCTTGTACTTTACTAATAATTTGAATAAAAGCGCTTTATGACTTTGCTTTTTATGATTGGATTTAGTAACTGCGAAATAAACTTGTTACAGTATTATAAAATTGCTTTCTGAAGAATAACAATGGAGAACCGTTCATTTAGCAACAACTTTGAGCATATCTGCAGTATTTACAGATAAAACAGCGGCTGTATCTAATTACAATTAAACTAGGCCATTTAACTACAATAAATATCGAATACTAATGTTTCATAGGTGGTTTGTATATTTGAGCAATTTTCATTTTCATGTACATCAGGCGCGTGCAAAGGTAAGTATTTTCGTGGAAGTTGTTTTGTTTTTATTCCAAAACGATATATTTATTATAGTTTTTAACTTATGGTCTTTCATCATCGGAGTTCAAATAGGTGTAATTCTTTTTTATTTAAATAGTTTATTTTGGAGGATATGACGAATAATTTTGTAAATGATGTGACGTAGATGATTATAACAATTTTTTCATGGATGGATAAAACGTTTCAACCATCCCCATGTTTTTTGAACTGTTAAAGTTGTGTTTTATATTTGTAGATGGCGGGAAGAGCTGAGTGATTTATCACAGTATTTGGAAACATATAAAGATATAAGGAAAGGTGTGTCCCTGTGGAAACCAGCTGAAGAATTCAATTTAAATCACATATCCCTACTTCGCTATAAAGAAAGGAGGATAATGATAATGAATGTGATGCATCAATCCATGTGCCAAGTGGCACATAATAGTGTTCACAGATGATCCAGAGAAGATCTTAACTAAGTATTTGATGCGTCACCCCCAAAAGAAATGAGAAGATTATATTAAACGGTAACTATAATATATAATTCGAAACGACCATGTTGTTGGATGTAAAATGAAATAGACGGAGTTTAGCGCATTCATGAACAGAAACGCAGAAATTCCTGTAATAGCTGTTCAGGCTATTGGCTTGTCAAGGGCGACTAATTTTAATACATTATAATGTAGTTAAGAACCGCTATGCTTCCGGCCACGTCCCCAATGTTCCACCCGAAGGTACTGCATTGGGTTTAAACGCGAAAAGTAAACGTGCTCCAAATTTAATCTAACTTCAAGTTAATCAATACCAAATAAAAATCTAACAAATTGAAACTAAAAATAGGGTTTAAAGAATGGTATCCTTAGCGTTGATTCTGGAATTAGCCCGATCCACAAGATACAAGCAAAAATGAATGGGGAGGGATCCGTAATACCGGATAGCAGCTGCCAGCTCTGCTTACCGGTTCGACCTGAAGGGTCGTCTTAAAACTATCCAAATCTAGCTAGCTAATATTAAAAATGGATTCAAAGACTAATTTTAATACAGCAAACGTTCATGCTTTGTACAGTAATTTACAAAAAGTTATAGACCGGGATAGTTTTGGGCCACAAAATGTATATAATGTGAACAAAGCAGGCATAATCAATGCCCAAACTCCTAATAAAGTGATGGGTAGACGCGGTGCTCGTCAGGTTAGATTGGTAATATTAAAGCAGCAGAATACACTCGTCACAATGGCTTTAGGAAATGTTATACTTCCTCTATTTGTATTCTTGCGTGTTAGGTATTAGGATCATTTCAAACAAGGTGGACCATTAGACGCCGGAAGAACAGCAAACCTTTCCGGTTGGATACATGACAAGTTTTGTACTATTTTAGAAACACTTTAAAAACAACTTTTTTTTTCTATCCTTAATGTATTACTTTCTGTTAGACAATTATCCACCTCGCGTTCATGTTAATGAATTTTTAGAAAGACAACGGTATCATATGTCCGTCGTTTTCGCCACATTGCTCGCACAAAAACTCATAGTGTGACACGTGGATGCAAAGCCGCACTAGCAAAATAGGAGAATCTATGACGTATCCCTAGTGTTGTGGTTACTATTATCCTATTAGCTCTAGCTCTGAACAATATTCAGTATGGTCATAAAAACCTATTTAGCCATTTAACTGCGACATTTTAATAAACTTTAATTTTGCGTCACGTTATGTTTTTTTACTGGTAAAATCTAAATGAAACGATGACAATGGCAATAATTTGTCTGCTATTAGTCCTTCCATTTTGACAGAACGCCCAAACTTCCGTACAGGTGATGAACACGCCCAAAATCTAAAAGATGCAAGAAAGAAATCAAGCATGTCTATTGAGACTGAAGAAGTCGTTCAAGCAATTCCAGCCCTAATTTGTTAAGTCTTCTCTAGTTCCTTCAATAAATCCTCTAACACATAAAAATGTTAGTAATGCCACACACCAAACGAGGACGTTTACAAGTCTAACATATTCGCCGAAACCATCTACGACCTCTGAAGTCATTTCAACTGAAATAGAAAAACCTTATTTCAAAGCACCACTCAGACAGATGGCAAATAAGGAAAAAAAATCGTCTATATACGCAGATAAGCCAGCAAAGGGGTTAATACAAAAAGAAACTGAAGAAGGAGTAACAAACGAAGGAATTAAATTCAACTTAAACAGAAAATTAAAATATTTGAAATTCAAAATAAAGAAAAGAAAGCGATCAAAATGGCAAAGGTGTCGTTAGATGTTGATAGAAAGGAGAAGTATTATCGCTTGGTCTGCGTTAAATGGTATGACACTAGCTGGCCATTAGATGTGGAATATGAGTCTGTACGGTTTGTACAGCTTGTAAATCTTATTGTATATCACACAGTTGGAAGATTCATTATTATTTTATTTATGTTATTTTCATCTGATTTTGTTAGTTAAGTTTTATTAGGGTTTAGAAAGTTTAGATTCAGTTATTTCTACAAACGATGACGAAATTGATTCTTAAACAAGACGTAAACGCTGTGTTTTATCATCAGTTATGTTGATAAATAACCTTATTTTGTGGTTTCTCGTAATAAATAAGCATGTAACATTTTTCTCTTTATTCTGCTAGTGTTTCAACCAACCGCATTCAATGTTACACTCGCTCAGGATATGATGTCGATTGAAACATTTTTCCTGATTTTTAAAATGCTTTTAAGTTATTTGTAATGCAAATAATACCACTATGACATCCATTTGTATTCTGATAATTAAAATTCAGTTAAGGAATACCGTCAAACATGCATCACTGAGGGTGATTTTACCAAAAAGAGTTCAACAGTCTCCGATCTACCCTACTCTTGAGAATAGACTCTCGGCAATTTTACCTATTAATCATCTTAGCATGCAGATTGACCTTTTATCGATACCTATAATGTCGTATCGCACGGGCAAAATGTACGAACTATTCCAATTCCCAAAGTAGCTACTAACATTTTCACTAACTAATAGATTTAATCACAATGTGTCACTCACCCATAGCGATATTTTGATGCGCGACCCTTTATTATACATTTCCTTTTTACACACATTCGTACACCCTTTAGACTTCAGAGATTCAAAACCCCTTTCAAATTTAGAATACAACATGATTACAATACGTTTGCATACCTTCTAATATTCGATTCTATAGCGCCTTGAACTCGCAGGTAAAAGGATAAAATGCATATTCAATCAGCATTGATTTTTTTCACACGAAGATTTTTATTATGGTCTAATCTGCAACGGTACTGTAGTTTTGAATACCTATAAGGGTCGAAAATAGAATTAAATTTCCCTTTTTATATAACACAATGTAATTGAAAGATTTATTTTACATTAAGCTACTGAGAATCTTGTTAGATAAAGTATTAAATAACGGGCGTTTTCTCTCACTCACGTATATGCTTAAACCTTATAATAAATACCAGTAAAGCTATTTCAACCATCCATTTTGTATTGCAGGAAAGATATGACGCTCCTTGCTGTGCCATAAAGGGAAATAATGACCATCACGGACCATCACATCACCACCCTCACAGCATTATAACAGTTTGGATAATGTAAAGAAGGGCGGAGCAGCGAATACTTTTCGAATCACCCCTCGGATTATAACTTTTGAAGCTTTACATCCACCCCTGCATATGGAGCAGCCATATCTCGAAAAGATCCCTTGGTGACCTTCAGTAAAATTACTGCAGAGCAATTTGCCTCCTGAGATGTGAATCACGCCCAACTAACTTGAAAGGATGCCTAAAGTAACAGAAGAAAACTTCCAGAATTTCTAAATGGATAAGGCAAGTTCATATGTAACTCACATGGTTTTAGTTTTTCCATAAAAATTTTATTTACTTTCTTATAAATTAATGTTCAAGAGAAACTGTAATTGAATCAACAACTATTCATTTTCCTTTCTATTTGAAGTCTGAAAATAGATAACTTTTAAGGAACTTGATACTTAACGTAGGTACCGTACCAAAATTTTAAAATAAATATTCACGTCTATTCCACAACTAACAAAACATTAAAAAAATATTGTCAGTATTTGACTCGCATTGTCAAGTGACAAATCTTTTGCTTTCAAGGAGTTGCCTCTAACAATAATAGCTGATACCCATATAGTTACTAAATTTATTATGTAAATATATCAAGTACTAATAGTTAAGATAAAATTTTAAGTACTACTGTATATGACGTAAATAATTTTGAGAAAAAATCAGGGCAATGAAACCCTGATAGAAAGATAACTTTTAGTTTGACAGAACAAGTGAGATTGCTCGTCCAGAACTAACTTTCTTTGCAGCCACTACTACATACACTGATTCAGCTTAATGGGCGTGTGAGTATACACATTCGTAGGTAGCGATTTACGTGTTGTCCGGATGATGCCACAATACTAACAAAAAACAAAACGTTGATTTCATTATTGTTTAATATGGTTTGGATCAAACCACCCTTATATATTGCCGTGGAAGTCAGGGACTAAGCTTTTAACATCAAGTCCCACCATGGTCAACATATTATTTTTAAAAATTCAAAAATTTCAAAAAAAAATTTCTTACCCTTTTATTTCGCCTTCAAGCTCCTTCAGCTTCCCTGGCTAGCTCAGCTGTGCCTCTTCTCGAATACCTAAATTTACAACCATACTTCTTTGACACTCGCACACCATTCAATAAAATCACCAAATAATACAACAATCATACAACCTTTTATTTACAGCTATTAACAGATAAATTATATTCACATGTGTTAAAAACAGTTTGATACACTAATTATAAAACTCAAAATATGGTACGTTTTTAAAATCCTTGATTATTCTAATTCTTTTCAAACAAGTTCAATGAGATATGAGTAGATGAGCCCCACATGTTACCCTAAATTGACTGCACACTGGAGTATGGTGAGCTCATAATAATCCAGTTTAGTTTGTATATGCCTTTTACACCTTGCATAAATTAAAACAAAATTAACAGACCCGTTTACCCTTTACAATTCAATTTATATCCTGAATAAAATTTTGAATGTTCTAAATACACCCCTTTTCAATATTTAACCTCAATAAATTGTCCAGTACATGTATCTTTTACGAATAAGTTTCTACAACCAAATATGCCACCAAAAAAAGTCAACCACATAGCACAAAATTTCACAAATGTTTATCAAACAACAGAAATTTCAAATAAATTACCTGGAGAATTCTTAAGGCTTTCCCCCCGTCGAAGATGATTGTCAGAACACCTCGGCTTCGGTTCCATTCAGCGTGCTACTCAGCGGATCCACAGGCCTCCATCATCTTCCACCTCTGCTCCTCGTCTCACAGTACCATTCTATATATCATGCATACAAACTTAATTATTTGTGATGCTTACCCCATATATCATGCTTCCATTTATTCATTTTTGTGTTTTGTATTGTAGTAGCCGGACCTTTATTAATTTAGTATGCACTACACGTACTTCACGTCAATAATTAGATGTCCGCTACTACTGTTTTACACTTGTCACCACTGTATTTACGGTAATATAATCACATAAAATACTCACAAAAAACTTTACTGTTATGGTGGTCGGTATTCAGTACTTTTCGAAGTATAGTAAAATAGAAGCGAAGAGAAGAGAAGAGAACGTTAATAACCTAGGTTGGGTATTTATATGCTTTCAAAACCCCCTCGTGGACGCACTTCCAGCGAAAAGCTTATTTTCAAATCTAATTCCAAAAATTTTGAATATAACCGTCTCAAAATTCGTAACATTCGCACCGGTCTACGTGCCGTATATCCGAATTCGCTTTCACCTGTCGCGTGTGCATTGGAAAACTGTCTGCTTTCAACCAATGATAAAATTTTCTGCCGTCAGAAGCTCCGCCTAAACTATATTTATCTCTGTCTTGTGCATATCTACTGTCTCGTTCAAAACCCCACTTGAGTTACAGAAACTCGATATTGATGACATCTCATCTCAACTCCACGTGCATACTGTTCGTGCATTTCAATCCCAACGCTTTTATGTCTGTCTCTATCTGTTGTATATTACTGATCGTGCATTTTCCTCGCTCTTTAAGATGTTTGTTAGCCTTGTTGTTTATGCCAAACTGACGGTTGAAAATATTTCTATGAAATCCTATCGTAACATGCTCTCGACTTCGTCGAACGTAACCTTATAAAACGCAGGTGTTTCTGTTAATTATCGACCGTTTAACATAACAATTCCTAGACTTTATATTTCTCCGTATCTGATAAAACTGAGGTTGGCTGTTACAACGAATACATTTGCCTTGGAATTATTGATTTTCTTACCCAAGCACCTTCCCTTATTCCTATAGGTGTTGGATTAAAATAAATTAAAATTAAATATGCGTATTCTTGAACTTCTATTTGCTTTAAAACTGTTTTTTTATGTAATTTTAACATTTCAATTATTAATTATAAAACTTAATACTTGTCCGTTTTCCCTAAATGACTTAAATTAATTTTGCGCGTAAATAATTTGTTTTTTTCTATATACAGGGTTGTTGAAATTTTATTGTTTCCCACTGATTTAACCTTTTGAATCCACAACAAATATATATATATATATATATATATATATATATATATATATAAACTTTAAAAAAGCTCAAATTGTGTAAATATTCATTTTGATAGAGAAATGTATTTATTGAAGATCTCGTTATATTGAATTATAAATGCACAAACCCGTAATTGAAAAACTTTCATTATTAATGACGAAAAATAATGTTTGTAAGTAAGAATAATGATATATTTCGCGTAAAGAGGTCATATTTAAAAGAGCTTCTTCTAAAAAGTACTCAATTACGCGTAAATGGGTAATTAGTGTAAAAAAATTTCATGTTTGCAATTAATAAAGGAGATTGTGTTCAAATACTCTAAGAAGAATTGACATTGTAGTTGAAGAGCGCATTGAATTGTAATTTGCGGGAAGCCGCATGTATTATATTTTAGTATTTTTATTTGGTGACGAACTTCGACAAACGCCTACTTCATTAGATTTTAAAATATCAGTCGCAGATTCTAAGAAAAGCAGTACGATGTGTGTCAGTTGAAAAGTAACTTGAAAACGCGTTCATTGACTAGTGTAATTTTTTGCAGTAATTTCGATAGCTTTATGGTAAAGAAAAGTAGACATGTATACGAAAGTAAATGATAATTAATATAAAACATGAAACTAATGATTTTAGACAACAAATAATTACTTCAAACACTTACCTCTGTCTATAGAGCGAAGCGAAACACAATTATTTAAAGCGGTCGTTCAGAACGAGATGCGATTGTAGAACTCTAGCGAAACCGTTCCTCTTTTACGAGAAACGAAAATTAATTCTTCAATATGGCGAAGCGTAGCACATGTAATTTTGCGGCCGTCTACAACGGAAAACGGTACTACAATACTTCGTGACTTCTCCATAGTCAGTGATAAGAAAATTCTTACACATGCGAAGAGCATAGTTTTTTCGTTATCGCGGCCCTACAACAGGCTCGGTGTCTGAAGTAATTACGGTACACAATAACATTTTAATATATCGGGCGGAGGTAAATAATGAACAATTCTAAATAGGAAAATAAATTAAGCAGTAAATTATGTACAATATAAACCGAACAACTAGTCTAGAATAATCATGTGCTTAAATAGAACAGAGGGTAAGTGATGAAATACCGTAGATTCGTAAAAGTTATCAAACAAGAAATGTCAACATACATCTAATTAAGGCGAGTTAAAAGTTAAAGTTGTAAAAATAAGATTAATGTCAGCCATAAGTCATGGATGTTGATAAGAAAACGCATAGGTAAATGGTACTAATTATAACTCGTGGGTTTTAGAACAACAGGGTTGCGTCACGCACCTCCGGAAAACAACAAATTAGAGTTCTTATCTATATTTTTTCTATCAATCTATTCCACAATGAATTATGGTAGATTAACATTACCTATCGAGAATTCTTATGTACTTGTATCAAGCCCAGGGTAAGGTTTGGATGGAAATTGGCTTATAGTAAAAGAACACTCTTAAGACATTTAGCTAACTGGGTTTTTTGGTCCACGGCCGCATGAGATTGGGTCAGTGGGTATATTTGAGTTGAAAGAAACAGAATAAAGGACGCCACGTAAATTTTTTATAAAGCAACTGACTGAATATAGAATCTTTGAATTAAGTTCGATTGTCTCTACTATCATGATACTCTTTCGGATAAGTTTACTTTGTAAACAGCGTACAAAATTTGGAAAATTTAATATTACCGAAAAATGAACTGAAGTCCAATAAAAATAATTCTGTATTCTCTTTTAAGAAAAGTAAATAACATCATAGTAAATAACATTAATAAATAAAGTTCAATTCTTATGAAAGTGATTTCTAAGTCAGATATTTAATTATGGACATTATATATTTTAATAAAGTAACCATTGTAGCACTACGCGACCTCACAATGTTTAAATATTTCTTATTTAACTTTTGGTAAAAATCAATAATTGACAGATTACTTTACGTTCCAATTTTCATCATATAGCATTCAGGTGTTATAACTTAACATATTAGTATTTCAATTCGTCATAAACAAGATAACTGACGAAGTATATCTACACCTGTACAATCGGTGAAATATGATATTTTAAATTGAACACACTATTAATTAGAAATAGGTTATAGTACTCATTGTACTTTATACTTTACAAAAGGATCTTTTGAAAATTAATTGACAAAACATTTACACAAGTCATAATAAACTGCATACAGCAACGTAATGTAAAACAAGTTTCAAAAGCATATCATTGCATGCAAAATTTACGCAATGGACTTTGTAACGTCGGCATTATTTTATAAACTAATACTTTCTTACCGACAGCGGCAATGACCTGTAACCTTCAAACGACCTGTGCATCAGTAGAACACGCTGGTTACATAGCGATGTCGGCCACGTGTGGATCACAGTAGTTTATTGATTTGCCTTTTAAACGAGTTCCATAAATTTAAGTGAAATTACTTCTAAATTATTACAAGACCATCCACATTTCCAGAGTTATAGAAGTTTTAACATTCCAAAGCTTCAAAGTTTTAAAATTCAAAATTTCATGGTTGCGAAGTTGTACGGTATCAAAGTTGCACGTTCGCAAAGGGATTTATACACTATATTTCTACATTAGTTGTCATGGACAACTTTTACTAGTCTGACCGTCTATTACGACGTCTTCGCCAGGAAAACTTGATTTTCCTGTACATGTTGAAGGTTTTCAACACGGAACGACCTTCCAGTTCAACTAAGAAACGAAAAGTGACCAACGATCGCCAATCGTCGGAACAATTTGAAATCTTAGCTACTTTTAGATGTAGGAACACGTTAACAAGTTGTATATTTAAGTGTTATCAGTAAGGAATATGTAGTATGTAGTAGATTTTAAGTGTAATTTGAATTAAAGTGTGCTTTGGGAGTTTATTGGTTATTAAATATGCAATAATGGCTGAATGAATTATATAAATGTTGTTAGATAACAACTAAAATAACAGATACATCGCGCTAAAGTCAATGAACAAATTTACAGAAAATTTATATGTTACAGAGTTCTGTAACAAAAACCAGATTTAACGCGATCGTTCTAGATGCCTACCTCACACAAAGGTTTGTTTATATAACCCAGCAAGGCCAAGGACTCCAGCAGTTGATAAGTTGCTATTAAAACGTTGCAATGTCTAACCAGTGGTAATATATCAGGTAGTAAAATATTACAGTTTCAGTAGTTGAAATTATTTTGTTTAAATAGCAATGGAAAGGTGTTTTAACTATATAGAAGCAAGAGAGATTAATTAGAAGTACGCAAAATGAGTAAATAATGATTGACTACTGCAAGATAAAGTTTTAATTTGAATATAAGAGTACATGGATTTGGAATGCGGTTTTGATGTTTAATGGTATTTAATGGAAAAATTTTAGCATTTGAAAAATTTATACATGGTCGAATGAAAACCTGCCAAACAGAGGCAACAACACCAACAGGCAAATTTTCACGGTAGAATAAAATTCTAGTACATTTCTATTAATTAGTTAAATTATATTCTAAGATGTGTACTCTTGTCTGCTAGTATTTAAGATTAGACTAGAGAATGAGTACAAGTTCATAATTTGATTGAGAGTGGCAGCCATTATATAAAAAATATATATATAAAACCTAACTGCTCAGAAACGTGTAGCTTCGATTTTAAGGGGTTTTAAGAAGTTATTGAAAAATGAAATTAAGGTTTGAGTATGCATCATGATTATAGTATAAGTGAGTGACTACTGGGAAGTTATGTTTTTGTTAGATTTAAGATATTCTTTATTCGGCAAACCCGTTGTGGCAATTTTTAGACTCTACTTTTAGATTTTAGTATTTGTATTAAAGTGTTTTTTAGAGGTTATATGTAGAAAATTGTTTGTTAAAAGCAAGCTATTGTGGATGTAGTAATTGTTATTTGAACAATTATTTGCTAAAAATATTTCGTGTTATAGGTTGGATGCCTGCTTCTGATGGTTTCATTTAACTTGAGCTAGCAAAAATAATTAGGACAACACTTTTATGAATCTTCTATAGTCCACAGCACCCTTAATTGCTCCCTTCATCATGCATCAGTAGATCATATATATATATATATATATATATATATATATATATATATATATATATTATATATATGCCGACCACAACGTGAGGGCTCGAGTTCCAAATAAAAGGTTTGTGATTTTATTCCAGGAAACTGGCGATCTGAGAGAGAGAGTTTTTGTGTGTGTATAAATTTAGGAGTATTTTAGAGTGTGTGTGAGTGATTTGAACGTATGCAGAGAAAAGAGTGGTTAAGGAGTCAAGGAGTGGAAATTGGAAGTGACGATAGTGCATTGTGTGGGAAAAATTCGAAAATGGAAGAAGCTGGAGGCAGTAGAGATCAGTCGAGGACGGAATCAGGGGATCAAGGAAACGAGATGATAATGAGAATGCTAGAGAGGATGAACGAAGAAGCCAATAGAGCTAGGGATGAATCTAATAGAGCTAGGAGGAGTCCAACCAAAAATTAGAGCAGATAAGCGGGAAAATTGAACAAAATACTAAAGAATTTACAGAATTTAAAGATAGTCTTACCGTGAAACTGGGGAAGTAGAAAATAGGGTTGAAAAATGAGCGTGATATTACAGGTCTTCGACAGGAAATGGGACATTTAAGGTCCGAAGTACGCATTTTTGTGAAGAAGAGATTAATGTAAAATGACTGAAGTGACGGACTCATGTAGGGATCAGTTAGGCAGGGTAGAACGCGAAGTTAGTAGTATCAAATACAACATGTCAAATTTAACGGGAGATGGTCCCAGATTTTCTACAGGTGGAGTATCATTGGACCAACACATGAAGTTTTATGGCGATAACAGGGTAAATCCACAAATTTTTATTAATAGTGTAAGAAATCTAGTGGGAAATTTATTTGACGAACAGACTAAACTAAATACGATAAAGGCTTTATTAAAAGACAATGCGGAAGCGTGGTACAATTTAGTAGGACAGGACATAGACACGTATCAGGACTTTGAAAACAAATTTCTAAAGCACTACTGGAGTGACCACAGACAAGACCAGGTACGAGACGACTTAATCACAGGAAAGTTTAAGGGAGAATTTTCAGGAAGTAGGGAGCAATATGCTATACGCAAGTATAGCATAGCAAAGCAACTGAACCCACCACTGACGGACCGACAAATTATTAAGTATTTATCACGACACTTCGAGGTAGAAATAAGACAGCACGTAGCACTACAGAACATAGTGGACAGAGAAATGTTTTTGGAATACCTGCAGAGGTACGACGACGTAAGTAGTGGACGACCTCGGGATATTAGGGAAAGACAGATCAACACAGTTAGGTTTGACAATAGACGGGACAACTATGCTAGAAGGGGGAATAGTTACGGATACCAGCGACCGAATTGGGAACAGAGACGACCATACGTTAGGAGTAATAGTTTAGGAAGGGGACCTGCACCGAGACCGGAACCTACCAGAAGGAATAGTTCACCGGACATGAGGGGGACAGCTAATACAGACACGGAACGAGTGGAAACGCCTAGGACATACGCGGAGGTGACGGTTAGACCAGGACCGAGTAGGAAAAACAGACCTGGACAGGATTTTTAGAACGCGACAGACCACTAGATTTCAGTGTAAATGTATATGAACATCCACGTGAATTTTTCAAAATTGAGGAGGAAGTAGAGCCAGAAACTGAGGAAAAATTATGTTTGCCAATTATTAATTTAGAAATTTTTGAGAATAGTGTAGAAGTATTACTTGATACAGGGCAGAGGCGAGTTTAATATCGGAGGAATTCGTCAGCAAAATTAGGGATAAGGTTTGTGATAGAATTATGCCTATAAAGCGTAGCCATTTAGTAGCTCCAAATAAAAGAAGTTTGCTGTAGTAAATAGTGTTGTGGTGCTTAGGATAGATATAGGAGGTTTAAGCTGTGAACAGGAGTTTGTAATTGTACCTGGACTGAAGTTTCAGAGCATTTTAGGTGTTGACTGTATGATGAAGTTAGGGGTGTTGATAGATATGGAACGGAAGGTAATAAGGATTAAGGATAGGGTAGTGCCATGGAAGGGCAGTTATGAAGTCACAGAGGATGACACGGGGTTGAATATTAATGTAGTAGAGGTAGAGGATGATGAAGTAAAACAGATAAACACAATAAGATGTCCAGAGGATAGGAGAGTAGAGGTTCAAGCTTTAGTACAAGAAAATGCAGAATTAGTGGGGGTAGAAGCAACAGCAGCATATCAGGAGCAGGTGAAGGCAGAATTATTTTTGATGAGGTTAAGTGGCAAGTTTGTTTTTAATAAAGTAGATTTAAGGAATTCATTCTGGCGGATTCCATTACACAAAAATTCTAGAAGGTACATAGGATTTTCCATAGAGGGAAAAATCGATAATTTTAAGGTAGTATCGTTTGGTTTGTCGGCAGAAAGGGAAACAATAATAAATGAGAAACAGACAAATGTAGGGACTGAAGAAGAAGTAATATTTAAGAGTCAGGATAAGAGGGATGAGTTTATTGTATGTGAGATAATAGGGATGATAAGTATAGATATAGAAGGAGGAGAAATAGGGATGAAGAGTATTAGGATGGTAAGAAGAAAGACATGGAGGATCAAGAAGAGAGTTAGATTTAAATATAGGGATAGAATAGGTGTAGATAGAAGAGTAGAAGTAAGTGTTTATAGAAAATAAAGCTAGGTATAGGATAAATATGGGAGATAATTAGGAATAGGTTTAGGATGAGAATAAAGAGTAAATGTAGGAAGAAAATAAGATAGGTTAAGTGTAGATATTTCATAGAAGATTAGTGGAGAGTTAGGAATAGAGTAAGAGTAGGATAGGCATATAGGATTAGGTAGGGGGAAGTAAAGTATAGTGAAGATTAGTTAAAAGTTAGGAATAGGATAGGTATATAAGATGTATATAGGATAAGATGGATAAGTAGGATGAAGTTAGGGATAATTTCAGTTTATAAAATTAGGTGAGAGTTAGGAATAGGATAGGGATATAGGATAGGTGTAAATATTTTTTTGGATTGGAGACAAAGTAGGTAAGTTAGATAGATAAGGGTAGAGAGATAGGCAATTTTTTTGTAATTTTTGTCTAAATGCTTTATATTTGCATTCAAATAAGTGGGATTATTTGTATTCAAATAGGGGGAAAATACTCATATTTAGACCAGGGTAGAAAATTAAATAATCACATCAAATAATTTTAATCACCGTGTATAAGGAATTGTATTAAATAATACGCTTTATTAAAACCTTGAAGCATAAATAAATTCGGTCGTTTCAGTAAAAATAAGAAATTTAAAATCATGTACAAGACGCTTTATATCAAAAGAAACAGTATTAACAAGCTCTACGGGTAATGTAATTATTCCGAGGAAATAAACAAATGGAAATTACGTGCAAAATTTATATTAATTAACCCTATTTTAAGTAACCGGTAGTAAAACAAAGTGTACACATAATAATTAATATTTAACTTGTATTCGCTAAAAATGAAAGGATAGAAGTCAATTTTAATTGGAGTTAATTAAACCATTATTAATAATAAGCATAAAAGTGTGAAAATCCAAGATTATAATACCAGAAAATAAAGCTCTGAGAATTAATATTATTTTGAACACCTGCGTAGTTTAAATATCACGTACGGCGAAAATTGTGTAGATAACAAATGGTTTCAAAGAATCTTGAAGAAACCGTGGCTTAATATTCACGAGAAGGTGCGATACGGGGTTATTAAACCCAGATAGTCCACATGGACTAAAATATAATCGATAATAAAGAATATCAATTTGCACCAATACGAACAGGTTAGAAAAGGAAAGAGAAAATGCGTCAAGCAAAGACACATATAGTAAAAGGCGTGATTTAAGCGACGTCACGAGGGTCACGATTGGTTGAAAATAGGATGCAAATATCAGAGGTAGAAATAACGATTTCTGTACAAAATTAATTAGCTTTTCTCGGACATGTTTGCGTGCCGTGTGAGAATTTCTGAGTTTTAAATGGGGCGAGTGAAAAATTCGTAAAAACCGACGCGCGAGCGACGGACTGGGAACATGGCATGAGAAATTCTTTAGAATTACCCGTTTTGGGGAACAGACCGACAGACAGGATTTTTGCTATATATACCGAGGTGAATATAAACAAGGCCTCTTAGACTCTTAGACTTTTGACGTTAATTAACCAGGTTCGTCTAATTGAGCTCAAAGACATACCCAAATTTTCATCATAATCAAGAACATAAATACTAAATACCCCTTTCTACTTAAACAAGAAAATTTCACCTTAAAATTAAAAATTTGTTGTTAGTACAAATTCACTACTGTCCATTTTAAGTAAACAAATTATAAAGTTATTTAACACACACCAAAACATCAAAAATCGAACAACAAAGCATAAGTTACCTGAAGGTTAATGCACTCGTGGCTTCAATGTACATCGTCCTCTGTTAATCACACCAATCCAACTGGGTTATGTTTAGGTCCTCGGATTACTGGTCGCCTTTAAAATTTTCTACACCACCATTCATCTAAAGTTGTTTCAGTGCTTTTCCGGAACTCATCTGTGTATATCTGAAGCTTGTTTTGTGGATCCAGACACGTTTACGAATCATTTAATTATTAACACCCCCGAAAAATAACAAAGAAATTCATACTTCTTTCACAAATATACGCCAAAACTGCCTACTTTTGTGTATTTATTTGTCGTTGCAAATTTGACTAATTGGTACAGTGATACTAGACTTTATTACCTTGTATCTTCTTTTCTAAGTGCACTAAATTACTTTCATTGTAGCACGTAAAGAACAAACTCTTTTAAATCACCAAAATATACGAGCAAACTGATTAAATTATTCAATCAAAATCGGAAAACTAAAAAGCACTGTTTAACGCATTGAATCAAATCGAAAATCTAAGAGAGAGAAACTCATATTAACCCGGGTATATATAGTGGTTAGCCTGTCTGTCGGTTTTGTCCTCAAAACGGCCAGTTTCTAGAATTTCGTATACTATGTTCCCATCTCGACCGCCTGTGCGTCGGTTCTTATTAAATTTGCACTCGCACCAGTTAAATCTCAGAAATTTCGACACGGCTCGCAACGTCTGGGAATAACTAATTAATTTTATACAGAAATGTTATTTTACCTCTCAAGTTTGCCTCTTATTTTCAACCAATCGCAACCCAGTGACGTTGCTCAACTCACGCCTTTTACTATATATGTCTCTGTCTTGCGCATATTATCTGTCTTTATCTACCCTGTTCCGAGTGGTACAAATCGATATTCTTTAGTATCGGTTATTTTCAATCCATGTGGACTGTGAAATAACCCACCTTATTAGCATTTCCCGTAAATATTAATCGACGGTTTCTCCAACATTCTCTGTAACCATTTGTTATCTGCAAATTTTACACAGAACATAAAACATTTAAAAATACGCAGGTGTTCAAACATAATACTTCTACGATCTGAATATTATTGGGTTTTTACTAGCTTTTATACATATTATATGTTACTAATGGTTCAATTAACTCCAATTAAAATAATCCCCTTTAATTTTTAGTGACTCCTAATCAAATATTAATTATTATCTGTACATTTTGTTTAATACCGGTTACTTAAAATTGAGTTAATTAATATAAATTTTGCACGTAATTTCCATTTGTTTCTTTATTCGGAATAATTAAATTACACGTAAAGCATTTTAATACTGCTTCTTTTTATAGAAGACGTCTTGTAAATAATTGAAATCTCTTCTTTTTAATGAAACGAATGAATTTTTATTCTCCACGGTTTTTTAATAACGCGTACCTTTTCCCAAAGCTTCTACACGGTGATTAAAATTATTTGATGTGATTATTTAATTTTCTACCCTGGTCTAAATATGAGTAATATATATATCGCTATGATGATAGGGTAGTTTAAGGATAGATTAAGCCATAGGGGTCGTAGAATAAATATAAGCAACTTTAACTTTAAGAAAGTCAAATAGTTCCAGAAATTATTAGAGTAAATCGGTCATTCTACATAATGTCAGTTAAAAGGACACTGTATATAAAATACACGGGATTAAATGCATGAGAACATAAATCTAAGTATAGTTTACAGGTAAAGATAAGATTTTAAAACTCAATAAATTGCATCAAAATTAAGTTACCGGGAAGCGTAGATAAATTGACATTGCAAATATTTAACGATTGCGTCGAAAATATCAACGTAAACGCATCCTAAATAATTCATTATTAGAAAATCATTACGTGACTAAAATACAATACATTTGTACAGAAAACCAATATTCTGTGGAAACAAATAAACACCAGGCGGTTTAATTATATGATAAATTAACAAACATCAAATACGTGAGTAAATTAAAAACCAAAAGTTGGAAATCCTCGAATAGTACTGCAACATGCTGAATGCGGACGTGACTAACAGAGCATTCATCGAAGATTTAAACTAAGTATTTTGTAAAAATTCCTAGTTCTGCTAGATAAGGTAAAAGTATCAGCATAGATTGACAACACGCCTATGAAAACAATTGGAGAAAGGGCTTATATATACGATAACGGAACGACATTTTAGTCTACATTTAACTAAGCAACAACTATGTTCGATGGTGTTGAAAACTCACGTAACTAGTAAAGTAAATATCAAAACAAATCAGTTTTAAAAGTGCAAGAATTTGTGCAATAAAGTGTAGGCCGATCTATAGATAGACGGCTATAATTTGAGACCTTTAATTTCCAAACTTTAATTTGGGACCTTTAATTTGAGACGCTTTAATTTTGGACATATTCTAATTTTGGTGATATTTTAAAAATGGAGATATTCTAATTTTGAAGATATTTTAAAATGGACATATTCTAATTTGGACATATTCCGATTTGGGACGTTTTAATTTTGGATGTACTGTAATTTGGTACAATTTATGGGAAGCGATTCTTATATGGGGCCGGCACACCAATAAGCAAAACGGACACAGCAAAGGGATACAGGTCATAGGCTAGGATGTAACTCCAGAACCCAATGCAGGTTAGCAATTTTTAACACACTGTATTATTGAAAGATTGTTTCAATTTAATATTTGCTATGCATTGTATATTTGTAAGGGTCATCAAAAAGGTCACTGAAATAATATGAAAATGGAATAAGTATCTTGGAACGTTCGAAGGTCCCTGAATATAATTAAAAGATATTTTTGCTAGCTTTCAGAAAAGCGTAAATCTGGTATATGTAAATATTTTGTACATAAAGGAAAATTTCGAGTGTTGTAAATATTATCATTTATTATATTGTGTGTTTTAGAATTGCTTTATTTGATTCAATAAAATTTATTCAGTAAGCTAGTCGGGGTAAAAATTCTAATTTAACATTTCATAACATTGGGGCTTGATAATCCTAAAATAGGGCATATTATAGCAATATATATATATATATATATATATATTAAAATAAAGCGTATAAAATTACGACTAACAGTAAATGAAATTATTCACCATCGCGACTTTATAAATATTCACATTACTAAAAAGCTATAATTAATTTAAAGATGCGCATCATAATTGAATATATCTTAATACGGATATATCTAATATAACAAAACAATTATCAAACGTGACATTTTATGCAGTAATTAACGAAGTAAAGACGCAAGCTGTTCATTCTCACACAGACTGAAAACAACACCTTTTAGAAAAGTATTAATAATTTTAATTGCTCATTAAATTAAACAAAAGCATTACGCAATTTATTAAAACTATTCACAGAAGCTAAAACAAAATTTTCAGTAGACAAAGTAACTTTGTGATTAAATTACAAAGGCAATATTGTAACAAAGTAATTAACTGAAAACTTGCAACAAAAATTAAAACTTAAGGAAACGAGACAATAATTTCAGAGAAACGTCTTACACGTTTATACAATTCAATTAACACCCACGAAGAAGAGATAAGTATAATAGACATAATTAAATCAGCAGAATTAAAACAATATAAGTCTTAACTAGCGCAAACTATAAAATTAACATTCGCGAAGTAAGAATAAACGAATTCAAGGCTACAGCAATTAACCCAACATTATCGAGCATAAATCTCACAAATTAATTGCCACGCCCTCTAACTAAGTACAAATAATAGCAACTACAGTTCTTTAAATAACTCAACACTCTTCAAGCTGAAAATTAATAAACCCAACCAAAAGTAACAGCACAAACCGCGAAATAAATTTTAATTTTTACAAAATTTAAAATTTATTAAAAGCGAAAGCAACCCTTAACCAAAATGAGTGCAGATATGAAAATTTATATCAAGACCACCCCCCGCTTTAACGGAGATCATGCCCTTCTAGGGAATTTTATAACAGCATGTGAAATATTTTTGAAAACCTTCTACAAACCCGGAGATAATGAAAGGAATGTATTACTCTTACGCCTGATAATAAAAAAAACTAACCGGACGGGCACTAACACTAATTGCCAGCCGAGATGGCCTTGAAGAATGGAAGGTCTTTAAACGCATACTAATTGCATATTTTGGTGACCAAAGTAATATAAAATGCCTTGTACGCGACCTGATAAACTTCAGAATGGAAAACAACCAATCCCCGTATCAATTAGGAATGAAATGCCAAGACGTGAGAAGTCTAATCCTAACGGAACTAAAAATCGAAAAACCCGATCAAAATATCCGACATTTAAAAACAAAAATGTATGACGAAATGACACTAGATACATATATAAACGCCTTACCAGAACGACTATCAGATAAGATCAGATTTCAACGTCCCAAAACCTAGAAGAAGTCATGAACATGATAATAGAAGAAGAAAATATAATGTAATACCGAAACAAACTATACAATCGCAACGCAAATAAAATTCACACCCTTCAACGCACAAACAAATCAACCGCGAATCAATAACCCAAATTTCAACAATACGAATTTTAATAATCAATATAAACAATTTCCAAAACAAACGTTTAATTCAAATTTTACAAAACCCGCATTTCAACCAAGATTCAACCAAGACGTAAATCAACAAAGACCAGCATTCAGTGCGAACCCTATTAGAAATACACCAATGACAAATAACAATAACAATCCTAATAACTATTACAAACCAACGCCCACAGATACCTCATCTGGTAACACCAGATAAAATACAAAAATTTACACACGTCCTACCAAACCCTCATCAAAAAAGCATTTGTACATCAGAAGAACTATTTTATCAAGATGTAGAAGAATTCGACAATGACCAGAATAATTGCATTCACCCCAGTATAAACAAATGAACCAAACCATTCGAACAATTATGAACGAGACGAACCATGCGAAACTTACGACGAGGACGACGAAGATGTAGAAGAATTCGACAATGACCAGAATAATTGCATTCACCCTAGTATAAACAATGAACCAAACCATTCGAACAATTATGAGCGAGACGAACCATGCGAAACTTACGACGAGGACGACGAAGAAAACGCGTGCTCAAATTTTCAGATAGATCGATTCATAAACGACCAAACTTAACAAACTTAAATAACATAAGTTACCTAGTACTACCATACATAGAAATGCCCCATGCCGAACTTAAACTAATAATTGATACCGGATCCTCAAAGACATTAAGTAGTCCCAGAACCGTGAAGAAACATTATTTAGATTATGTAGAAAGAGAGCCATTTAAAATTAAAACAGCCCATCAAACGACATTATACCAATTCGTAGCTAATATACCCTTAGAGCAAGAACAGACGAGCGATTATTGTAGTTCGACAATCGTATCGCACAGGATTAGCGCCTGACGATTTTACTAATTTGTGCACACGTACCACGAGTTGTCGCGTATGCTAAACAGTAAAATGAATTTCATAGAGGTAGCATGTGTGGCGCAGAAGAAAAATACGAAGACGATTTTCGGTGAATACTGGATGCACCCAGTACCCAGCCAACGATTAACAAAAGGACAATTTCATAACATTTACACAGATTTAAGAGCTCATCTTCAGCTTCAGCTTTAAATTACGGTCGCTGTATTCAGGCAATTCCATATTGTAAAGCCCAGGCCGTTTCTCTACTGCTAATATTAATTGTTCTGTAAAGTCACCCATTGTAGTTCACTATACGCCGTACCTAGCAATACTGATTACTAAAACAGTCACAAATTAAAATACAAACATATCGCCTGTCTGCACACTCACATTGTAACCTGTTTGTTCCATAGTCACCGACTATCGCCCGACGACCATTAAGACGCAGGAAAATGGAACGTGTTGCATCTGCCGCGACAGTCGTTCGTAGTCGCTGGTAGACGCCACATAATCCTAGCTCGTGTGAATGACTACATTTACTATAGAGATTTTTATTTACAGCTACACGATTGTCGGACTACAATAATCGCTCGTCTATTCTTGCCCTTACCGAGAACATTCAATGTAAAAATAAAGCATAAATTTTGTATTTTCGAATTCAACGATAAATATGACGGACTAATAAAAGATAATTATGCCACTACGACGATTTTAAACTCAAATGACTATCCCGTAGAACTATCACTAACAGACCCAATTAACATAGAAGAATTAAATTGTAACTAAACGGAAATAGATGAAGATTTAGAAAACAATTGCAACCCCATAGAACGTGACAAAATGTTAAGAGAAAATTTAAGTAACATTCGCTTTAAGACCGATGTCAATCGAGAAGAGCAAAGAGCAATTAAAAATTTATGTTTTGAATACCGCGACATATTCCACTGTGAAGGAATACCCCTAACATTTACCAACACAGTTAAGCATAACATCGAACTAACGGATAACAAACCAATATTTACAAAAGCATACCGACTACCTCAGGCAAGCCAAGAAAAAGCTGACAGACAAGTAGCAGACTTGCTAGAACAAGACACAATCCAGCACTCCAACTCACCATGGAGTAGTCCCGTGTTAATAGTACCTAAGAAGTTAGACGCCTCAGGCAAGAGAAAATACAGAATGGTAATAGACTACAGAAAGTTAAATGAAAAAACGGTAAATGACAAATAACCGAAATTTTAGACAAATTAGGCAAATGCCAATACTTTTCAACACTAGACCTAGCATCAGGATACCATCAAGTAAAAATGGATGTAAAAGATACATCGAAAACAGCCTTTAGCACACCTAGAGGACACTACGAGTACACACGAATGCCATTTGGATTAAAGAACGCACTCGCTACTTTCCAGAGACTCATGGACAATATACTACGAGAAATACATAACGAGAAATGCTTTGTATACCTAGACGACATCATAGTTTATTCAACATCATTAATAGAACATATAGAAAGATTACGAGAAGTATTCGAAAGATTGAGAAAAGCACATTTTAAAGTACAATTAGGCAAAAGCGAATTTTTACAAAAAGAAGTATCATTTTTAGGACATATAATAACACTCCAAGGAGTAATGCCAAATCCCGATAAAACAATGCAGTACTAAGTTATCGCTTACCAAAAACAAACAAGGAAAATAAAGGATGATTCCTATGACTTAGTGGTTACTACCACAAATTCATCAAAGGTTACGCTCAGATAACCAAACCTCTGACAAATTGTTTAAAAAGGGGATACAAAATTGAACACAACCCGGAATTCATTAAAGCCATAGACAAAATTAAAAATATACTAACAAATCACCCCGTAATAGAATACTCAGACTTTACGAAACCATTCATATTAACGACAGACGCATTGAATGTAGCGTTAGGCGCAGTACTGAGCCAAGGAAAAGTAGGTAGCGATAAACCAATTAGCTACGCATCCAAAACCCTAAATGAGACCGACCAAATATAGTACCATAGAAAATGAATTATTATCCATAATTTGGGCAACAAAATATTTTAGACCATACCTATACGGAGGAAATTTTACATATACACAGAACATAGACCATTAGTATGGCTATGCAAACACAGAACCAAATTCAAAATTACAACGATGGACAATCAGATTAGAAGAATACGATTACGAAATTTATAATAACAACGCAGACGCCCTAAGTAGAATACAACTCAACGCACTAGAAACAGAATCCATTGTAGGAAACGTAGACGAAACAGAAATAAGGGAAGACCCAGAAGAGATCGACACAATACATTCGACACAAAATGAAGAACCTAAAACCGCGATTAAAATTTTAAACGAAGCAATCGATTTGAAACCCAATCAATTTATAATTACCGAAGTTTTGAATAACCCCAATCCCGTAAAATATACAAAAGTAGACAACAAAAAGATATACCAAATTCAAATAACCAAAGATGACAACGAGGAGCAAATAATTAAAATTCTAAAAGAATACGCCCCCGAGAAAAAAACGATTTTATTTTTATTTTAACACCGAACATTTATACAAAAGATTTTCAGAATTATACGTTAAACTATTCAATAACTCTGGCCCTGAACTCATCAGATGCACGAGAAAATTAATAACGTTAGATGATCCAGACAAAATAAATGATGTAATCAGAAACCAACACGAAGGAAAAACCAACCATCGTGGAATTAATAAAACCATAAAACAACTCATAAGACGATATTATTTTAAAGACATGAAAGAATTGACCAACAGGTTCTATTAACCAATGTGAACTATGCGACAAAGCGAAATACGACAGGAAACCCCCAAAAACATACTTAATGTTAACTAAAACACCTGACAAACCCGTTCAAAAATTATATGTAGTAGAAGCACAAAACTATTGAACCATTGTTGATGCATTTACAAAAATAGGCCAAGCAATACCGATTACTTCAAATATAGCATTGACGTAACACAAGGATTTTTACAGTACTTTACATTTTATGGAACATCTGAAACAATAACTTTAGATAACGGCAGCGAATTTAAAAATGAGACAATACAAAACACTTTAGAACTCCACAATATAAAAATTCATTTTATAACTGAAAACCGCCCTAAATCAAATGGACTAATTGAACGAGTACATTCAACCCTGTTAAAACAAATCCGAATACTGAGAATAAATAATAAGAAAGAACACATCACCAATTTAATATCATATGCACTAATCGACTACAATAAAACAATCCACTTATCAACCAATTTTACACCATTAGAATTAACTTTAGGGCATTCAGATTCACGCAATCCTTACGACATACATTATAATAAGAAATTACATCAACAATACGTTAAGGATCACAAACAAAACTAAAAATAACTTATGACAAAGTAAAAGATAAATTAGATAATGGAAAGCCCATTTAAAATTAAAAGAATATCCGACAAAAATACAGCCGTAGTAGACAACGACAAAATAACGAAATACATTCACTTGAAAAACTTAAGACACCCTTTCGTTACCCTTTGCCCAGGTAGAACAGACAACGAAATAATAATTGAAGATATAAAAAACAACCCCGGTATACTACCAATAAAATTAGGCAGTATGCAAAATACCATAGACTATTGGACATTCGCACAAAAATTCGACTTAACGGAACTAAAACAAGAATTTCAAATAATCAAAGAAAATTATTACCGATTAAAACAATCAATGGACACATAAAAATTCGGAAAGGAATACGCAATAGAAATGATGAATTACAACAGCATAATATAAAGTATTTTAATAAACATAGAAGATAAATTTAACAGATTAATACCCACCGAACACACTACGAGATGAAAAAGAGGACTAATCAACGAATTAGGTAACATAATTAAACGTATCACAGGCAATTTACATAATCAAGACGCAGAACGTTATGACAACACAATACAACAATTGATTGAGAATCAAAACGACATAAAAACCATAATTAGCAACCAAATATCACTAACCCAATCAACAATTATAAAATTCAACGAAACATCAAGAAAGTTAGTAAGAAACCAAAATAGTATAGCCAACAGAATACAAACCCTTGAAACTAACATACAAACTACCGTGTTAGGCATGCGAGATTTAATTAGATTCAATACGATATACACTCTAATAATATTAACCCTTACTTTAATTCAACAAATTTTAGCAGCCTTAGAAAACGCAGTATCATTTGCAAAATTAAATACCCTACACTCTAGTATCATTGAACCAACCGATTTATTAAAAGAATTATTAAGAATCAGATCATTTATAACTAACAGTAAACTACCCTTTATATAAAAGAATCAAACATTCTAATATTTGAAAAAATAGCTCTAGTTTAAGGCTATATAAAGAACAACAAAATAATATTTTTAATAGAAATCCCAATAGTAGAGAGTAACAATTATAATTATTATCATTTATTTGCTTTTCCAAAAAAAATTACTAGCACATACCAAGTTATCATACCTAAAACCAAATTCCTGTCCTTAAATGAACTCAGATATGGTAATACAAACGAAAAATGTAACGAAGTCACACCAACCCAATATTTATGCCAATCGTTGACGACAACAACCATTCAAGAAGACAGCCCTTGCGAAGTACAACTATTAAAATTTTCGAACCATTACGAAAACTGTGAAACAAAACCCGTACAAATAAGCAACATGAAAATTCAAAAAGTCACAGAAAACAAATGGATCGTCATTTTCCCAATAGAAGTAATAGCAACCGTCCACTGCAATCAAGACGAAAACAATTTAGCATTAACCGGAAGCAAATTAATCACCCTCAAAGAAGACTTTTATTTAGAATTGGAAAACGAAATAATCGGAGTTTATCAAGATCCCGTAGCAACAAAGAAGCTCGCAAACTTACCAGAACTACAGTTCAAGATGCCACAACCAGAAGACGAAAAAATAATCCAAAAACCAACGCAACTAGAGCATCTAGAATTGAAGGACCTCAACCACGCCGTGAAATTAATGGAAAACTACAAACTACGCCTAAATGAACTAAAAACGCCCAAGTTACACTAGAACAACATAAGTGTTTGGACAATTGTGATAATCATTTTAATTATTTTTCTAATTATATATGTATTTTACAAAATGTACCTTAGATATAAGAATAAAGAAAACAGTTTTAGATTTAAGGAAACAGAGAGAAATAAAAACAATAAGTGTACCCTTGGAAAAAATGAATTTTAAATAATGAAACTAAATGATGAATTTTATGAATTTAAAAAATTAAACAAGAAAAACCTTAATTTTTTATGTACGTCGGGAGGAGTTATGTATCCCCCAATTTATGTATGTATTACGAAATAGAAATAATTAGGAGTTATTATAAATTATTAAAGAAATTATAAAGTAAAATGCAACAATGTAATACAAGAATAAAGCAGACAGGTAATTAACAGTTCATGAGAATGGATGCAATACAATGTATTTAAGACAATAGTGATACTGCAGGTGGCAGGTCACAGACGGTTAAGATATCGCAATTATCTAGAAAGTAAGATTGTATCAATGTAACAAAGTATAGAATTAAGAATAAGCAGACATGAGCTCTGCAAGTTTCCACAGAATTGTGAGGGGGTAGTAACATTATAAATAGCCCGGGAGCCCCAAGACCCGGCAGTCAGTCAAAGTATTCAGCTTTAGCATTGCAGTTTGCTTAGTCGACTCGTAATAATTCATTTAAATCAGTTTATTTCGACTTAGAATAATTAATACCAGTTTGTCAAAATTCTACATTAATTTCTGTTTAAGTGAATAAAATTGTTAAGAAGTTTGGAAGTGTTTTTTAAAAACGCAGCTCCCAAGGCCCGAACCTTAACTCGCCTTATAATGAATAAATTGAAAGCTCTACATTTTGTTAGAGTGGATAAAATTTCTTCAGATTTATATTTGGTATTCGAATCAATATTTTCATATTTGTTTGTTTCGACATTATGTTTTTAATTTCTTGGTAAATAGGACAGTTCTTTCTTCATCAAATCATGTTCTAATAATTCCTTATGGATTCGTTTCATATGAATTATAAGTTCGCGTGTTTTAAATTTTTTTTTACATTGGTTGCATTCCACTATCTGCGATAATTGCGATTCTTCATTTAACATATTTATTATATAATGCGAGTATTGATATGTAATTTAAAAATAATAATTTTCCAAATTTGTATATCTTACCCCTGTCACTTGAAATGTCACTCAAATTTTTATCTAAAGTCACTACTTTTCCATTTACATTAACCATTTACAAACACAAAAATTAACCAAAATGTATAACGTGATTAACTTCGTAATTCTAAATATTTCACGAAGCTAAACCCTACTAGGGTTTAGTATATTTTGCAATTAATCAAAAAATTAATGTAAAAAGCGCTACCCTACACTTAAGAAAGTACTACATCTGATGTTACTATTGATATTTATTCTTTTAAATGTGTCGTGCCCATTTTAATTCGTTAGCTTTAAGTACTGTTACAACAATTTTACATTTAAATAAATTTAATCTTATCTTGGATAAGTTTTTTACGTTACTGTTTCACAAATAATGATCAAGATATGCTTTTAGACTATTGAAAATTACCATAAAAGGTAGAAAACGCTTTGACCAACATAAATAAATAATAAATTATTAAAAGCAAAAAATAAAAAAGTTATGTCCTTAATCAATTGAAAAAGGTTATTTCGACCCTTTGCCAGTGGAGGATAAATCTCATTTTCACCAATACACAAAAGAACCAAATTTGAAATGAATCGGTTAACTAGCAAATAATAATTTAAAATAATTTATTTTAAAATTTTAACTTTAAAGATCTGTAGCTTCATTATCTTTGTGTTTTCGAAAAATTGTTATAGGAACTTGAAACGTTAATTTTTCTTGTTTCAGCGTCCCCCAAGTTTTTGCGCGTCATTTTCGGACACCCAGTATTGCATTTAAAAGTTATACTCGCGACAACGAAATGTTTAATTATCAATTTTTTTCTATAGTATTTAGTACTTGGTTTCCAAAATATTCCTTTTGTACAACTAACAAGTTATGCATATACACAACAACAACATAAAAATGGTAATAAATATAACTATCACATTTTGTTTCGGTTCTAGGGTAATAATAAATTATGATAGAAAGTTAGGTATTTCATGAATATATTAGGACCTTTCTTAGGGTATCAAAAGAATACAAAGCCTAAAGAACATTAGCATCTGCATATGTAAGCAACACATCGACGAGTTGATCTGAATAACTTCGACAAGGGTCAACCAGTTCATGATTGACCAATGTCCAGCACAGTACGGGTCTATAGTGGGCTAATTATATGTCGTTTTAACAAGAGAGGCCAGCGGTCAGTCGTAAATCAAGGTAACACGGCCGGTTAGGCAATGTCCAGTATCCACGCCCTAGGGTTTACCCTGTTTACTCACAATATTTGCTTTCGGTTCATTTAATCTTTCATACTGGGGCACACGTTCAAATTGGATTTTATGAGCTTTATTTCTACATGAATTCTATATGCCGTACAACAAAGTTTACGTTAAGACAAATTGTACAATAAAACTATTCCAACGTATCATTTGACTGATTTCAGGAGGCAATGGATTCTTTTGGAAATAAGTGATAATAATAAGTATCTGATAATAATTTTCTTTGTGAAACGATGCTTTTACAAATGAGCCCAAGTGTTATACGTATCAAATGTCTCTTTCGAGAAGCGAACAGATTTTTTTAAGAATGAATCTTAGAAACATACCTGAATAGGTAGTTTTTTTGTAAAACAAAAATAGCGTTCCAGTTGATACACTTAACGTTAAAGGGACATTTTCGAATACCAAAGGGTCGTATTAATTAAAGCTTTAGTGAATAACTCAAAAACCTTCCCCATATCAATATAATTTAGAAATTTTATTTTACTGGAACGAAGAGTAATGTACTACAATGTTTCCATAAATATACACCTACCACAGCTAGGTGCTAAATGAAATGTTATAAATTAAAAAAGGTTATTAACCTTATTGTTTCCTAGTCTGAACCAACCTACACATTTTCCTACAATTTGCACAGTCTGCATCTATCACTATCTGTCTGCGAAAGTCTTATCTCGGTCTACCTCTACCTCTCTTTTCCTATCTCTGCTTGTAGTATATCCCGTACTATTCCCCAGAAATGCCTTAGAACATATCCTGTCCTTCTATTTATCCTATTTTTTCATTTTCCCAGATATCTTTATTTCTCTGCTATTTCTACAACCTATTTGTTATTAACTTTGTCTGACCATGCTACCATCCTCATACATCTCAAGCACAACATTCCAGAAGGCTTCTATTTCTTTCTGTCTGCTTTTCCTACTGCCCCTATTTCATACATGTACTGTGCTGTGCTCCACACTATGCTGTGAACAGTTTTCTTTTTGTATTTATGTTCGTTGTCTTTGAAAATAGCTGCTGTTCTTTCTTGTTTGATGCAGTTCGGTCACGTATGTGAAGAGGAGGCGGATCCGTGATGTAGTGGTATGTGTGTGACTACTACGCCCAAGCTCCCAGGTTCGAATCACGACACGGTCCGCTTGAAAAATGTTAGGCGAGCATTTTTCACAAAAATACACCCTCGTTCGGATGAGAGGTAAAATGGAGGTCCCGTGTTTGAGTGTTGTCGCGCACGTTATAGATCCCTACCTTGCTTGGAACAGCAAGGGTTCGGCAAAATTTTAAATTTTCCAGATAAAAAAGAACTCGCTTGACCAATGTAGTGCCTTCGGGTGGAGCATTGGAAAATCACATGTAAGGTATGTGAAGAGGGGTAAGCAGCCTTTGGCTGCCAAGTTTCCCCAGCACCTGAACCTTTGTCGAATTTATTTTTTCTAATTTATCCTTTCGCACAATCAACATTAGTTGAACATATTTCACAACCAACACCTGTAGTTGTTTATAATAATCATCAGATTTAAGAGCACTTATTTTTCGTCATTGGGTTTTACATCTTGAAACTGGTTGGACTTGTCCTTCAGCTTATTTATCTTCTGAGCTAACTTACACAGTTCCCAGCAATTCTCACAACAGCCGATATACAGCTCGATTCCCTACTATTTATTTTTAATTATATGCCCTAGTTCACCGAGATTCAGTAGTATGTGAAGGGGGTTAACAGGCTGTGGCTGCCAAGGTTCTCCTAGCACCTAGATTTGCCGTATTAATAGTTTTCAAGTAAATCCTTTCGCACAATTAGCATTAGTTGGGAGTATTGCAAAACCAACTCTGTAGTTGTTTTTAATAATCACCATTTTTAAGTACAGTTATTATGTTTGTCATTAGTTTTTCCATCTTGCGACTGGTTGGAAGCGTACCTCTATTGATTTCTATTCTAAGCTAGCATACTCATTTCCTTGAAATTCTCACAGCCTACATCTTTCACTATCTGTGTGCAGTAGTCTAACCTAGGTCTACCTCTACTTCCCTTTTTCCTATCTCTGCTTCTAATATATTCCGCACTATTCCCTCATGTCTTAGTACGTGACCTATCATCCTATCTCTACTATTTTTTAATGTTTTCCACATAGTTCCTTCTTCCCCTACCATTTGTAGTACCTCTTTGTTCTTAACTTTGTTTGTCCACAGTATCTTCATCATACGTCTGTAGCACCACATTTCAAAGACTTCTACCTTTTTCTTGTCCGCTTCTTCTACTGTCCAGGCTTCACAGCCATACAGTGCTGTGCTCCTCACATTTGTTTTAAACAATCTTTTTCCTGTTTCTATGTTTGTGGTCTTTGAACAAAGTAGTTGCTTTTTCTTGTTAAATGTAGCACAACCTTGTGCTAATCTTTGTTTTATATCTTTTGTGCTTTTCTCATCTTACGTTTTTTGACTTCTTAGGTAGCAAAAATCCTTAACCTCTCGTAAGTTCTCGTTACCTATTTGTATTCTTGTTTTTGATTTATGTTCCCCTCTTTTGCATACTAGAACTTTAGTTTTATTTTTTTTAATTTTCATACCATATCTCTCCGTTAGAACTGTTTCCATCTCATTAAGAGCAGCTTCTAACTCTTCTTTGCTAGTTGGTAATATCGCTATAACATCTGCAAATCTAAGCAATTCAATCTTTTGTCTCTGCATATTAATTCCAAATGTCCTCCTGCATTTGACAGTATTCATTGCCTCTTCTATGTATAAGTTAAAAATTAATGGGGATAAGGCAGATCTCTGTCTCACCCCTTTCCTAATATTTACTTCATTAATTCCTTGCTCTAATTCTATTACCGCTGTTTGCTCTTTGTATAAGCAATGTACTATCCATCTATCTCTAAAACGCGTTCCAATCTTTTTGAGTATTTCGAACATTTTTTTCCATTTTACACTGTCGAATGCTTTTTCCAGATCTACAAATCCTATATATACGCGTTCCCCCTTCTCTATTGTTTTCTCCATTATCACCTTCAGAGCTAAAATAACCTCCCGTGTTCCCCTGTTTTACCTAAACCCAAATTGATCTTCTACCAGTATTTCTTCAGCTCGTTTTCCCATTCGTCTTTGAACAATTCTAGTTAATATTTTTGAAAAGTGTGCTGTCAAGCTTATTGTTCGAAAATTTTCACATCTATCCGCGCATCGTTTTTTTTTTTTTGGTACAGTTACTATGATGTTACGTTTGAAATCTCTGGGTATCTCGCCTGTCTCATACATATAGCTTTCAAGTCGGAAGAGACGTTCTGTTACTGCTTGTCCAGCGACTTTTAGAGTTTCTGCTTGCACCTTATCTGTACCCGGCGCCTTACCATTTTTCAGACTCTCTAATGCTAATTCAAACTCATCTTTAAGTATAGGATATCCCAGGTCATCATTTTCAATGTGTGATTCCTGTTCTAATGCTGTTAATTCCTCTCCTGAATATAAATTCCTATATATTCCTGCCATCTAGCTACTTTCTCTACATTTTCTATAATCACGTTTCCTCCCGCATCCCTTATATTTTTGCTATATGGTATTATATCCCTAAAATTTCTTCTAATTAATTTATATGCTTCGTCTGTCTTTCCTATTTCCATCTTAGTTTGTACCTCGTTGCACTTTTTATCAATCCACTGTTCTTTAACTTTTCTGCATTTGCGAATAATTTCCCACTTTATGGCTTTGTATGTCTGTTTTCCTGTTTCGTCTGGTCTATTTTTGTATTTTCGTCTTTCTTCTATTAAATTCAGAATATCCTTTGTTATCCATGGTTTCTTATTTTCTTTTTGTGTATACCCCAGAATATCTCTGGCCGCCATGCCTAAGCTGGATTTAATGTTATTCCATTCTGTTTCTATTTCCTTAGTATCAGAAATTTTCCCGATATCTTTCAGCAATTCACTTGACTTTTTTCAAATCTTTCGTGGATATCTTTATCTTTTAGCTTCTCAAAGTCAAAGTGCCTTTCTCCGTTCCTCTTTTTCAGATTTTTAAATTTAAGTGTGGCCTTCATAATTACGATGTTGTGATCAGTGTCTATATCTGCTTCCGGGTAACTTCTGCAGTCTTTTTACTTGATTTCTAAACCGTTGTCTAACAATAAACTAATCTACTTGATATCTTCCTATATCTCCTGGCATCTTCCACGTGTATTGTTTTCTAGCATGATGTTGAAATAATGTATTTGTAATGGTTAACTTGTTCTTGTCGCAAAATTCTACCAGCCTATTTCCCCTGTCATTTCTCGTGCCTAAACCAAATAAACCTACTATTGCTCCTTCCCAACCCTCACCTACCACTGCATTAAAATCCCCCGTAATTATTAAATTTTCATGTCCATTTACGTATCTTAGTATGTCTTCGATATCTTTGTACATCGCCTCTACCTCTTCCTCACTGTGGCTGGATGTGGGCGTGTGTACTTGTATTATTACTGTATTTACTGGTTTAGATTCAAATCTAACCATAACTATCCCCACACCCGAACTTCCTTCCTCTGATCCTGTATGAATTACCTTGTAGTCTTCACTTCAAAAATCCCCCGCCTCTGGCCAGCTTACTTTGCTAATTCCTACTATGTCTAGTGCTAACCTATCAATTTCGAGTTTCAGGTTCTCTAGCTTACCTACTTGCTTCAAACTTCTGACATTCCACGCTCCGACTTGCAGAATGTTCACGGATCTTTTTCTATTCTTTCCGATCACATCCCCCAAAGTAATCTCCTCCCAGAGATCCGAATGGGGGACTATTTTACCTCCGGAATCTTTTACCCCAAAGTGGGGTACAGTGTACTTGGGAGGTAATGTGGTGGTTTCCCGTTGCCTTCCACATCACAGTAGTGTGTCTTAGAATGTCATACCGACCCCTATGGTCTCTGCCACTGTAAGTATCAAAAAAGCTGCTGCCCTCTTTCGGGGATCTGTCAGTCTGGTTCCTCACTAAAGACCCCACTAATTTGGTTAAACCTATAGTTCGGATCTTTAGCTCATTGAAACGCGCAAGCCATTCTATCTGTTCTAGTATTTTAGAACGTCGTCAAGGTGCAGGTCCGTTCAGAATGGAAATTGATATATACAAGCACAAAAGAAATATATTTACAATACTAACAATTAATAATTTGCATCTAATATATATACAACACAATGTAAATATGAGAATTTACAGAATTTACACGTGTGCGTGTTATTAGGCACAAATAGGAGCAAATATACACATAACAGTACATTAAGTCAGTTAATGTAAGCATAATGTGAACTTTTACAAGATTAAAAGGAAGCATGTTAGTGAGCACAAACAAGAACAAACGGTCGTCTATCTCTAGATAATAAAATTGCAATGCAAAATGAATATAGGATTAACACGAGTGCGTGTTAACAAAAATAAACCTTAAGTAAATTAAGGTAAATACGGTATGAATACAAAATTAACAGGAGTACGTGTTAATGAGTAATATATATGAAAACAAGATATTTGCAATCCGCAGTCTGAATTTGTGTACACGAAAAGTGAAATGAGATGTATCTGTAAATAAACTTTTATGAAAATAATATGAGCGTATTTACCTATACAAATCGAGCTGATAATTGTATAGCCATTAACAAAACAACAACTTTATTGCTTCACAAGAGAACATCCATTGACTAGTTACGGCTTTTTTGATCCTCGTTAGAATGGAATAGTTTAAAACAACTATATGATAAGGTTAACGAGGCTTAAAAATCCGGAACCGGTCAATAAATGTTTCTTTCTCCTGTAAAGCAATAAAGTTATTGTTTTGTTAATGGTTATACAACTAGCAGCTCAATTTGTATAGGTAAACACGCTTATATTATTTTATAAAGTTTATTTACAGATACATATTATTTCACTTATGTATATTGCTATGATAAGGGGGTTATTTGGGGATGTATTGAGTCGTAAGGATCGCGTAGTAAATGTACATTGCAATAGAAATTAGAAAACTTCATTTATTTAGCATGAAAAATAAATAATTCGCATATTATGCAAAGAACAAACATTTAACATCCTGCATAAGGACCGCAATTAACTTTAATCAATGCCAGTAAGCATGTCTTTCAATAATAGGACACATATTCAGCAAGGAGATAATTATACATGCAATTAAACTACTTCAAGAAGCGTTCATAAGTTATAAACAAATAAATACGCATGGAATAAGATATAACCTAGTAAGTTATCACGCAATATAGTAAAGCGCTTTGATAAGAAACACACATTTCAAAATAAGTTTAATACAAGCTATAAAAAGAAACATGTTGGTTTACATCATTCATGTTACATTAGGTTATTTATTCAATTCCTCAAAAGCTTTATCTACACAAACAAAAGCCATAAGTTAAATTGAAGACCAATGTAAATTAAAATTTCCAGTAATAATAGCAAAACAAGCGGTCAAAGATCGTGAAATAATAGAAATACGAGCAGAATATGTAATCACGGAATAGTTTCATCATCGGAATTAAATTTGTAAACTCCTAGAATATCCAAAAAAACTTATGGTTGGCTACGAGACTTTCAGATAAGCCAATGAAATTTATATAGCAAAAGCTATATAACGCCCAGAGTTTGATAAGAGGCTCAGTCTCAATTTGCACCACGTCGAAGCTGCATCACTGTTACTCGAAAATTTACGCGTCGAAATAAATTTCAAATTAAATTATTAAAATTTGTGAAAAGGGGTGTTATATAATATTTGAGAACAAATTATAGTGAAGATATATGAAAAAGCTTTCGCCGTTTGCTGAAAACGGTTCTAAGTTGCACCCGGGATATTTAAGTTGCACCCGGGATTTCTAAGTTGTATCAAGAAAAATCTAAGTTGGGATATCTAAGTTGCACCCGAGCAATCCAAGTAAGGCACGAGGTAAATTTTGGGAACAAAAAATAACAATACTGAATAAAATTATTGGTTCAAACTCACGTGAAGAAACACAAAGCAGAGAATTGTTTTAACGAAGCAACTCAGTTGAAAATAATAAAGGAGTGTTGATCCACAACACATAGCAGCAGACCAAAGGGGAAAAAGGACACACCAGGAGAATCACAGGTCCGGGCTACCAAGTAAAAGGAATCATTTCAAATTTTAATTTAAACACTGACTATATTTTTCTATTTTGTAAGTCAACAAAAATATTTGTTTAATACGTAGAAATTTACGTACAAAGGGGAAAAGGTCTTGAATGTTCTAGATTTTTTAGTAAAAGCGTCGTTTTTGGTGACTTTAAATTAAAGAAAGGGAGATACAAATTTTGGGATCAATAATCTACATATTATTAATTGATTTAAAAGTTTATTTGTCAGATTACAAAACTGTGAAGTGAGATATTATTTCTTTTCATTATACAAATATTGATCGACTTTGTTTTATCATTCTAAGCAGGTAAAGATTTAAGGGAAAAGGGGTAAATTATTTGATCATCGTTTCGTTGTGCACTATGTGTGAATTAAACTGGGCTAGCCGTGGCGTAATTAAAGTTAGAATATTAGAAAAACACAGAGCGGTGGCGTACAGTGGGAAACTGGACGTTTATTACATCGGCGTGTGGCGTTATCATATCAAATATATATATATATATATATATATATATATATATAAAATCTGAAAGAACTAATATCAATCTTAATCAACAACGGTTACTCTAAACCACTTTTATCAAAACTACTACATACTAACACAATCATATTTCCACCTCAAAATAAACATACTGATATCATTTACAAAAGACTTTTATATATTACTAATCTTTCACCACTAATAAAAAAATTACTAAAACAACCTTATGTAACTATAATAAATTTAAATACTAAGTCCATTGGAAACTTTTTTACTAAACTAAAAGAAAAAAGTGTATAAAATTCAATGTGAATGCAGAGCTTCCTACGTAGGCCAAACCAAACAGTGGCTCCGAAATCGCATGACACAACACAAAAGTGATGCAAAATTAGGAAAAACTTCTTGTGCTCTTTCTATACATTTATACAATACAAAACACAAAGTCAATTATGATAATGTAAAAATTTTAGATATAGAAAGCAATTACAAAAAAAAAGACTTTTCTTAGAATCATTTCATATAAACCAAGAACAAAATTCCATTAATCACGAAGAAGACATCAATAATTTACATACAGTTTACTCATACCTATACACTTTTAATCCAAAAAAATATACTAACTATAATGATATTGCTTACACACAGAATTCTATTTAAATTAAGTCAAAAGTCAACCTGTTTACTACACTTGTAAAAATATATGATTTTAAAATCTAACTATTTTGATGCAACCCACCATACAAAAAAAATTTTTTTCAAATAAATCACATACTACTATTTAAATAAAAAATATAAGCAAATAGTGTTATAATTTGTTGATTGATGTCATCCTTGATCCTACATTTTTGTCAAATAAGTGAACTGACATTTCATTCAAAATTTAAAATTAATTTTATTTCTTAATCAGTAATATTACAAGCTTCCTTCTGTTACTTTTATTATGGGTGAATACATAAAATAATTTTATCAAGTAATAAGTAAGATAAACATATATTACCTGTTATATGAATTACCTATTTATATACTTTTTCATGTAGATCGATGATTAAGGTGTAAATTATCACCGAAACGTACGATTTAATACAAATGATACACATTTAATGTTTTGTGTTTAATTTTATGAGCGACTTTATCCCAAGAACCAAAAACAAAATCTTTTCATATATATATATATATATATATATATATATATATATATATATATATTGCTATGATATCGTCGTTAAATTTTAAATTTCATACAATTAGATTTATGTCTCGACTAGCTCAGTTCAACCCCACACAGAGTGCACGACGATACGGTAACAGAGAAATGTTTACCTCCCTTTTTCTCTAACACTTTATACCTAAATAAGATAAACTGAATAACAAAGAATTTAAATAATAAACCAAAAATTATGTACAATTTGCACTTCTACAACCTTCGTAATATTATTTGCCATTTAAAACCCTTGAATCAAAGTAAAAATACAAATCTGTTCACCACCTTATTAAAATAAAAAGCCGGCAAAAATAACTCTGTATTATATTGAAAGTCTCGTTGAACGTTCAGTGACCCTTTGTTCTCTTAGCACAGTTTCTACGTATCAATTAAAATTTTTGAAGACCCTTCACATAAATATCTAAGTACATGCAAGTTTTAAATGTTCAAAGAAATTAAGTTTTATGCTATTAATTAATTATCGCTAACCTGGTATTTTTGTAGGTTGATTCCCTGGTTCGAATGTGTAGCTCAGCGTATACCCCAATCTTTTGACCTGCCGCTACGTGCTGCTAACCAGTATCCTTAGGTTGCTTTCATCTTAACGTCCTGGTTCAGAATTTTTCCTTTCAGTATATCTGTTACTCGTAGTATTGGATTTTTACGTTAGATTTCTTATTGAATTTGTTTAGTGAATATCACTGTACGCCGTTGGAGTAGGATACAATTTTGTATTAAACGGTTCAGTATTCACAACCTCTAACGTATATTCGTAACCTGTAGCGATTTTGGATTCTGCCCCTATCAATTCCGAATATTTATTTAATAATGATTTAACTATACCGTTTATTTCACCTGAACACTTGATTTCCTCTTCTACTTCCCCTTCATCATATAACTCACCGTCAAATTGATTTATATTCAGATAGTCAATCTCGACTTCTGCGTTGATTTCTTTATCCCACTTAATTTTTTCCTCCTTGCATATTATCTCTTTGCATTCAGGATTTATTTTTAACCCCAACTTATCTATAATATTCATCCCAAATGTAGCGTCCATCTTCAATCCAGGTACAATCATAAATTCATTTTCAAATTTCACCTTTCCTAATTCACACTTCAGAATCACCATATTATTTATGCTCGCAAACTTTTTACTGTTTGGCGCTACCAAGTTACACTTTCTTACAGGTATTATTTTATTCATTAATTTTCCCTGTTAAACAAAATCTTCTGAAACGAGCGACGCCCTCGTTCCTGTATCAATGAGTATATTAATCATATTGTTCTCCACAGTCAAATAGGTAATAGATTTTTGTTTAAATTATTTTCTACTTAAAATTTAATAAATTCACGCTGATGTTCGTATTGGTTTTATACTTCAGGGCTTGCTTGGTTTGTGTCTCTTTAAAAATTTTGGCGCGATGTAGATGGGCCTGCCTGATTCGTAATTTCGGAGTACGTGCCGTTGGTTCTTCCCGGTTCTTGTGTTAGTTTCACGGGTTCTTTGTGTATTTTGATACGTGGTCCTTTCATTATTGGTTCTGTCCGTCCCTCGCCTCGGCATGGTACTCGTACTCCAATTATGTCTAAAACCATTGCCAATATTATAATTCTTGAGATTGCCTCTATTATTTTCCCCGTAGTTGTTACTATTGCTTCGATAACTAAATCGGTCCGTTCCCACAGTTTTCTGTGGATGACTTGTCACCCTTTTATCGATCTTACGATTTGGTCCCATTTCATCATACCGTTGTAGATATTCCAGAAATACATCCCGGTCCACGATGTTTTGAAGTGCTATATATTGTCTCACTTCCACCTCAAAATGCCCTGCTAGATATTTGATTATTTGTTTTTCCTCCAAGAGAGGATCTAGTTGTTTTGCGATGCTGAACTTCTTTATCACGTATAGTTCCCTAGTCATTCCTAAATCGTGGTTATATTTACCCATAACTAAGTCATCCCTTACTTTAAATTATTGATTGTCCTCCAAAAGTGCTTTATAAATTTATGTTCAAATTCCAAAAAAGTCTCCAATTTGCTTTCTATTAGACCAAGCCATATTTCTGCGCCCTCTTTTAACATAGATCTTACGAAATTTAATTTATATTGTTCGTCCGTTGATCCCTGTATCAGCGTTTTAACGTTATTCAAAAATAATTTTAGATTTAATTTATTGTCACCATAAAATTTCGAGTATTGGTCTAATGGTATGCTTGGTTGGTTTATTCTTATAGGTTCCCGAGTATATTACACCGTATTTCTACTAAAGTCTTCTAGGTCCGTTTTTAAACTTCTCAATTCCCTATTTACAGTCCTAAAGGCTATTTCACAATTCACCTCAACCTCCTGTACTTTTATGCCCAAACCCTTAATTTTCTCGTTGCTTTTTTTTTGCATGTTTCTTGACACGATTTAACTTTTGAAACTTCATTCCTGACGTCATCAATATCCTCTATAATTCGTACAATTTTGCTCTGCACCTGCAGTTTCATTTCCGCAATTGTTTGATTCGTTTCTTTCAAACCAGTGCTTAATGTTTTTATCCCTAAGCCTAATTTTCCCCCCAAATTAGCCAAACTTTGTTAATTTTCATTAATTTTTATTGTCATATTTTTCATGTTGGCTTCATTTTTGTCCATTTTATCGTTAAGTGCTAATAAAATAGACATCATTCTAGACTCCTGTATAGACTCCTGTTCCTCACTGTGACTTCTTTCTAATACTTTCCCTGCAGTTTCCGTTTGTGTTTCTTCTAGAAACACACTTTCTTAAGATCCTATTTCCACCCCTTCGTTCCTGAACGCGTTCCTAACTTGTGCTACATTCTTTTATCCATTTTAATTTAATTATATTTACAATAATCCCTAAAATTCTGACGTACCTTTCTAAATTTGTTTTCTGGCTGCGTATAATTATTAATTACGTCTATAACCCCTTATCTCAATGAATATTTCAATTGTCGAGTGTTTCAAGTCTCTCGTTTAATCACCGATTTATTTTCCCTAAATTCAAGCCGCTACGATTTTGGTTGCAATTTTTGTTTTCGAATCCCACGATTTGTCGGTTTCTTACGTTCTCGTCTCGCCCCACATTGATGCGTCAGATTCTTATTTCTCGCCCCAAGTTTGGGTCGCCATTATTTTTACGGTGACGAGATCCCTGTACTTCGATGTATTTAACGCTCAGTTGCTTGCTGTTCTCCACCACTGTGTTTTCCTAAATAATCTAAAATAAATTTTAAATTTCACACAATTAGATTTATGCCTCGACTAGCTCAGTTCAACTACATACAAAGTGCACGGGGATACAGTAACAAAGAAATTTTTACTCCCTTTCCATCTAACACTTCGGACCTAAACAAGATAAACTGAATAACCAAAAATTTGTATAATAAACCAAAAATTATGTACAATTTGTACTTCTACAATCTTCGTAATATTATTTGCTATTTAAAACCCATGAATCAAAGTAAAAATATAAATCTGTTTATCAACCTATTAAAATATAAAGTCAGCAAAAATAATTCTGTATTATATTGAAAGTTTCGTTGAATGTTCAATGACCCTTCGTTATCTTAGCGTAATTTCTACGTATCAATCAAAATTTTTGATAACTCTTTACATAAATATCTAAGTACATGCAAGTTTTAAATGTCCAAAAGTTAAGTCTTATGCTATTAATTAATTATCGCTAACCTGTTTTTTTCTAGGTTGATTCCTTGGTTCGAATGTGTAGCTCTGCGTACATTCCAATCCTTTGACCTGCCGCTACGTGCTGCTAACCAGTGCCTTTGAGTTACTTTCAGCTTAACGTCCTGATTCAAAATTTCCCCCTTTGTTATATCTGTTTTTAGTAGTATTGGATTTTTACGTTGGATTTTTTATTGAACTTGTTTAGTGAATTGTTTATTGTATCGCTTTATAAATCTCTCAGTATATTTTTAGTACATTTTTTCAGTTTCCTTAGAGCTATAAATTAATAAATGTTAAAGATCATGTTTACCTTAATTAATGTCGACGACGAATTTGTATATTTGAACGTGCACTTGTACTTGAAATTTTTAATTATAAACTTTCACTTATAAATCGTGGTTTTAATTTCACACTAGAACTTTGCGTATTATTCTTGTTCAAACTAGTACAACTTGTGCTTCACTAATGTAGAGACTGACCATTGCCCGCTTGATGTAATATACAAAGGCAAGCCCTTCCACGTGCTGTCATTGGCTGACCGCCCTATCTTTGTTGTTTGAGCATGGTAGAGGCGTTACACTTGACTTATCATGAAAGCCTTCGGATTTTACATAAAATTTCCTATCTAAATTTTGTTGCAATGTTTTCAAATCATGTAGACATCAAAGCTGTGTAGTTCGTTGGCAATAGTACTTTGTACCGTTTAATATCATGGTTTCGTATTTTGTATAAGAAATTATTCAAATTTTCCTTTTAATTCCGCACATATACAAACTTGTTGTTCCATATTTTGTTTATCCAATATGCTGGATTTTATTCGAAAGTATAACGATTTCTACTTTTCAAACATCACGCAGGCTAAATTTTATAATGGGATTGTTTAACAGATGACATAAATTAGATGCGCTTTTATTGACTGCCTACGTTCTGAAATATGCTTGTTTTGCAAGACCTGTTTGTCGTGAGCACGCATAATTGTTTTCTTACATTAATGCGTCAAGTTTAAAAAAATTCATTTCATGTTTGTTTGACTTTAGATACTTCTAATTTGTATTTACTTAAAGTTTCTGAAAGTGTTCTTGTTTCTAAAATGAATCGGATTTCGCCTAGAGTTATTTATTCTACTAAATGTGGTTAAATTATTAAAGAAAGTTAGTTGTAGATTTTATACAGTGTGTTTGATATTTGCTTTTTGCGTAGTTACCGAATTGTGTACTTTTTAATATTCAAATATTTAGTTTCCTTGACTTTGGTGTTGTCTACATAAAGTTTACCACCCGTGTGGCCCTATATACCCCTAAATAACCCTATTATCATAGCAATATATATATATATATATATATATATATATTGAATAAGATGAAATAATAACTTAGACTTTTATGCAAAGCCCAAATGATCATTTCAAATCGAGCCAGCAATTGAAAGAAGGAAAATATAAGGTCTTGGACAGGATTTGAACCTGCATCTCAGTTTTGTCGGAACTGTTAGCTTCTTCCTTTAGAGTATGCGCTAAAAGATTGCTGTGACACGGAACAGCAATTTCAAATGAAACTATTAACTTGCCTTTTTTTCTAACTTTTTTTCGCCTGACTAGCTCAACGGAAATTATTCTATGGAATTTACAAGGTGAAATGAAACAGCAAACTTCAAGAAAATATATATACATTCAAAAACATTATTCTTTCACACAAAGCAGTTTATTAAACAATTCACAGTTCCAGTTCATACAAATATAATTAAAATTCTTACTTAAATTTGCTAAAACATACACAAATAGGCGGATAATCTACCCATCCTTTATTCACACGCTGGTAAGGGTGTTTGGCAAAACATCCTTGACGGATAGTCTATTTAGTAAAGGTCAAAATATCTCGAACTTCCACCTCAAAATTTAATTCAAATTACCCGCTTCACAAATAATAAAACGAAAACTTATTCTAAACTTAAAATACAAAATATTCAATTATTTTTATAAAAAACCAACAGAGAATCAAGGTTTTATACTTGCAAAAAAAGCGCTTATCAAAATTATCCGAATTAATGATATTGAATACCTCCTGATTCCATTTTACTTTGACGCTAAAACCCAGTTTACCAGTTTGTTCCTATAATTTTAAATCTCCATTTAGAATCTTAATTTTCAAATAAAATATATATACATTCAAAAACATTATTCTTTCACACAAAGCAGTTTATTAAACAATTCACAGTTATATTATATTATATATATTATATATTATATATATTATATATGTATTATATATATATATATATATATATATATATTATATATATTATATATATTATATATATTATATATATATATATATATATATATTATATATATTATATATATTATATATATTATATATATTATATATATTATATATATTATATATATTATATATATTATATATATTATATATATTATATATATTATATATATTATATATATTATATATATTATATATATTATATATATATATATATTATATATATTATATATATTATATATTATATATATTACAAGCTTCCCTACAATTAAACTATACAATTTTCAAAGTGTCTTCTATTTTTCAATTAATTAACACGGCGTATTCTTTTGTATTGAAGAACAATCTATATAAAATAAATGATACTTCCAACTTCAATGCTGGAAACTATTTAAACGTATAAGCTTCATGCAACTCTGTATGTTATTTTGGCGTTATAATCAACGTTACATTTTACTAGGATTTGAAGGAATCTTGAATTATAAATTGTCGATCGCGTAAATTGAAACGAACGAATCTTGAATTTTGCATTGTTAATCGCGTAAATTGAAATGAATGAATCTTAAATGCCTTGTTGTAATCAAGATTCGGCTTTTATATTAAATTATTTAACTACGTCATAATTTCCATACTATTCCAGATTTAATTGGAAGAATTACTGGGTTATGTAGTTTTACCGTGAATGTCGCCATATAACGATCAATTAGGGTGAGTTGTACCAATCAGAGTTAAATCTGAATTATACCTAACTCTGGGTTAAAATTCGAAAATACGTTGTATAAAGGTTAATCCTAGGTTACCGTGGGTTTAAGTCCGGTTTAACTAAACCTGCAATTTGGGCGGTTTAACCACGGATTAAGCATTCCTAACCTCACTTTATTGGCAGATTCTCTTGTTACTGATGATCATGTGTTTAATATAAGTGGGTGAAAGAGAGTCTGGACTCTATATTTAGTGCATAAGACATGTATTGTGAGTAAGTTATTCTTCTTCAATTTTGTAGTTAGATATTGCTTCTAAGGAAGAGTTATGAATGTATTATTTTGTATTTGAAAGATTGTTTGTAAGAGAATTATTTTGTCTTATTATAAATCTGATATATTATTACAGTGGTTTTATTAATTCAAAGAGCTAGCGAGCACGGCAAGCAATTAGTCCCTTCACAGTACAATCTGGCGCCCAACCTAGGTCTCGATTCAATTATTATTGATATCGTAGCAATATAATTTCGCACCCAATGTTTTGCCTTTCACAGAAATATGTACAAACTTAACCTAATAAAATGTTATTATGGACTAATAAATGATTATTATTAATTTTTGCAAGAAGATACAGACACTTAGAAATTGGCTGTGGTCGACGATTGCAAAGTTAGTGCTTCCACGGCTCAAGATAATGCGTATGAATGACATGGATCCACTGACAAAACCTGACTAGTTGATGGCGTCGTCGAGATGGCGCCCTGATGTTTCCAGGTGTAAGCGCGTAATAGATGCTTAGTTAAAAAGTCAATAACTGACCTGATTGGGTGCTGTTAGGATATCAGTCATGACGTGTAAGAATAGAGTAATGAGAGAATAAGTGTGTTTTATTAAGATAACAATCACTGATTTGTGCAATGTTTGGTTTAATTACCATAACGTAATACTATACTACAACGTAATACTATACGGCGCTTGAATGTCAATCGCAAGTGTGTCAGTAGAACTGGTTTTTGGATATCGATTGCAAGGACTGACTTCCTAATCGATTTGGAGATGCCTGTGTATGATTTCCCTTTTATAGGGGGACGTGGCTAGCGTGATCGAGAAAAGCGGAGTAAAGCTTAAGCCAGATTTACTCGTGCAGGAAACAGAATAAAGGGAAGTAAGTTTTGAGTTGCGCTCACAAGACAAAATGGATTTGTTGTTTGAGGGTTGTTGTCTGTAACATCCCCCTCCTGAAAAATTTACTTTGGTCAGATTGCGAGTTGTGCTGGGTTGGACGTGGCAGGTCTCATGTTGTCGACATGGATCTTCATTGGTCCGCCGTAGGAACGCTGAACACGATATATATTTGGTCCTTCCTCCCGGGTAATCGGCCATGGTGTCATCCATTTTTCTAGATATAAGGATGAGTTGATTGGTTTCTGGTCATTACCAAATCGTCCACACGGAATTGAAGGGCATTGGGACTCTTACCTATCTGGTTTGTGGTTTAGAATCGGCATCCCGTTTATGTCCCCAGATTATGGTGGTTTGTACCTTAAGATCGCTTTGCTAAAGGAATTGAAAAGAGTTGGAGGGGTATTATCGCCAGAAGGCTGGAAGATTATAGCGCGTAGTGGGAGAAAGAAAAGTGACATGTCCTATGGAGTTCATGATATTGGTATTAATGAAATATACGACAATAAAAAATTTGTTGATGAAAACATGCTTATAACAACGAGAGTGGTGCAGCAGTAACCTGGCAAAATTTGTGCTGGTTACGTTTTAGCACATTTAAACAGTTTGTTACGGAGTCCAAGGAAACTTTTCAAGGTGAATTTAAAAGTCTTGACTTTAACCAAAAAGAACTTGTCAGTTCCAATCGACCACTCTTTCAAAAATTTTGTACAAAATCTATAAACCTATAACAGAAGCAAAATATCACAATTTGAAGTCACTACGAACAGTGAACCTTCCAACACTAAGTGACACCTACAAGCCATTCTACTTTAATCTTTCTTATTATGACAAAATTTATATATCTTCAAGCTAGCCTTTAATAAACTTAAATAATCGTCTTAAATTATAAAACCCAATTATCTCAATACTACGAATTTAGAAATATTTAGCTGTTTTATTAAGGTGGCGAAATATTATAATCATTGCAAGAAAAAACACATTCTTAGGAGGTAGCTGTCGTCGACGGTGGTGAAGCTGGTGTTTCTACAGCTCATGGCCAAACAAAGTTAAGAACAAAGAGGTTCTAGAAATGGTGGAGAGGAAAGATATCTGTGGAAAACGGTAAAAAAATAGGAGAGAATGATGGAACACGTTCTAAGGCATGAGGGAATGGTGCTGGATATATTAGAAGCAGTAAAAAGAAAAAAAGATAGGTAGAGGTAGACCTAGATTAGACTATTGCATACAAAAGTAAAAGATATAGGTTGTGCGAATTTCAGGGAAATGTGTAAGTTAAATCAAAATAGGAAAATAATGAAAGTACGTGTCAAACCAGTTCTAGGACTGAAGACCTAATGATGAATCAGTTTTGCAATTGTTTATACCACCTATTTTGTGTTACCCGACTATTTCACAGTAACCCCCATGTTCGGTCTCTTTGTCGCACGTTTTCGTGGTTAATTTTAAGTTATTTTAAATTCGTAGTTGTAAATCAAATAGTAAAGCTGCCATCCCTTGTCCCGTTATATCCTGTCATAACACCTCCTTTGTGCTTGTGTAAATTAAGTTAAAAAAAGGGGTTGTGACAAACACTCTCTCATCGACATCGAAGCGAAACGGCTGTTCGTTCGGTAAAGTGAGTTAGTCATTTGTGTCGTCGAATGTGATTTTATCGATAAACCCCTAAAAAACACAGTGAAAGTGCAAACGTAGCACGTACAATAATTCGCCTACAGTCCACTTAGTTGAAGAGTAGGAACTATACTTATAGAGCAATAAACGCGGAGGTAAGTCGATATACAAAATTATAAGACACTCCCCGCGTATAATAAACATGGCCTTTGTAACCGGATTATTTGATTAATTAATTAGTTCCTATTCCTATCGTTCCTTATTAATACTTTTAATTTAATAATTGTCGTAGTTTTTATATGTTTGAGGGTGTTACAAAGAGACTAACATCTTGTTTGCACATTTAATAGTATAGAAACATTTGGTCGTAACGGTAGATTTTACAATACATCTCTTGTTTTTTGTCGGAAGGATTAGTGGTCGGTCGGTTTACTTTATGTAAACTAAATTTATGATGTGTTGTATTTTAAATTCTTACCTTATTTTTCGTCGTCAAGTTTGATGAACCATTCGGGTCATCCATAACAAAGGGGTTTTTCGTCGTATTTATTTGAAACGTTAAACGTTTTGTCGGGTGAGCACTGTAGTTAGTTGCATTTTTCGATTAATAATTAAATTTCGTAAATTAATTAGTTGTCGTAACGTATTTGAGTACGCATTGTTTTTACGTTAATTTTATTGTCGTTCACTAATAATTAACCAAATATAGTTATATCAATTGATAAAGCTATTCTTGAAGCTAAATTTGTAGTTAAAAGGTTGGATCATATATACAGTAAGATTAATCAACCGGAAAACGTGTCGATTGCTTTAATTATTGCAAGTATATTTTCTTTGATGAAGAAAGTAAACAATTAGATGAATTCTCAGCTTTTAGAGTGAAAATCCATGATTATCTATTAGATATTCGTATTATTGCGGAACAATATGAATTAGGTCGCGTAGAAATTAAGCTACAGGTAGAAATAGGAATAATCCTTTGTCGATAAATAGTAGTATTCACTTGAAACATCTTTCAGTCCCGCGTTTTCAGGTCGTATTTCGAACTTTGAAGGTTATCGTGCAATTTATAAGCGATTGATTCATGATAATGTCGGTTTGTTCTCGGACGAAAAATTTTGCTATCTCGTTGATACACTAGATGAGTCGTCGCGTGCGTTAATAAAACATTTGCCATTAAACAATTGTGCATACGATAAAGTCATAAAATCATTATTAATCGTTTTCAGTCCAAGAGGTTATTACTTTTGACATATTTTAATGCTCTCGAAAAATGCCCTAAAGTAAGTTCCTCAGACTTGCGCACGGAACAACGGCAATTAATTAGTTATTTTGATGAAAATATATTCGCGTTAAAGCAGATGGAAATGGATTTATTAGATTTCATGTTGTTTAATGTTATCGAAAAAATTAGATACAAACGTTTTAAAGCGTTTTGAATTAGGAAATAGTGACGAGATTCCCTCGTTTAAAAATCTAAGGTCGTACATTGGAAAACAATGTAAAGGGTTGGAAATAAATGACATTGCTTTAGGAACATGCTTAAAATCTCGAAATTCCGTGAAACAAGGGGAAAAAGGAAAGTTCGTTAGCACTTCGGCTAAAACTTCTCTAGTTGGTACCACCAATGATTGTAAAAATTGTCGCTTGTGTCAAGCTGTGCATCCTATCTATAGATGTAAGCAGTTTCTCGATAAAACCCATCAAAAAAGATTTGAGGTGGTCAAGGCTAAAAACCTGTGTATTACATGTTTAAATACTTCACATTCGGTGAAAAATTGTAAGTTAGGTTGGTCGTGTAGAAAATGTCAGCAGTCACACAATTCGTTACTTCACTTTGATAAACGAGAAAAATCGGTGTTTCCACGGAGACAAACCCATCGTCAAAGATCAGCGTCTCCTCGGAAAGCGCGCCTAGACTTACTTCTACTAGTAGACCTAGTGAAGACAATCTGTCGTCAGCGGTTGTGCATGAACAACCTGCCACTAGCTCGTTCATTTTGACGTCATTAAAACATACAACCACGCTGATAGCTACGGCAATGGGTTAGGTGCTTGATTATACAGGAAAATTTTAGATAACGGATCAATGGAGAGTTTTATAACTAAAGGTGTCGTCAGAAATTAGGTTTAAAGAAACAGAGAGCCAATGTCACTGTTCAACGACTTGGCTTGAATTCGTCGTTGGTGTCTGGTACACTATTGTGTGTAGTCAGCCCCTCTGGGGCAAGATCTCCAGCATATAAAATAGATTGTTATATTTTACCTAGCATTTGTAATCAATTACCTTCGTCGTCTATAAGGGTCAAGGAATGGTCGCATACTCGAGGTATGACCTTAGCTGATCCTAATTATAATATTCCTGGTAAGATTGACATGCTGCTCGGAGCGGAAATTTTTGCTCAGGTTTTGTTGAACGAATCTCGTTGGAGTGTCGCTAGCGAGCTATTTGCTATTAAAACAACCTTCGGTTGGGTTTTAACGGGAAAGGTCGTTTTCCCGAATAATTCTATTACGTCGTTGTGTGCTTTCGTTGAGCCCTTAGACAGCGACATTCGTCGGTTTTGCAAATTATAAAATATGCCCTTCAAGAAACACGTTTCTTCTAAAGAAGAAAGGTGTGAAAAGGAATTTGTGGAAAATTAAAGACGTAACAAGGACGGTCGTTTTGTAGTGTCCTTGCCCTTTAAAATTTCTGAACCCTCATTCTTGGGTACGAGATCGATTTGTATTAAAAGATTTTTGTCATTAGAACGTCATTTGCTAAAAAATCCTGAATTGTATTCGGATTATAAAAATTTTATGGAGAATTATTTGAAAAGCGCTCACATGGCTCAAGTGGAATCGCTTGAAAATTCGTCGGTTCATGAGAGAATGTATTACATTACCCATCATGCTGTACATAAGCGTGATAGCAGTATCATCAAATTGCATGTAGTTTTCGATGCTTCGTGTCAGTATCAATCTGGAAATTCGTTAAATGATAGCTTGGCTATTGGCCCCACTTTGCAAAAAGACACTACAGTTTTGTTATTGCACTTTCCTGTACATCCTATCGTAACTACAGCTGATATGAAACAAATGTATCGGCAGATTTTGGTTAAAGATACTCATTGTGATTATCAACGTATCGTCTGGAGATTTTTCCGTCAGATCCTATTATGGACTTTAAATTAAATACTGTGACTTATGGAGTTTCATCGTCACCTTTTTTGGCCTTTCGTACTGTTTAAGAATTGGCATGGTTAGAATCGATTAATTTTCCATTCGCGTCATCGGTATTGGCGAGCGATACCTATGTTGATGATTTAGTCACTGGATGCAATTCAATTGAGGCTGCTAATCAATTAATTGGTGAGTTAAATAGTATTTGCTCTAGTGGTGGATTTCAATCAAGAAAATGGAATAGTAATTGTCCGAAAGTGATGTCCAACTTGAAAGAGTTCCTGTCCAGTTCGGAAGCAATTACATTTCAAGATAAAGATAGTGGTTCAATAAAAATTTTAGGCCTTTCGTGGCGCGCTTTTACATATGTAATTTTATACAACTTAGACGTTGAAGAGCGCACTTGCACTAAGCGTAATATTTTGTCGGTTATCGCAAAAATTTTTGATCTTCTCGGTTTGATAGCGCCGTTAGTACTTTTCGCTAAACGTTTAGTTCAAGTTCTTTGGCTTTTAGGCCTTGGTTGGGACCAAGAGCCTCCATTGGAAATCGTAGAAAAATGGAAACATTTTTTGGGTGAATTGCCAGCGGTTTCAAATATTGAGATTTCGCGTCGCATTGTATGTAATAATTTTTAAAATGTGGAGTTGCATGGATTCTGTGATGTTTCTGAAGCCGGGTATGCAGCTGTCGTCCATTTTCGTTCGTTCGATTTCGAAGGTAATATTACCATGTCATTAGTATGCGCAAAATCGAAGGTTGCTCCTACTAATTGCGTTTCATTGCCCCGTCTCGAATTGTGTGCTGCCGTACTATTGGCAGATTTAGTATATTTCGTCAATAATGCTAATACAGATAGTTTATCATTTAGTGGTTTTTCGCGTGGTCAGATTCTACTGTTGTTTTGTCTTGGATTTGGTCTTCCTCGCATAAGTAGAAGATACTCGTTAGCAATCGCATTTCGGATATTCAAGAACGTATTCCTCCATCTTCGTGGTTTCACGTTAAGTCACAGGATAACCCTGCGGATTGTGCCTCATGTGGACTTTTGGCTCCAGAGTTTATTCATCATCTACTATAGTGGACAGGGTCTTCCTGGTTAGTGCGTCGTAGCAAAGAATGGCCAGTAACGTCGCTGCCAAGACTTATGGTCTCATCTTAGATGGACGTCAAATATTGTACTCTGTCGTTAACTGTCGCTATGCCTGAGAATTTTTTAGATTTGTTATTGGATAAATTTTCAAAACTGTAGAAAATTTGTAGGATTTGCGTGCAAAATATTCTGATGGCTTTATATTTATCGATTAAAAGAGTTCAAACAAATGTTTTTGCCCGAGACATTACAAATCTTAAAACTGGAAAACTTGTTAGTAAACAACTACGTAACCTGCGTCCGTTTCTACATAGTCGTGATTTGTTGAGGGTGGGCGGTCGTCTGCGTAATTCAGAGTTATCGCATAATGCAAATTTTCCAATTTTGCTTCCTCGCTCGCATCGGTTGACTGAAATTATTATATTAGATTGTCATGAAAGACATTTATATCCTGGAAATCAAACAACTTAATTTTAGCTCAAAATTATTGGATCTTGTCCGCAAAGAGGGCTATTCGGCAGTTTGAAATCCTGCATTCGTTGTTTTCGTGTAAACCCGGTAGCTTTATGCCCCCCTATAGGGGATTTACGATCATCTAGGTTAACTCCAGGTAAGGTGTATTTACATTGGTGGACCTTTCTCTGTCACGATGAATCGGTGTCGTGGCGCAAAATCATTGAAAGCATACATTTGCTTATTTATTTGTTTCAGCACTAAAGTTATCCATTTGGAATTAGTGTCTGACTTGTCGACAGACGCTGTCTTAGGTGCTTTACGTCGATTTATTGCTCGAAGAGGCAAATGTATTCAAATCTATTGTGATAATGGTACTAACTTCGTTGGGGCCTCTTGTGAAATCTCTCAATTGATGCACCATTCGGCAGGCGTTGAGGGAATCGAAGTTGTGTTTAATCCTCCTGCTGCTCCTCATTTTGGTGAGTTGTGAGAGGATGGGATTGAATCAGTAAAATCCCCTTTGAAAAGAATAATCAGTGAACAAATTTTGTCATTTGAAGAATTCTCGACGGTATTGATTCAAGTCGAAGCAATTCTCAACTCACGTTCACTATGCGCACTGAGTTGCGAATCGCATGATTTTTCGTATTTGACCCCAAGTCATTTTCTTAATGTTAAACCAGTCTCGGTGTTACCAGATCCGGATTTGTTGTTCATAAACTCCTCTCGTTTGAATCGCTGGCAACTGTTGCAGCAAATACAACAAGGGTATTGGGACAAATAAAGTGCTGAATACCTGCACACGTTGCAACTGAAAGGTAAGTGGTTGAGGAATTCCGCTACCCTACCTATTGATTCGCGTGTCCTCTTAAAGGAAGAAAATAACCCCCTATACAGTGGCGTTTATGGAGGGTAGTGGATGTTCATTCTGGTAGGGATCGTATCGTTCGTGTAGCTACAGTCAAGACAGTCCAAGGGTTAGTTAAACGTCCTCTGGCATATATACACATATTCACTTATATAAGTTTGTCGGTTTAGGTTTCTTAGTTAATACATCTAATTATTTTTAAATATAAAATAAGTTAGTTCATACTTATTTTGGTGGGTGAGATGTTCGATCTTTTTGTCGCACGTTTTCGTGGTTAATTTTAAGTTATTTCAAATTCGTAGTTGTAAATCAAATAGTAAAGCTGCCATCCCTTGTCCCGTTATATCCTGTTATAAAACTTCCGTTGTTCTTGTGTAAATTAAGTTGGAAAAAGGGGTGTGACAGACACTTTCTCATCGACATCGAAGCAAAACGGCTGTTCGTTCGGTAAAGTGAGTTAGTCATTAGTGTCGCCGAATGTGATTTTATCGATAAACCCCTAAAAAACACAGTGAAAGTTCAAACGTAACACGTACAATAATTCGCCTACAGTCCACTTAGTTGAAGAGTAGAAACTACACCTTAGAACAATAAAAAACGTGGAGGTAAGTCGATTTACAAAATTATAAGACACCCCCCGCGTAGAATAAACACCCCATTTGCAACTTTTTTTAAATAATTGTTTTTATAACTACATAACATAGTGTTTTTTATAGGCGACAGTACATTACAATTAGTTATAGTATGTGCTTATGATGATTTTGGGAATTTTTAGTCAAAAACCAGTAATGTTATTCTTGAAAAGTAAATAGTATTCCATAATACCTTCTTCTCCTTTACTAATAAAAATTTTAGATAACCAATAGAAAAAACTAATGATAATATTGTATTTCGTAAAAATACTTTTTAGACTAAGGAATTTGTTGGTAAAAAGGTAACATTGTTAGTATTGTTTACGCGAAGAAGGTTTACGATTGTTGTTTGGATTAATTCTGTTAGAAATTGTATAGTCTTCAATTTTGTAGTAGCTAAATTTGTTTCAAGCTAATTAATTTTTATTAAACAATTGCAATGAAAGCAGCCACCGAATGATATTATTTACTGCACAGGAATATAACTTGTTTTGTAATATCCTCTTCCTCTATCCATTATTCCAAAATAATTAGATAGTATAATTCGATTTTTTTAATATTTTTATTAAAAGGTCATATGATTAATATTGGTCTTGTTGGTTTGGATTGATTATTATTAAACGTGATTCGAGTACTTTTAAATGCCGTTTAAATTCACAGCGAAACTTGTTTTACAAATCAGAAATGCCACAGCTCAGTTTCCTTGAACATGTGCATTCTGAAGCAGACGCTAGCGTCTGCCATTCATGTTTTGTAGCACATCAAGGAAACTCGGCATGTTTAAAACTTGCTTTTGAAAAAAGTTTGCAAATACGCCTCCTTTATCAACAAGGTTTCAGTATTTACGATGCATAAAGGTTGATTTCTAAATTTACTCTTTTGGAAAGATTTAGGTTGTTCATTTCCAGGATGTATAACGGAGAACCGAAATACAAAAGCAGCATCAAGAAAGTAGGCGTATGCTTATCGGTGCCGCATTTCTTAGGTGATGTGTAAATGATTAACAATCTTGTTCATGCGTGTTAGTGATGTAGGTGGCTATTGATCTACGTGTGAAGTCATCCATCAGTGTATCTCAGAGCCGTAGGCTCCAGAGACGTTCCAGCAGCCCTGGCGACTGCTGCAACCCAATTCTCGAATCCCAAAGCTGTAATACATTTGGCCGACAAACTTACGACAAAGACCCACCATTAGCCGCATTTGAAGCCCGCGTTCTCGTCAAAGTTGACATCACGTCATGGCTGCAAGCAAATCCGGGCCCGCGAGCCATCATCTACCGACTGTGATGGTGCTGATCCGGTATTACTCCGGAAATTCACAGTCTATCTTGTTAAGAACTCGCACCTCTCTTTAACGCACTTGAAAATTCCAAACCAAATTGAGCCCTCGACCACAGAGCACGAATTCAAAGTTACAGCCGCCACATGCAAATGTAACCAAATTATACACTCGCGCTTCGCATATGTAATTCACTCAGAAAGCACTCAGAATGTGATCTGCATGCGAACCCGCATTACAAGCATTCACCGTCTGTCTGTTATCTTTTCAAACATCTGTACTTTGCCAAGCTTAGCTTTAATCAAAACCCTTTTTTGTTGATATCAGTGCAGGGTCCAGGTATACAGCTGGATTATATGCAAATGCTGTGACAGTTACAGAATGCCCGTCAACCGGAACACGGCGCTTTACCTGAGCTCTCAAAGTGTATCAAACGATGTTGTTGCATTAAAGTTTAAAATATGCACGACGAATATTGTATCTAACAGTTATATCGAAGTCTCTCAAATTTGCAGACTAGGTATTTCCATTTACCACCTTTGAGGACTAATTAGCCAAGCGAGAACATGTGGATAGAAATGCAATATTGCAACGTCTGGTGTGCTTTATGCATGAAAACCACCCGCATTTAAGTTCACTCAACCATCACAACATCACTTCCAAGTTTTCCTAGTTCTCTCTAATATAATGCAAAATTCCACCCCTCAATTGTCATCAAACGAATTGTTCCATGTCGCTGAAAAATCCTGAAACTTATAACGAAATGTTGTGTAGAAAACTCCCCAACTGTTTGAAACGTTCACCTTCTTAAAACTGCTTTTCGCTCTAATTACTGACGATTTCTGGTATACATTTCGCTGTGATGAAATTAATAATTCCAGAAATGTCTTTAAAATTAGAGAAAATTCTATTTTCACATGGATAATAAATTCGAGAAAGTAAAAGTGTAAGAATTACCATTGTAAATAAAGCTCGCGGCCGTCAGCTGAGCACTAAGTGAGTGTATTTTTAAAAGAGATTTCCCGAGTCAGCTCGTGCTCCAGTCTAAAGCACTAAAACAAAGTTGGAATTTTAAACAGCAATTTAAAAGCTGTTCTGCGCGGTACGAGCCAAGTTTTTTTCAAAAAGGAATAAGAAAAAGCTGTAAAGAACCCTGACCTAGCCCTACTACTCTGCACGCTACGCAAGACATCTCATTCATAATTAGCCCAAGTTTTTAAACGGGCTGATTCATCGACGTTGCGCCTTTCAGGAGCTTTATTATAAATCTCGTATCTTTCAAACTGTATTGTGCGTAATAGCGAACTGGTTGTGTACATCATGTTTGTATGTAAAGTAAAGGAAGTTTTTCTAACCTCTAACCTTTTAACCAGTTTTGCTCGTGCGGTCGAAGGGCGCTTTCTGAGCTACCTGTGCAACCCTTGACCCTTACTAGCCACTGTCCGGCACGCATGCGTTTCCTCTAAATCAATATACTGCTACACGAGGGAGGCTACGAAGTTCTCCATTGGTCCGGGCGGAGCTTCAACATCCTGGTAATTATCCTGGACCGCGACCCACTCCCCCACACACGTTTGACAATACTCCCTGCCAGTTTTGTGATAAATAACCCCCAACAGGCAAATGCTCTCAATAAGTAGAAATGATTAATTAGTGTTTTTGGTACACGAATTTGGAATTAAGGGCTTAAGAAATACACAATGCTAGTAATTTCTTCGAATATGCAATACATTCATACCATTCCAGATAGCTGAAGACAAATGTCAACTTAGGTAATACCATCTTTCTAAAAATTTCATAACATGCATCTACTAACAACTCTGCGTTTAGAAAAACAAACGAACTAGAGGAAGGTTGGATGCAAATATGGAAGTATGGCATAATACAAAAACCTCACTCTTGGGTAAATCAAGATTTAATTAAATTCATGGGCAGTAGTCAGGGCCGCGTCGTGAGCTTAGGCCGCCTATGTTCAAAATGCATTGTGCCACCCGCACCAAGCATTTAGAAGGTTAATAGAAAAATATTTTAATACTGCTATATACAGGGTGCCTCACTTAAATTCGCTCACTATGAGTATTTTAGAAACCAGCAGAGATACAAATTCGGTTAAATCACAAAAAAGTTGCGCCCTTTCAAGACCCTTTAATAACATGTTTCAGAATGACGATATTGATAATGCTTCCTGAGATATCACGACCAATCATTTTTATAAATTCCTCATAGCTATTATATTTACAGAGATATTCACTTGAAAATCGGTAAAGATCTTTGCATGAGCAGAATTCAAAACTGACATTACAATTCACATATCACTTTTAGACTTTAATATACAACTTTTTTTCTTATGGACGCCATATTAGATTTTTTGGTTACCGAATGCCATTTTCAAATTCCCACATTGCGCTTTTTCTATTTGTAATATCCTTCCATAAATAAAAAGTTACAAGTAATTTTAGTAGTGTAAAATGGAGGTTTCTGAGACCTCATTTCCACCAGCATCTTCTTTTTCCACACACATCATGACCAAATAGCGTTCTTTGGCTAGCCATTTCATCTTTTGAGATATATATATATATATATATATATATATATATATATATCTTGTTTGGTATCAATTAATGTTAGATTTATCTCAGCTACCTGAATTTCTAGAAATTTTTTAGATAGCATCATCCCCCCCCCGAGCTACTCTCATTTTAAGATTTTTGCTGGTAGCGATTTCTGATCGTCCTTATAATTTTTTTTAATCGTGCGATACATCACATTAGTCTAGAATTTTACGCAGAATCTGAATCTGCAAACAGATTTAAAATAGGACCATCCCTTACCGTTTTACACATATACCCTCTGCGAGATAAATCTTTCTCCACATTTCCACCCACGAGATAAATGTACCATGTTTGGTATCAATTAATATTAGATTTTTTCAGCTATCCGAATTTCTAGGAATTTTTCATATAGCATCATCCCCCCAGGGAGCTACCCTCATTTTAAGATTTTTTACAGGTAGCGATTTTTGGCCGTCTGCATAAATTTTTTAACCATGCAATACATCAAATTAGTTTAGAATTTTGCGCAAAATCCGAATCTGTAAACAGATTTAAAATACAAGCACCCCTTACCGTTTTACACATATACCTTCTACGCGATAAATCTTTCTCCACATTTCCACCCACGAGTTAAATGTACCATGTGTAGTATCAATTAATATTACATTTTTTTCAGCTACCCGAATTTCTAGGAATTTTTCAGATAGCATCATCCCCCAGGAAGCTACCCCCATTTTAAATTTCTTAGTCATGCGACACATCAAATTAGTCTAGAATTTTACGCAGAATCCGAATCTGCAAACAGATTTAAAATTGAGGCAACCCCTTACCGTTTTACACATATACCCTCTAAATTATAACTTTCTTGCAGTTCATACCTAAAAGAAAATCTAAAAACCATTCTTAAAATTTTTTATTACAGACAATTTTTACTAATACAGTTTAAATTTTGTAAACCACATTTCTAAATACATATCCACAATTTTTATTCTTAACCTAGAACTTCTCACATCGGTTTATACTTATTAATATTTATTTCTAAATAGAGCACCTTTTCCAAAGATCAACCGAATCCACGTGTTTCAAATTCCTCTGATTTTGTTCTCATGGTTTTGCTTAAGACCTCGTACATATTTTACAGATTACTAGAAGATGTTGTAACCATATTTTTTGTGTTAAAAGATTTCACATCGGTAGTCTTTTCTCCCATTTTTGTGTAGACGTCGTAGAGTTCGCAATTAACTTTTATTGCTGTATGTTGTGTTCTTTTTTCATTAATTAATCAAATAAACCACTATTTTTGCTTCCAAAAAAACTCAGACACTTCATCGTCGACACTGGCGTTCTTTATGCGATAGCTAGCCATACGGTTGTTAAACGCTGTGCTAACCATTTCTACGCCATCTTCGCCAATAGCGGTAACTTTTGCATTTTTATGTCTGTGGTTCCTCAAGTGTACGGCGTACGTAGTCTTTTCCATTTCGATGTCGCATACTTTACACAGAATTTGTGGTTGTTTCGTACAAGACCCTTTAACAGCTGGCGGAGCTGAATGTTTACGGCTTAATGACATACCGTGCTGTTTTTCCTTGTGCCGCAGTAAGTTGTCCACTCTCGTAAATGCAATACCGCAAGACACGCAGTTTAAGTACTTTGCTGCTGACGGAAGTATAAGCTTAACCGTGGACGATGTTACATCACGACACTTGTTCTGGTGCCGTTTGAAAGCATTATTCCAGGTATAGGAAGCACCACAAGAGTTGCAATTAAAACTATTTTCGGATGACATTTTTCTTCGACCAGCTTCCATGGATAGCGTCATGGTTTATATACATTTTGGAAACAATCGAAGATTGCCGAAAACACTCGAAGAGGGCACAACGGTCACTAAACCAATTAGCATTAATACCAAGTATTCCGTACTTTCGTGGGTTGCTTATTTCCTAGAACCAAATCTTCCGCATAACAGTCGGTAGCACGTAATTATTTCTAGAACCGGCAAGTACTCGATACCACCCAAATAGAGAATTAGATGTTCGATGTCTGTTAACTTCCGATTCCCTCGTAAAAGGTAGAAAAAAACTCGGTCAATCATCCGTCTAACTTATACTTCGACCCGCTCCTATTCTGATAATTTCCAAACATTTTTCAAACGACAATGGTCTCAGAATTTTTAAACCTTCGAGGGAGCTATAAGTTGTGATCAATTACACGTTCGAGCTACCCGTAAACTAACATATTTTATAGTAACAGTGCACTGTATAATACATGCATACCCCTTCTCTGCGCTACTGATATTCTTGTAGTTGGTTGAAAAAGTCAGTCGCCTTTTTTACTGCTAGGACCGCTACAAAGCATCATTCTATACTTTCTTTATAAGTATAACATATCGCGCACTTTTTTGTCTGATAATTAAATTTTGCTCTTGTAGGCTTTTACACTTTCGCATATTTTAACATCTAATACGATCGCACCGTTCTTTTTCAATCCAACGATCCTATGGGCTTCCACACACTAAAACCTAACGTATCTTTCCTACTATTTGTTAAACAAAAACTACCGGCATCGCCATGTCCGTATGTGGAAGTAAGCAGATGTTTGTGAATGTGTACGGGAGTATGTAACCATATACATTAATCAGTCTAAGCTATTTTATTTAGTCCAAGAAAACTACTATTTTTCTAAACCACAATTAATAATTACATTTATAGGTTTAACATTTTTACCATTTCCCAATGGTTGGTGCTACGTACATGGAAACTTTAATTTCTTATTGTAGAGAATCCCGATTATCCCACGCACTGCTGCTTAGTTGCATATCCCACCCCCCTTTTGGGAGTATATCCTCGTTATAGCTTGTAGGACCCTTGGTTTTAAATGATCTGAAAGGTTCTTTACTAGGCAAAACGTGTTTTCGGTCAATAAGACATATTGCCGTTAATCTAACAATATGTTTTACCGTCCAGCGACACCGCATGGAGGTAAACACATGTCGCCAGGAGCGAAGGGATTATTAAGGATGGGGATGGTGGGTATGTCTTATAACTAACTTACATGCTGCTATACACATACACAATAAAATATATACATATATAAGTAACTATCCTATATTTTTATGTCCCCATGTGTAGGTTGCTGTACTATTAGGAATGACGTACCTTTTGTTATCCTCGCCCGACAAACTAATTTTATTAATTAATTGAGTATAAAGTTGGTGTTTATGACTTCGAATACACACCATTCTATGCATAAGGGCACCAGAATTATTATGTACAATGTCCTTAAAGCTATTTACATTAATATTCTTAACTACACTTTATGAGACCCCTTTAATCTTTTTAATCGTGTCTTTCTCGCTTACAATACAGTAGGACATAGCCCTACTACCAACAAATTCTAATACTAGATTTCCATTAAATTCGTCTTTGAATTTCCCTACAACTTTTTTTGTTGACAAGCGGTATATTGTATTTATTATCCGCGGGGTTGTCACTCTTTTAAGATAAATATTTGCTGGCATACTTAGCAAGATGGAGATGTGTAATTATTTAACTACAAACCATAACTTTTTCTACAAGGGCGAATACGAAGAAAACTGCAATATTATAGTTGACAACGATAAAACTGTGGGAATCGATTGTTTAACATGGCTAACAACCAATGCAAAAATTAAGATATACAACCAATTTGTGTGTCAGATAACAAGTCCTGGTGTTAATAAACAACTTTGGCCAAAGAACATGGTATTACGCGATTGGAACCGACAATATACAACTGTACAATTGGAAACTATGTCAGTACGGAAAGGGTGTATAATCCTTAAAAGACTGTTTAACCTTATTGGAAGACAGTAAGTTATATTTTCTAAAGACGCCAATGTACTCGGTACCACTTGCCAAAATGTGGAGTAAGCTATCGGACAAGCTACAACAGTACGTGTATTGGGGCAAAGGCAATACAGAGAAATTGACGGGCTTGCAAATTAAGATGTCCGAAAAATCAGAGGAAAGGGAAAAATTGATAAAGTATGTGCTTTCGGCTTTTAGTTTTAACTATTTACCTGTAAATTATTTGGAGATGGTAGAGGAGGAAGACAGCCAATATAAAATAAAAATCTTACACAAGTGCTACATTAAAGCAGGTAGTACATATTTTACACAATCTGCAACACCATAATCTACGCCGCACACTTGAGGAGCAACAGACGTAAAAATGCAACAGTTACCGCTATTGGCGAAGATGGCGTACAAATGGTTAACACAGCGTTTAACAACCATATGGCTAGCTATCGCATAAATAACGCCAGTGTCGACGATGGAGTGTCCGAGTTTCTTTGGAAGCAAAAATAGCGGTTTATTCGATTAATTAATGAAAAAAGAACACAACATACAGCAATAAAAGTTAATTGCGAACTCTACAACTTCTACACAAAAATGGGAGAAAAGACTACTGATGTGAAATCCTTTAACACAAAAAATATGGTTACAACATCTTCTAGTAATCTGGAAAATATGTACGAGGTCTTAAGCGAAACTATGAGAACAAAATCAGAGGAATTTGAAACACGTGGGTTCGGTTGATCTTGGAAAAGGTGCTCTATTTAGAAATAAATATTAATAAGTATAAACCGATGTGAGAAGTTCTAGGTTAAGAATAAAAATTGTGAATATGTATTTAGAAATGTGGTTTACAAAATTTAAACTGTATTAGTAAAAATTGTCTGTAATAAAAAATTTTAAGAATGGTTTTTAGATTTTCTTTTAGGTGTGAGCTGCAGAAAAGTTATAATTTAGAGGGTATATGTGTAAAACGGTAAGGGGTTGACCTGATTTTAAATCTGTTTGCAGATTCGGATTCTGCGTAAAATTCTAGACTAATTTGATGTGTCACATGACAAAAAATGTATAAGGACGGTCAGAAATCGCTGCTGGTAAACATTTTTAAAATGGGGGTAGCTTCTTGGAAGATGATGTTATCTGAAAAATTCCTAGAAATTCATCTAGCTGAAAAAAATCTAATATTAATTGATACCAAGCAAGGTACATTTATTTCGTGGGTGGAAATGTGGAGAAAGATTTATCTCGCAGAGGGTATATGTGTAAAACGGTAAGGGGTGCGCCTATTTTAAATCTGTTTACAGATTTGGATTCTGCGTAAAATATTAGACTAATTTGATGTATTGCATGGTTAAAAAATTTATGCGAATGGCCAACAATCGCTACCAGTAAAAAATCTTAAAATGAGGATACCTCTCTGGGGGATGATGCTATATGAAAAATTCCTAGAAATTCGGATAGCTAAAAAAAATCTAATATTAATTGATACCAAACATGGTACACTTATTTTGTGGGTGGAAATGTGGAGAAATATTTATCTCGTAGAGTAAGGGGTGCTCCTATTTTAAATCTGTTTACAGATTCGGATTCTGTGAAAAATTCTAGACTAATTTGATGTATCGCATGATTAAAAAAAATTATAAGGACGGTCAGAAATCGTTACCAGCAAAAAATCCTAAAATGAGAGTAGCTCGGGGGGGGTGGGGATGATGCTATCTAAAAAATTCCTAGAAACTCAGGTAGCTAAGAAAAATCTAATATTAATTGATACAAGATATATTTATCTCGAAAGATGAAATGGCTAGCCGAAGAAAACTATTTGGTCCAGATGTGTGTGGAAAACGAGGATGCTGGTGGAAATGTGGTTCCAGAAACCTCCATTTTAGACTACTAATTTTAATATTTTTTTGCAATAGGCCATGGAAATAAATGAAAACAATGGACTGGTAAAATGTTTTTATCATTGTAAAACAAGAAAACTTAGACAACAAAATACAGTTTTATAAGTGCCCGAAATGTCCACCATTTACTTCAACACATAATTGCACTCGTCTATAACGATGTCTCCGCATGCATTTTCCAAAACAACTGTATTTAAAGTTTTGAATGCCCTTATAATTACAGCAAAATTAAAAGGTCGGGGTCGGGAAACAAAATAATGGTAGTTGGTAGGACCAACAAAAAAAAATTCGCTTGGAAACTAAAAGAAAACTCGTTACGAAAAAAAACTAAAGAGAACACTCCAAAAAACAAAAAAATTAAAAAATTAAAAAGAATTTTCATCCGGCTCGACGGACCAAGAAACCGGACAAAACCAAAAGTGAAAAGGATATAGAAAAGAAAGGATAACAGTCATCGAGGACGAAGATGGAATGGCATTGACAATGCAAAGTCGTCAGAGGACGAATGCATCTCAGAAAGAGAAACAGGAAAGTTTTCGACCTCAACGAAGAAATTGGTTTCTGACAAAAAACCAAAAGTAAGAAAAAGGAACGAGGAAGAAAACCAACACTGCAGCCAGAAGAGGACCCAAAGGTCAAGCCTCGAGTAAACAAAAGGGACAACAAGGAGAAACGAAAGGAACAGAGGAGAAACGCTGGTAACAGAAACGATGTACTCTCAACTGCGGTAGCGAAACAACGCAACAAACAAAAACTGACGAAAAGGAATGCTGACTAGTCCTACAGTCGACAAGTCGCGGCTTCCGAAGAAAGAAAAACGGACTAGAAAGGACCTACCACACGAGCGGATAGAAGAAACACAAACGGACTAAGAACCGACAGCAAACAAGACCAGCAAAAGGATAGGGAAAGGAAAATGGAACGAAAGGCACGAAAGAAAATAAAGAAAAGAAAAAACCAAAAAGTATAATACCAACACCAGGTACAAAACCAACAAAAAAAATAAAATCGTACAAAAGAAAATAAAACAGAATCCCAGTATAGTTATGTATGAATGGGTGTGGGCGTGTGCATGCGTGTGTGTGTATGTATGGAGGGGGGCGCGGGGGAAAAGGGTGTGTGTATGTGTTATGCGTGGGTAAAGTGTGCGTGTGTGTATGTGTTTGAACGCTGTAGTCGCCTCTTACGACAGGCAGGTCGTACCATGGGACTATTCTATTCCCGGTCCTACACGGGTGAAAGAAAAAACCAGAAAAGAACAAAAGAAAGGAGAACCAAACAGAAATGTGTTGATGTATGAAGTGTGTGCGTTTATGGAATATGTATGTGTGTATGAAGTGTGTATGTGTATGTGTTGGACCGCTGTAGTCGCCTCTTACGACAAGCAGGTCGTACCGTAGGACTATTCTATTCCCGGACCCACACGGGGTCAAGGAGTGCAAGGAAGAAACGAAAGAGAGGAAAACCAAGTAGAACTGTGTGTTTATGAAATGTGTGGATGTATGTGTGTGTGTGTGTGTGTGTGTGTGTGTGTGTGTGTGTGTGTGTGTGTGTGTGTGTGTGTGTGTGTGTGGATGTATAAAGTGTGTGGGTATGGATTAGACGTATATAAAGTGTGTGTGTGTGCGTGTGTATGTATTGGACCGCTGTAGTCGCCTCTTAAGACAGGCAGGTCGTACCGTGGGACTATTCTATTCTCGGACCCACACAAGGTAAAGAAGAACAAAAAGGAAAGCAAACGAAAAAAAACCCAGCACAACCGGGAAGTAAACCGAAATCGCAATATCCAAAAATCATGTCTGAAGGAGAGCAAAGTCGTCATAATTTAGGGCTCGAGGACTAGATATTGGGCTTAAGGCGTTTACGCCGCCGAAAGGAGAACAAAACAAGATCGAGTACATTAGGGTTTCGCCGACATATGTCCTCAGGTTCGGAAGGAGCATAGAATAATGTCTGCCTTGGTTGGGCAGTTTTCTGCCAAATAGCGAGAGAAAACAAAAAACTCACTCTCGAGTTGCTTACTTTGAAACCAGATCGCCAAATGGATTTGAGTTAAAAATTATTGTACATAAACTAACCAATTATTTCTGAAAATGAACGTAACATCTTGCAAATTTTCGATGTTGTTATAAGATTTTGTATAAACAATATCTTTAATATATCCCCATAAAAAATAGTCCAACGGATTAAGATCAGGAAACATCGGCGACCATGTTGTGCAGCATTTGTTGGGTGTAACTGTTGAGGAATACATAACTCTGTTAGACGGCAATTACCTATCCAACTGTGAAGATACATGTGATCTAAAAATTGACTAACCATCCGGTTGTTATGGGCAGAAGCCCCCATCTTTCTGAAAATATCTTATTTGCCTTCTAGTCTGCAATGGCAAATCGTCTAAGAAATTTTCACATTGTTCTTGGACAAATTAAATTGCTATCAAAAAATACGGGTCCGCCAATTTATTTCCAATTATCCCTGTTAACGCGCGAGGGGTCTTATAGTTTTATACATTGACTTACCTCAGCCGTATTCTATTGTTTTATAAGTGTCGTTCCGACTCTTCAACGAAGTGGACTGTATGGCTATTTATTGGACGTGTTATGTACGCGTATCACTGTGTTTTTTAGGGTTTATCCATAAAATCACATTCGGAGACGCTAATGACTTAACTCACTTTACCGAACCAACAAACGTTTCTATTCGATGTCTATGAGCAAGTGTTGATCACTACCCCTTTAGTTCAACTTAATTTCCACAGGCACAAAGGAGGTTTTATGACAGGATATAGCGGAACAAGGGATGACAGCTTTGCTATATTATTTACAACTACGAATTTACAGCGTTGGGTCAACATAATTTATTGTGAACGCTAGGCTCTAACTAATCGAGCCCTTCCGTTAGGAAGCCATAATTGCTGCGAGCTCCTCCTGAAATCCTCGGTTAATTCGTGCTGTCATAAATACTCCGTACCTGCTACGAAAATCAAATCCTACCACCTAGACTTGCGTTACATATCACCCTATAGTAATACCCTCTGAAGATGCTTTCCAATTCAGACGCCAAAACCTCCAGCTTTTTGCTCACCTTCTTCAGGGATATTCGCAACGGCTTTCACTTGCTCTCTGAAAATAATACCCTAATATTCGAAAAATAAGTAAAATTTAACTGCCAAAAGTATATCATGCTTTATTGAAACATTAATTGGTAATTCAAAAATTTTAGTCTTACATTCTTCATACATCTTCAATGTTTAACAAATATTACCAATTTTTAAATGAAGTCATTTTAAATGAAATAATTTGAAAATTTATCAATTTACATCGATCATTAAATAAAAGTAACTGTGCTTATCCCTTCACTTTACTTCAAACCCCAGGTCTATTACGAGCTCATAGTAAAAACCCCAAAAACCCCTTTACTTTGTACAAAAGCCAATATTACACCTTCATTTCATAATACCAAATAGTACATAAATATGTTTTCATACAACCCCTTCTCAAAGTAAAATTTTCTATTAACAATGTCCTTATAATACAACAAAATCCACAAAAATCACCAAATTGTCATAATCACCAACAAAATCACAATATTCAAAAGTTTTAAAAGGTTGAATTACCCGGATTAAGCACCACCAGCTCTCTGGGTTGAAATCATCTCCGAGGTGGTTATCCATCTAGACTGCTCCAGGTGGACTCTCACCACCAGGAACTGCACGCCTCCACTCAGATTTCTCAGCTGCTAATGCACGGTACTTCTATGCTCCCGTATATCTGTTACTGGTCCATTAACATACTCGACTTCTACCAGTGCACACCAAGCGCCTCCAACCATATGTAGTAAAAAGGTCTACTTACTTTTCTACCAGCTTCGGTTATCAACTGTATTTTAGATATTCAATATTGCAATATTACCGTTGCACCAACTTGTGCATCCTAATTCTAATAACAACAATTTAAACTCACTTATACACTATTACACGAAGCTTGGTTGAAGATCAACAAGGAAAGAAAAGAGAGCCCTACCTGCCTCGTCGTTGTTTACATAACCTCCGAATTCTACCTTTGAATCGATACACGCCATCCCCAATCACACTTTTCTCAGTAAACTTCTCTACCGTTCACAGATTTCACGAATTCCTTCACTCCACAACAACTAACAGTCGTCTCATTCTGAAAAACCAGCCACTGTCCTTGAGTCTTTCTACGTAAACTTTGCAACCGTCTCAAAAATCCGAGAATTACCCTGCAAAACAAGCATTTTAGTTCGAAATCCTCATTAAAAATATCTAACGGCCGTCACTTTCTACAAAATCGTCCGGCAACTAACTTTCACCCAAGCACCAAAACACGCCTCTTTCATACGCGCACATCCGATCGCCTCAATCTAACTTGCATTCAAACAATACTGTTCCTTGTCTTGTATCTTTCCCCAGTTTTTAACCTTTGTTATTGATTTTTGTGTATCCTTGTCTTACTTGTGTATTATATTACCTTATCTTCATCCCTGCTTATTTACAAGTCATCCCAACAAACCAGTCTACATTATTGTCTTTCTTACTCTTATACATTCAGTTTAATCGTTCGACTCTGTCTAATGCCTCTACAATATTTTCCATTACCATCTTTAACAAACATCTTATGCAAACACGTAGCATCTTCCTCGCACTTATTTACCTTTAAAATTCTCTTTGTCTTGCAGACGTTTCAAAGTCAACGACAACTAACCATATATTTTTCATTCTTTGCTATCTCATTAGAAACACATCTACCCTAAACCAGCTGTTTCTTTTCAAACTATCTTCTACTATGAATCTTAACATTTGTTGACAAGCTTTTAAACTCAATACCAAGAACGTGTTTACAAAGCTAAACTTTTACTGGAAATATTTTGTTTTAAAACGCTCCCTGATGGTTAACATATTTTCTTGATTACACTTTCATATTTACACTGCTAAAATTTTTGAAATTATCAATGTTCTAGCTTTATATTACCTTACTTTACGTTATGTACACTAACAAATTAATTACACTTTGAATATTTGTTACATAAAAATACACCCTCTTTAACAAACATCTTTACACGCTAATTATATGTTTATGTGCACGGACTTGTGCTTCTTATCTCAAAATAACCATGATTAATTTCTACCCTAATACTAACATGAAGTAAAATTTATCGCAACGCTTATCTTTAATAATAAATACCTACGTTCTAGCTTTAATATATTTTAAATAATTTCTGAACTGCTATATACATAGTGTACGCTATTCAAATGTCTTACTGACCTATCTCCCACCATTTCTAACCTAAAATCCATAGTAATATATATATATATATATATATATATATATATATATATATATATATATATATTAGGTAGTTTTTTTACACAAGGTAAGTTAATAAATACTAACGTATTACAATTATTAAGATGAAATAATAACTTAGACTTTTATGCAAAGCCCAAATGATCATTTCAAATCGAGCTAGTAATTGAAAGAAGGAAAATATAAGGTCTTGGATTTCATCTAAATAATTGTAATACATTAGTATTTAGCAACTTACCTTGTGTAAAAAAAACTACCTAAAATATTTATATATTAATACTTGGCTTATAGCCGTAATATTGAGCGTTGCTTCCTGTCTATATCTGATATAAGTCAAAAACTTGACAATGTCAGATATGATTGACAAAAATGCTAAACGTAATTGAAAGTTAGGTTTATATATAGTTTTGTACACGATTTAGATTTGTAAATTTCTCAATTATAGTCATCGGTCTCGGTGGCGTAATGGGTTAACGCACAGTTCCGTCAAAACTGAGATGCGGGTTCAAATCCTGTCCAAGACCTTATATTTTCCTTCTTTCAATTACTAGCTCGATTTGAAATGATCATTTGGGCTTTGCATAAAAGTCTAAGTTATTATTTCATCTCAATAATTGTAATATATATATATATATATATATATATATATATATATATATATATATATATATATATATATCATTAAATATTAAGTAACTGGCAGTAAACATAGTTTCACTAGAGGAAGTTTAACTAACCCTTGGGCTGTCTTGACTGTAGCTACGCGAACGATACCATCCCTACCAGGATGAACATCCACTACTCTTCCTAAACGCCACTGTAGAGGGGGTTATTTTCTTCCTTTAAGAAGACAAACGAATCAATAGGCAGGATAGCGGAATTCTTATCCACTTACCTTTCTGTTGCAGCGTGTGCAGGTATTCAACACTCCATTGTTTCTAAATTCCTTGTTACATTTGCTGCAACAGTTGCCAGCGATTTAAACGAGAGGAGTTTATGGACAACAAATTCGGATCTGGTAAGACCGTGACTAGTTCAACATTAAGAAAATGACCCGGGGTCAAATACGAAAAATCAAGCGGTTCGCAACTCAGTGCGCATAGTGGGCGTGAGTTGAAAATCACTTCAACTTGAATTAATACCGTCGAGAATTCTTCAAACGACAAAATTTGTTCACCGATAATTCTTTTCAAATGGGATTTTACCGATTTCATTCCGGCCTCCCACAACCAACCAAAATGAGGAGCAGCAGGTTAAACACAAATTCGATTCCCTCAACGCCTGCTGAATGGTGCATCAATTGAGAGGAAATTAGGAAATTAGTGCCATTATCACATGGATTTGAATACATTTGCCTCTTTGACAAATAAATCGACGTAAAGCATCCAAGAAAGCGTCTGTCGACAAGTTAGACACTAATTCCAAATGGATAGCTATAGTGCTGGAACAAATAAATAAGCAAATGTGCACTTTCAACGATTTTGCGCCACGACACAGACTCATCGTGACAGAGAAATATCCACCAAAGTCGACTCCCGTATGTAAAAGCGCCTTACCTGGAGTTAACCTAGAAGCTGGTAAATCCCCCATAAGGGGGCATAAAGCCACAAGGTTCACACGAAAACAACGAATGTAGGATTTCAAACATTGCCGAATAGCCCTCTTTGCGGACAAGATCCAGTAATTTTGAGTTAATAAAAATTGAGTTGTTTGATTGCCAGGATGATGCAAATGTCTTTCATGACAATCTAATATAATAATTTCAGTCAACCGATGCGGCCGAGAAAACAAAATTAGAAATTTTGCATCATGCGATAACTCTGAATTACGCAGGCGACCACCCACCCTCAACAAATCACGACTATCTAGAAACGGACTAAGGCTACGTAGTTGTTTACTAACAAGTTTTCCAGTTTTAATATTTACAATGTCTTGGGCAAAAACATTTGTTTGAACTCTTTTAATCAATAAATGTATAGCCTCTTGCTGCTGAGCTAGGGATCTGACCACGCGAAAATACTACTAAATAATAAACTATCTGTATAAGTATTTTTGACGAAATCTACTAAATCTGCCAAGAGTGCGGCAGCACACAATTTAAGACAGGGCAATGAAACGCGATTAGTAGGATCAACCTTCGATTTTGCGCATACTAATGGCATGGCAATATTACCTTCTACATCGAACGAACGAAAATAGATGACAGCTGCATACCCGGCTTCAGAAGCATTACGGAACCCATGCAACTCCATCTTTTTAAAGTTATTACATACGATGCGACACGAAATCTCAATATTCGAAACCGCTCCCAATTTACCCAAAAAATGTTTCTATTTTTCTACGACTTCCAATAGCGGCTCTTGGTCCCAACCGAGGCCTAGAAGCGAAAGATCTTGAACTAAACGTTTAGCAAAAAGTACTAAAGGCGCTATCAAACCGAAAGGATCAAAAATTTTTGCGATAGTCGACTAAATATTACGCTTAATGCAAGTGCTCTCTACAGCGTTTAAGTTGTAAGAGATCGCCACGAAAGGCCCAAAATTTTTATTGAACCACTATTTCTATCTTGAAATGTAATTGCTTCTGAACTGGACAGGGACTCCTTCAAATTAGACATCACTTCCGGGCAATTACTATTCCATTTTCTTAATTGAAAATCACCACTAGTGCAAATATTATTCAAGTCACCAATTAATTGATTAGCAGCTTCAATCGAATTGCATCCAGTGACTAAATAATCAACATAAGTATCGCCTGCCAATATTCGATGACGCGAAAAAAAAATTAATCGATTCTAACCTTGCAAACTCTTGAACAGTACGCAAAGCCAAAAAAGGCGACGACGAAACTCCATAAGTCACAGTATTGAATTTAAAGTCCATAATAAGATCCAGACGATACGTTGATAATCACAATGAGTATCTTTAACCAAAATCTGCCGATACATTTGTTTAATATCAGCTGTAATTACGATAGGATGTACACGAAAGTGCAATAACAAAACTGCAATGTCTTTTTGCAGAGCAGGGGCAATTTCCAAGCTATCATTTAATGAATTTCCAGATTAATCTTGACACGAAGTATCAAAAACCACACACAATTTCGTGGTAGTGCTATCACGCTTATGTACAGCATAATGGGGAATGTCGTACACCCTCTCATGAACCGACGAATTTTCAGGCGATTCCACTTGAGCCATGTGACTGCTTTTCAAATAAACCTCCATAAATTTTTTATAATTCGAATACAATTCAGGATTTTTTAGCAAACGACGTTCTAATGACAAAAATCTTTTTATAGAAATCGATCTCGTAGCCATGAATGAGGGTTCAAAAATTTGAAAGGGCAAGAACACTACAAAACGACCGTCCTTATTACGTCTATAATTTTCCACAAATTCCTTTTCACACTTTTCATCTTTAGGAGAAGCAGCTTGCCAACAAAGGGATAACATGATTACAAAGGATTTTTAACAAGATGAAACAAAGTTATTACTTTGAAACTTCTGCACAGGTGCAGGATAGCAGTATGAACTTATAGATAATAAACTCATTGCAAGTGGTCTTTTAGTAGGCAGATGGTTGTGGCCTTATCTTTCAGAAGAAAGCTGTGCATTTATGTACAACTGTAACTGAAATGTAGTTACTGCATTTATTGAAGTTATTTTTAGCGACTTTGTAATGTGAAGTTTTCTAAGCAACTGCTTGATTTTATAAGACAACATATTATAGAATAATTACTTGAAAAATTGTATAAATTAACCCTAATTGAGAAATTAAGAAATTTTAGGGCGTTTTAAATAGAAGTAGGATGAATAAATATTCATGCAGAAAAAATTACTTGCAAGGTTTCGAAAATAACAAATTGAGTTGTGTGTTGAATTGTGGTCAATTGTCAATCTGACACTTGCAATTAGTGTGTATTATAAATTGTTTTATTACGTATTTTATATTCGGTCTTTATTGTTGATTGTATTGTTGCAAACTACAGTATCTTAACTTCCAACAACAAGGTAATTACTTTAGGTAAACTTTATCGGCGTATTGTAAATTCCTGTATTTTTAGATAACATGCAAGATCACAGAGCAAGATGCGGTTTAAAATAGCAGATCCTACATTCGCAAATCAGGGAAATGGTTTTGAATGCGATGCAGTTTATGAAACAAGAGCAAGAAAATATAGGACCTGTTATTCCGCTCCATTGTTTTAGACAACGGGTGTTAGCGACAACTAAAATATCTAAAAGCAGCTATAACCGCATTATGAAGTAAACTAAACAAGAAGAGCAGTCTTCTTCTTTAACATCATCGAAGAAAAGGCAACGGCAATCTCCAGAAGCAGATCTCAGTGTAGGATATAGGGAAATCATCAGACGAGCAATTAATGATTTTCATATTATTGATGAAATACGCCCAACTTTGAACTGAATTTTGGAGAAAATTAATCAATTTGGAGTATAATTTGAGGGTGAAGTTTCGATGTTACGAAAGGTCAATCTAAGCATGGGTTTTAGGTATGATACTTCAACAGAGATATATGTTATTTGATTTTAGTTTGATATTTTCAGGTGGAAAAAGGCGGCTGATAATAGTATATTACATACTAAGGGACGTAAGTAGAATTTACGGTGATGAGACGGTTTGCAGCTCTGGCTTCGCTCGGGCTGCAAAATGTCGAGGCATCGTAAAGCCCTTACGTCCCGCAGTATGTATATTATTTTTTCCCTACCTCCAAATTCGAGATCATTAAAAATGCCCTTAAATTGAGTTTAGAATTCAAATAAAAATAGAGAATTATTTAATGTAGGCCTAGATCCGTAACCATGGATTTGTAACCATTTGGATGACAATCACTTACGTTTCAAGGGAAGTAAGTAAAAATATACTTCCCTCTTCACAGCCATCCTAGGAAATGCAACTTACGGAAGGTCGTCTCAGTGATGTGTCACTTACGGCTAAGGTAGGGAAAAAACGTAGTTTATTGATAGAGTCACAAGGTATTTGCTACAAACGAACTGTATAATTAAGAAGCTGATTAGGAGGAAGACCGATTGCATACGCAGATGACGGCTCACACACAGTTTCTAAGGAATGAACTGATAATAAAGATTGATGATGGTGCACACTGGCAATGAGAATGGGTTTATCGCTAATGCGTCGTTAAAGTTTACCTCAGGTATGTAAAATACAGCTTTTGTATTCACAATATTAATTTAGGTTTGTAGGAGCCAAGTCAGTAGATTATCATGACAACATGAACTATGCAAATTTTTCAAAATGGGTTACAACACAATTACTTCCCAATTTACCTGCAAATAGTGCTTTGGTGGTCCATAATGTATCGTATCATAACGTTGCAATTAAGAAACCCAACGAGTAATTCTATTAAAAAAGATATGGTGGAATGGTTAAGTCTTCGTAGAATTGTTCATAATCCACAAAAAAACAAAGGCAGAACTTTATGAAATTATTAAACTGAACAAATCACACTTTAAAACATTTACTTTGAACGTGTTGTTACATGACCATATGGTCATTCTGCGTTGAGGTAACCTTCATACCATCCAAAACTAAACCCTATTGAAAAAATATGGGCAAATGTTAAAAATTAGGTTGCCGCGAGAAATGTTGCATTTAAATTAAGTTACATCAAGCAGTTAGCAATACAGAGGTTCAACAGTATTACGACTTCAGAGTGGGACGATGTATGTTTGCATGTAAACAAAGCTGTAGAAAATTACCTAGAAACGGATCGTGTTCTAGACGATATTATCGACAATTTTCAATGTGGTATTAACACAGGGGAGTCTGATGAATAATATGGAAGTGATGATGGTCATTGCAGTGATTTAGATTATTAAGGGATTAAAGTTATAACTCATACTTGAAAAAAGCTCACTGCGTTATACTCTCTCAAGCTTGCCTCAAAGTTGTTTCAAATTTATTCTGGTTATTATTCGTCTATTACTTAATTGTTGTTTTGTATTGTTCTTTGTTATTTTTGTTACTTTATTATTAATTGTTAGTTCTGAAGACTGCTCAGGTTTTACACAAAGGAGGTAGATACCTGACAGATTAATTATTAAAACTTATTAGTTCGCATATTGTAGCTGCAAGTATGAATAATAAAAGGAGTACAAAAGTAGAAAGAGCTCCAATTTTTACCCCAATGGAGTAAGCACTTTTGATGTAGTTGGTAAAAAAATATGGTAATATGCTAGTACCATCTTAGCAAAACAAACAGCGTTGGTTAAAGTGTGTGCTGACTTCAATAAAAGTTCATCGGCTCAAGTTTTAAAAAATAAATATGATAACTTAAAGAATCGGTCAAAAAGAAATTTATCGACAAAATGCGTTATTCTTATGGAACGGGAGGAGGTCCATCAAAAAAAGTGGTAGATGATTATGCGGACATACAAATCTTTGAAATTATTAGTAGTCAGATGGCAACAAATGCATCAAAATAATGATGATGGTTGTTCTTGTAACAGTTCTGACGACCAACTCGTTGATACAAACCGTAAATCAATTATACTGCAATACATAGAAACTAATGATTAATTTATAGGAACCAAGACAAGTACCACTCCTTTACCGAAGCACACAATAACGCAATCGGATGTGCATTTCCACCAACCTTCAACGTCACACAATACAAATGGTATCTATAGTTATTATAAACTGCAGTATGTTATGAATTAATTGCAGATTATTTGAACTTCGGTATGCCTGACTTTGAAATTGAACATGAGTCAGACCTGAGTAACACAGTGGACGATCTAATAGAAAATGACGTTGAAGTCCTTAAGACATTACCAAATGGTTAGTATAATAATGCAGTTCAAATGTCCAATTAACTTTAATTATTTACAGAGCATAATAACTAACATTGGGAACATATTCAACAAAGATGCTAAAACGCAATTTCTTCATTGAACCGAGTTCTACTTTGAACATCCGTTCAACTTGCTTTGTGCAACGCAACCTAAAAGTACTGTTCAGTTGAACTGGTGTGAAATGTACTTTTATGAAAATTCTACAATTATGTAAATGTATATTTGTGTTATTTCAATAATATAAACAAATCCTACATATTATAGTGCGACTTCAATTTAAATAGGTTCTCCTTACTCACATGGCATTTACTTTCAAACAAAAGCTTAGATTTATCAGCTAAACAAGGTTTGCTGTCTTTGTTAACATGTGCTTATGTGCGTCAAATTAATTCACATTTTAATTGCGGAAGTGTTTCTATTTAACAGCGATATATCATTTACTTTAGTTACATCACTGTCACTCAAAAACTCAATAATTTTTACTAATAGGGTTGTTTTATTAATGTAAATCACTTCAGATCTTCCAAATCTGCAGAAAACAAACATCAGGATAAAAATGGTTTAATTATTAACTTAATCAACTACTAATTTTTTTATCCAGCCAGAAAAAATATTATCTGATATACTGAATGCAGCCTGATATTGTAACCCATGTAAACTCCTACTATTTCAGATGAGTTTACACTTTTTCAGTGTTTTAGTTTTGATGTTTTTAGAGTAATAATTGACAGATAAGTTTAAGAATGTGTTTTACAATTAAAGTATAATTCTATGTGAATACTTTAAGACCTTGATCGTTAACATAAGTCAGTTTACTAAATTGCACTACTCTGTTTACAAATACCCCAAATCTTATTAAGACCAGGGTTATCGTAACAAACTTTTTCAATTTTTTGTAAGCACTTATAAATGACTAAAAGAACAAATTATAATTTTTTTCTATTGCCATTCTCAGAAAATGCATCCATAACATACGTTAGCTTGTTTTAGTCTGAGATGCACCAAACTTACAAAAAGAAAAGAGCTGAGCCTTTGTACACCATAGAAGCCGTCTCCGATGCAGTTAACGACGTTGTAAACAACAATATGACCTATAAGGAAGCTCAAGAACAATATGGTGTACCCATCTTAGTTATATACCATAAGATTAAAGGGTGTCAAGTAAAAATAAACAAATAGGAGCAGGCCGTCTTACTGAATTGCTATGCGATGTTAAGGAAATTTTGAAGAAATGTCTCCTTGGTAGGGCGAAGATAGGTTATCCTTGTGACAAGGACAAACTTAAATATCTAGTGCATGAATATATTGCTGTTAATAATATTCCGTGCAGATTAAAAAATGGACTTCCTTGTGACGATCAGTACCAGGGATTCATCAAGCGGCATGACCGCCTTTTATTGAAGAAGCCGGAACATCTTCGGAAGGCAAAGAAAATAGCAAGAGATCAGTTTGTCATATATGACTTTTATGATAAATTAAAACAGGCTTATGATCAGTAGAATTAATTATGCAGCTGTTGATATAGAGATTTATGAGCACGCCTGTTTGGTTTTTAATGCAGTTGAAAGTCTATTGTTACAAAATCCAAGCAGGGTAAGAGGTATATGGAAACAGGGTTCGCCTTTAAGTAGAATTTCTAGCGGATCTGAACGCAATCAGATTCAACAATTTAAATCATTTTTGAACTTTCTGTAATATTAATCGATAAAAATCCAAATTTGAAAACCATTGAGTAACCGCAGTATTTGAGAAAGTTGGCCCCGTGGCTTAGTTGGTTCGTGGGTGATCACTAAGCCTAAGGTCCTGGGTTCCATTCCCGCCACAGACTGCTAGAAAAATTGTAAGCGAGAATTTTTTACAAAAATATGTCTTTGTTTAAGTGAGAGATAAAATCTAGGTCCTGTTTACGATTGTTGTTATGCACGTTAAAGATCCCTACTTTGCTTGGAACAGCAAGAGTTTGGCAAAATCAAAAATTCTAGGTAAAAAACTAGCTTCCTGGGTAATGTAATACTTTTGGGTAGAGCATTAGAAAAAAATCAAAAGTGCTCCTGTTTACAGCGGTTTTGTGGCTCAGTTGGTATGCATGTGGTTACTTACTATGCCTAAGTTCCCAGGCTCGAATCCTGACATGGTTTGCTTAACACATTGACTGCCACGATACTTTTTGAAAAAAATTACCCCGCAGCTCGCCATTTTTTTTTGAAAAATTGTTAATAAGTTCAAAATAATTAGTTAGGTACCCATAAGTAATTTTTTTGTTCTAAGAAACGTATATATTAATTTTTTTGTATGTCACTCATATGTGGTTGACGTGGCCCGCTGTGTTATATTGTTTCTTGCAGAGCCATGTCGGCCATATATGTGTGACGATATGCTAGGTTATGTTTCTCTTTTATCAGCTGTAAAGTTGTGACAGTTGATACAGTTTTATTTGTAAAGTTGTCTTGCGAAAAGTGCAGTAGAAAATGGCTAAAAGAAAATGTTTAAGCGATGATGATTTGCGAATAATATTAGAAAGTAATGAATTTTTTACGAAGCGATGAAGATGAAAATGTGCAGATTTCAGTTCAGATGATTCTATAAAGGAGCCTGGATATAATCCTTCACCAAACACATCAGAAAATGAAGATGATGATGATGTAGTTGAAAATATTGAAGAAGTAATTCAGGATCTACAACTAGAAGAGGAAAGTGAGGAGTTAGATAGTCAGTCTCCAGAGGTTCCGGAGATTGTTAAAAGGACAGAGTACAAAGGTTGTCATAAAACATTTACTTTTACTGGCAACTCAGGTTTACAAATAGTTGTGGCGGAAGATATTACTCCATTTGATGTGTTTTTATTATTTGTTGATGATGAAATTATAAATATTATCTTAGTGGAAACAAAGAGATACGCTGAACAGAAATTGAAAAATAGTCAAACTAAGAGTAAAAGTCGAATGAAAAAATGAGTTCCAACTGATAGTGAAGAGATAAAAAAAGTTTTTGGGGCTTCTTATATGGCTGGGGTTAGTAAGACTTGGTAGTATTCCATCCTATTGGTCGACAAGCGATATTTATAAAAATAATGTAGCAGCAAAAATTATGTCTGGTAATAGATTTGAATTATTTCTGTCAAATATTCATTTTTCAAACAATGAAGAAATTCCCCAAGGACATAGACTAGGAAAAATACAACCTTTATAGATGCATTACAAAAGAAGTTTCAAGATTTAACAATTCCAGTTGAAGACTTTGTTATTGATGAAACCCTTATACCTTGGAGAGGTAGATTAGTATTTCGGCAATACATACCTAATAAAGCTCACAGATATGGGATAAAGCTTTTCCAGCTATGCACTACTGAAGGATATACTTGGTCCATCAAAATATACTCAGGGAAATCTGAAAATTATACAAAAAGGGTTGGTTTAGGTAGAACAGTTTGTGAAGAGCTATCACAAGGACTTCTAAATCAAGGTCGCACATTATTTGTCGATAACTTCTATATGAGCTATGAATTAGCATTGTCCTGTTTACACCAAAATACTCACGTAGTTGGTACTTTGAGGGCCAATAAAAAATATATGCCACCAGAACTTTTACACGCTAAACTAGATAGAGGCCAAATGATAGCGAAAGAAGAGCAAAATGGAATTGTGGTATTAAAATAGCGGGATACAAGCGATGTAAGAATTTTATTAACTAAACACGCTCCATACATGAGCAATATTACAGGTATTGAGGAAGAAAATGTTGGAGCAGATGGGGGATGAAATGCTGACTAACCATTAACCAGTCGAGCTTCAAATACTAATCGAAAACGTAAAAATAAACAAAAACCAATCGCCGTACTAGCGTACAACAGAGGGAAAGCTGGTATTGAACTATTAGATCAAATTTGTTCATATGCCACGACCCTGAAGAAGGGTATAAAGTGGTACCGGAAGCTAGGCATAGAGTATTTGGTAGGTATTTCACTCGTGAATGCCTTTGTAGTATATAGAACAGCAACTAAAAAATCAGCTAAAATACGATGGTTTCGAAAAGAAATAGCATCAAGATTGCTAAATTTACAAAAAAAATTAAAACATGTCAAACCCAATTGTCGTAATGTTCATGTTCTAAAAACTCAAATGGATAAAAATAATAAAAAGGTACGCCGAATGTGTACTTTATGTTATGCAAGAATAGAAAACTTGAAGGAAGAACTGCTACTAAAAAAAAGGGGAAAAAGTATACACATATTGCCCGGATTGCAATCATGCCCCTTTATGAGTTTAGAGTCCTTTGGAAACCACCACAAATCTAATTAACTTTATTTTTCACGTATACTTTACGTTTTAAAAGTTATATTTGTAACTATATTATAGTTTGAGAAAATAAATTACTAAAATAATTAAATTGTTGTTATTTCTCTTATTTTTTGAGCAGGGCCAAAACCAATACACCAAAAGTTTCGCCAGAGGCCACGCTTTAAAACACTACAGTAAAATAGTATAGAGTGTCCACCATATTTGTCCGACATGGCTTCAACTGAAATACAACGTGTCGCACATATATGGGTGACGGAGCACACAATGATCAAAGTGGTGTCGCCTATATATGGTCGACGTGGCAGTCAATGTGTTAATTATTGATTACCGTAAAATAGATCTGATGCAGTTGTCTATTCCCAGTTGTAATGATCCAGGGATATACGAGATTTTGTAGCAAGGATTAGACAAACAGTAACGTATTTACACAAATTTAGGGGAATTCATTTAGAACACAATGGTTGTTCTTTGATTTTATCAAAATTAGATATTATAATAGAGCTATCAAAATGATAAAAAACCAAATTCAATAACTAATTTAGAGTAGCTTTTGGATTTTTAGTTAGGTGAGCCTTAAATTCTGAATTAAGTAAACCATGTGTTAGAAACATTAGTAATAATCACAATTAGATTTTTGGTAAAGAAAATAATTTTAAACCTGTGGCAAATGCCACCACAATGGGTTCGAATTGCAACAAATTCTTTAAACCAAAGATTGAAAAGGGTGGAGTAAAGGAACATGACAAGTTGTCAATTTTGTAAAAATGGAGTTCACAAAATTCTTAGGTGCGATTGCTTTAAGGACGTCATCTTGCAAGAAAGAGAAATTTATTAATCTAAATAAAGTTTGTGGTACTTGTAAAAATACGCACGTAGGTCAACAGTGTTCGGTTGTCCTAAACTCTTTTATTTGAAAATCAATAGAACATCATATGCTTTTGCATCAAGATTCATAAACCAAAGGTGGTCGAAAATTTGGTAGTCACTAAAGGGGGGCGAGGCGGTTCCGTGGCATAGTTGGTATGTGTATGACTGCTACGCTCATGGTCCCAGGTTCGAATCCCAACACGGTCTGTTTGAAAAATGTAAAATACACACTCGTTCGAATGAGAGGTAAAATAGAGGTCCCGTGTGTGAATGTTATCACGCACGTTAAAGATCCCTACCTTGCTTGGAACGGCAAGGGTTCGGCAAAATTCCAAATTTTCCAGGTAAAAAAAACTCGCTTCCTGGCCAATGTAGTACCTTCGAGTGAAGCATTGGAAAATCACATGTAGAGTCACTAAAGGGATAATTCATGATAATTCATGATTTTTCGGATTTGTTTTGTTATTGACAGTTTCAGTATTGGTAAAAAAATGCTGAAGGTGAATTAACTTTTTGCTTGAGCATTTTTTGGACTGTGAGAAAAGTTAGGATTAAGTACAACAACCTATTTAAATTTCTGGAATTTATGAATGTTCAAGGTGGATAGGTTTATATGATCGTTTTAGGTATGGAAATTATGAAATTTTACATAAATTTGAAGCTAATCATAAAATTACAGTGGAATTACCTTAAATGAATCTTAGTTTAAATAATTTTAAACTACCTGGGAATATGTCTTTAGCAGATCATAAATTTTATGAATGCAGAAAATGTGCTTTTTAGAGCCCTTATTTTCTTCTCAATTTTGTTTAAACAAAATATAAAGTTAGGTATCAACCAACCCATCTTGCAAAATTCCTATCTTGGTTACTTCTTAACTGGGAAATTGTCAATCAAAGTTAGAATAAAAAATAAAGATAATTTCCACTTGGTGTCTGCATACCATATTATGGACACATGATAATTTATATAACCTCATGGAAAATTTTTTGGAAACAGACGGCATTGCTATTAAAAATAATTAAGAAATTCCACCAGAAATCGAGGTGGCTGAACAATGTTTTGTAGGTAGTTATAAAAAAAAGTTGAAGCATGCTTTCAGGTTCAGCTACCTTTAAAAGTTAATTTAAAGGATTTTTATTTGGGCAAATTCAAAGTTTATTAAAAATTCTTAGAGAGAGACTTTGTAGAATTTGCCAAAGTTGACGTTTTGAAATTGCACCAAGACAATTGGTACTTTTTGCCACATCATTGTGTGATGCGCGATGATGAATTGATAACTATGCTTATGATAGAAGTGCTATAACAAAAAACGGGATTTTCCTTGAACAGTGTTTTACGTAATGGTAAATTTTGTCAACAAGAATTATTTGATATTTTGCTTCTATTTCGTACCTACAAATATTTTTGTATGGCAGATATTAAACAAATCTACTTACAAATTTTGATGGAACTTTTACACATGAAACTTTTGAATTTTTTTGACGGGGAAGCTTTATTCACTTCAGGTATTTTAATTTAAAAGGTTGTTATTCGGCCTTAAATCGAGTCCATATTTGATGGCATGTTGTTTGTTTCAATTAATGGTCAAGGGAGAAGAAGAATTCTCATTAGTCTTTTATTTTGTGTTATAATATCTATGTAGATGAATGCCTTTTTCAATCAAATTAACAAGACAATTTACTTATAGCACAAATGGAGCTTATAAAATTATTGGGTTCAGCTAAGTTTGAATTGCAAAATGGTTTTCTAACCATACGAAGATTCTAAATAATATTCCACAGCACCAATGTTGTGATCAAATAAATACGTTTGAGGATAAGGTACTGTTATAAAATCCCCCGTTCTGTCATTTGATATAAAAATGGCAATTTATAATGTGTTGTATCATGAAAATAGTTCCAGCTGTATGTAGTAAATGTACAGTTTTAAGTTGAATCGCCAGATTGTATGATCCATTTGGGGTTTTGTTGCTGCTTATTACGGTATTCAAGATTATAATGCAAAGATTTCGGCAGCTGGATGTGACTGGTACACAGAATTATTTGATAAAATTACAAAAGAACAGAAAACATTTTCTCATGGATTAATACATATGCCTGTAATTGAAATAGGTAGACATTTACATGTGCATGAGGCGAGTTCATTTGATCTCATTGGGTTTTGCAATGCTTTGCACACAGCCCAAGGAGCTTGTGTGTACCTACAAGTTGTAAATGTTAATAATACTATAGAATTGAAGCTGATTAGTTCTCATCATTAGGTCTTCAGTCCCAGAACTGGTTGGACCCCTACCTGTATTGTTTCATATTCATAGCTAACTTATACATTTTCCTTAAATTCCCACACCTTACACCTTTTACTATCTGCGTACAATAGTCTAATCTAGGCGAACCTCTGCTTCTCTTTTTTCTTTTCTCGGCTTCTAATATATTTAACACTATTCCCTCCTGCCTTAAAACGTGTCCTATCATCCCATCTCTGCTATTTGTTGAGAATATTTTAAAACCAACACCTGTAGTTGTATACGATAATCATCAGCTTTAAATACAATTACTTTTTCCATCTTTAGGTTTCCGTCCTGGAACTGGTTGGACGGGTATATCTATTGATTTCTGTTCTGACCTAACCTACACATTTCCCTGAAATTCCCAAAACTTACATCTTTCGCTTCTGTGGGAAATAGTCTAATATATGTCTACACCTACCTCTTTTTTTACTTTATCTGCTTCTAATATACTCCGCACTAATCCCTCATGCCCTAGTATGTGTCATCATTCTATCTCTCCTATTTTTTTACTGTTTTGCACATATATTTCTTTCTTCTCCAACTATTTTTATATTTTTTTTGTTCTTAACTTTGTCTGTCCATGATATCTTTATCATACGTTTGTAGCACCACATTTCAAGGTCTTCTATCTTTCTCCTGTCTGCCTCTTCTACTGTCGACGTTTCGCAATTGTACAGTGCTATGCTCTACACAACAATTTTTTCTTCTTTCTATGTTTGTTGTCTTCGTACATAGCAACTGCTTTTTCTTGTTAAATGCAGCACTGCCTTCTGCTAATATTTTTTTTATATCTTTTGCACTTTTTCCATCTTGCGTTATTTGACTTCCCAGTTTGCAAAAATCCTAAACTTTTTATAATTTCTTATTTATTATTCTTCATTATGGTTTTTGACTTATTTTCCTTTCCTTTGCACTCTATTATATTTTTATTGTCTGTTAGTACTGTTTCCATTTAATTAAGAGCCACGTCTGGCTCTTCCTTGCTAGATGCTAACACTGCTATATCATCTGCAAATTCAAGCATATCAATCGTTTGTGCCCGCACAATGATTGTAAATATCTTCCTGTACATGACAGTAGCCATTGCCTCTTTGATATACAAATTAAAAATTAATGGGAATAGCGCACATCTCTTCATCCATGTCCTAATTAGTTCTAAATTAAAAATTAATTTGTTTAAAAATAAAGTAAGCATATCACACTTGAAATTAAATGGTGCTTTAATACTAACAAGATTGGTTTTCAAAATTTTCGTTTTGAAAGACAAAATCCATATGGTTTTGTGACTGATTAAAAACTTATTACTGGGAGCTTACTACTTATATACCTAATAGGGTCAAATTAATACAAGAACTCTCAGCAACGTTTTCCTAGAAGTGTGTTAATTCCAACGAAAACCCTTGCAGATCTTGTATCCAGGAGTGTCTTACCACAAAATATACAAAACCATAAATTATGGTAGGTAGGTCCTCAGTTTTTGAAAAAAGTAGAAAGCGTGGACAAGAATTCTGAAATAGATACACTTATAGAAAATCTGCCAGAAGTGAAATGTATGGTGGGTGTTTCAGTAGGCGGTTCCGTGACTTACGTGGTTCATGTGTGACTACTAAGCCCAAGGTCACAGGTTTGATTTCCGATGCGAATCACTTGAAAAATGTTAGGCGAACATTTTTCACAAAAATACACCCTGTTTCGGATGAGAGGTAAAATGTAAGTCCCGAGTGTGTGATTGTCAGGAGATCCCTACCTTGCTTGGAATAGCAAGAGTTCGGAAAAAATCAAAATATGCAGGTTAAAAAAATCGCTTCCTGAACAGTGTAGTGCTTTCGTTGGAGCATTGGGGAATCTAATGTAGGGTAGTTTAAAATGCTGAACAGCTAATTCTGTTCAAAAAGTTTTCAAACTTTATTTATAATTGTAGAAACAAAAAAATAAGATTGGGTGGTTTAACATTACTTGAATTAGATGAAGCTTGTGTAATAATTATGAAACAGGTTCAAATGGAACACTTTGCAAAAGAAATTTTAGAAGTAGAGATGGTAAATAATGTACCGAATTATCATCTTTAAACCCCTTTTCAGATTCGCAAGGATTATTGTGTGTATGGGGGATGCACTATAGTGCACTTCCCTACAAACAAAAATTTTCTATAATTTTATCTAAATAAGCCTTTATAACAAAACCATTATGGAGTAGTCTGTTGGAGGTTGAAATCACAAAACTCAAGACAGTTCGTTGGGTAGTTTACCGTATGATAGAGTTAACACAGCTAGGTCTTTTGAAAAAGTAAGGCTTGATTTTGCTGGAAAGTAATTATTACAAAACATATCTTTCAATTTTCATTTGCTTTGTACCAAAGGTAGTACACCTAAAGATGGTTTCTAATTTGAAATCGGAACCATTTATGGGCGCTTTGAAAAGATTTATTGGTAGGAGAGAAGTTCTGCAAATCATTTATAGTGATAATGGAAGCACTTTTAAAAGTGCAGATAAAGAATTAAGGGAGTTAATGGTTGGTTTAAAAAAGGGAGAAATTGTCAATTCCAAAAGTTTATAGGGGATCGCCGAATTCTCATTCCTGCATATAGTTCTAACTTTGGGGGCATATGGGAGAGCAATATAATGGGAACTAAATACGATCCGTCACACGTGGGTTCCTGACACCAGGTCATTTTTGACTGGGAATTCGTTAGTATGTTTGTCTGAGGGAAAATAATATCTGGTAATATAAACTTTATAGCACAAATGCAAAAGCCAAATTTTACAAAAGGCACCTGGCTGTATATAAATTTACTTACACCATTGGTACAAAAGAAGCAACGTGCTACATGTTGCATGAAGGAATCGCTGAGAAAGGCTCAAATGACGTCGCTTCTTGTTTGTACAGATATATACAAGATTGCTGCAATAGCATTCCTTTTGTACTAATGAGTGACACATGCGGAGATCAAAATTGAAACATTAATGTTACTGCAATGCTTTACATGCTGTAAAAATTCTGAAGATTTCTAAAATTGACCAATGTTTATTCGAACCAGGGCATTCAATGATGGATTGCAATTCTGTCCATGCTGTAATAGAGAAATCATCAAACGGAGAGAACATTTTCAATCCTACAGGGTGGCACACTGCAGTCAGAATGGCATCTGAAAAATTAAAATACACTGTTGTTGAAATAGGTCAGGAAGATATTTTCTGTTTTAAGGCTGTAAGTACAGTTTTTGTGAAAAATCGAAAAGTAGATATAGACGGAAATATTGTAAACTGGCTTAAACTATTTTGGATACAACATCGGACGCAAGACACTAATCTCTAGTACTTGAAATATGATAACCACCCTGCAGATTTCTTGACCCTTCAAGTTTCCTTAAGAAAAGAAACAAGAAAACAACCCTCCCTCAGTTTGACTTTGGCATATAATAATCCAATATTTATCAAATAAGAAAAATTTGCAGACACAAATCCTTTGCAAGAAAGGCATTATTTCGTCACAATACCACACCATAGAACCCTCTTACACAGCATTAATGCAAAAAACGAGTAAATTGTTGTAGTAGTTGCAGACTTTTTTTCATTATTTTGCGAATTAATTTTTTGTTTTCGAGTTCATTTGAAATTTTTTTTAAGTAAAATTGTATTAAAAAATACATAGTATAAGAAAATGTGTTTGAGTTATCTTTATTAAATAATAATGACATTGTTACATAGAAAATAAAATAGTTGAGATATGTTTGTATTCTTGAATGTTAACACGAAAATTTCATTAGGGATACAGAAACGTATATCTGACTTTTCATGCCTTATTACTTTTGCTATCAACTTATTTGGGAATTTAAATAAACGATGCTGACATTTTGTACTAAAGAGTTCGAGGTACAAAATTATAACTGCAATCATCAATAACAATATCTTATAATAAGTGTAATTGCAAATTTTAGTTTTTAAAATGAAGAATTTGCTTTTTTTTAAGTTATTATTTTTATAGTTACGTCTTTGTATCGCTAAACCGATGACTTTTCCTCTGGGGTCATGTCAGTGATTGCAAGTGTATGGGACCTATTTTGCAAATATACTTTTGTATTAGCCACCTCAGCCCAGTAGGAGTTTTCATGTATGTAAACCAATCTAATATAAAATAAATATAGTTTTTGCACCTTAAAATATTCAAGCGTATTAAATACAATGTGCTTTGTACTTGTTAATTTGACTTGAATAGCAATGTGTCACTTATCTTCGATATTGAATACCTATATTTCCAGACAGATTCCGACGAGAAACTTTTTTAAATATGTTTGCACACTATATACCTTCTTTCCACTGATATGACCATTAAGAAATTAACTAGTAAATTTATTCCTCAATGTGCACTGCTATAACCATAAAGGAATTAACTGGAATTAATGTACCTTGTTCGTTTCCAACGCTTCAGCAGTTCAAAATTTCGCTTGAAACTGTTTTAAAAATGTGTGAACTTTGCTACGGCAATCTCGAATGGACTATTTAAAAATACAGCACCCACAATTTAAAATCAACGTAGAAATACTTTCTCTGTAGGTTTATGTTTGCCACATTTCTAGATTGTTATTAAAACAGAAACTTCAATTAAAATGACGTTGACTGTAGTTTTAATTAATTAAAAACAAATTGTTATTGCTGTTACAACATCTATAACATCACTGATGTAGTAAAGCATACACATAATTAACTTACCAATTAACATTATACAATTTGATAAATTGAAAAGGCTCATTACAGTTAATTCATCATATCAGGTCTTCAGTCTTGGAACTGGTTAGACACGTACCCTCATTGTTTCCTACTCTGTGCTAACCTACACATTTCCCTGAAATCTGCACAGTCTGCATCTTTCGCTATCTGTGTGCAACATTCTGATATCGGTTTACCTCTACCACTTTTTTCCTATCTCTGCTTGTAATATATCTTTCACTATTCCCCAAAAATGCTTTAAAACGTATCCTGCCCTTCTATTTCTACTATTTTTTTTTTGTTTCTTTCTTTACATCATCTTTGCATGTCCCTCTTGCAAAATTCATCGCCGGTAAAGTCGTTGCTAGTGTTATTAAAGAAATGATTTAGATATACCATGACGAAGAAATATTTAAGAAACGCATTATATATGGACACCATCATCAATAGGTCTTCAGTCCTGGAACTGGTTAGACGCGTACCCTCATTGATTCCTATTGTGCTAACCTACACATTTTCCTGAAATTTCTACAATTTGCATCTTTCACTATCTGCGTGCAATAGTCTGATCTAGGTCTACCTTTACCTCTTTTTTCCTATCTCTGCTTGTAATATATCCCTCACTATTCCCCAAAAATGCTTTAAAATGTTCTTCTATTTTTTTTGTTTTCCATAGATATCTTTATTCCCCTACTATTTCTATAACCTCTGTTATTAACTTTGTTTGTCCATCCTATCATCCTCATACATCTGAAGCTCAACATTCCAAAAGGCTTCTACCGTTTTTCTGTCTGCTTCTCCTACCGCCCCTATTCATAGATGCACTGTGCTGTGCTCCACACATATGCTTTCAACAATTTTCTCTTTGTTTCTATGTTTGTTCTCTTCAAACATAGCCGCTGCTCTTTCTTATTATATGCAGTTTGGTTCCTCTTATATTGTTTACAAATAGATACTCTATTTCCCTGATATTCAGTAGTATGTGAAGAGGGTTAAGCAGCCTGCGGCTACCAAGATCCCCCAACACTTTAATATTTGCCGAATTAATAGTTTTCCAATATATCCTTTTGCACAATCAACATTAGTTGAAAATATTGCAAAACCAACATCTGTAGTTATTTATAATAATCATCAGATTTAAGTGCAAATATCAATAAGTTTTCCATATTGAAAATGGTTGGATGCGTACCTTCACTTATTTCTATTCTGAGCTAGCTTACACCGTTCTCTAAAATTCCCACAGTCTAGAAACAGCTCGGTTCACCTTCTGTCGTTTCCTATTTATATGCCTTATTTCACCAGGATTCAGTGGTATGTGAAGGGGTTAAGCAGCCTGTGGCTAACAAGGATCCCAACACTTAGACATTTGCCGAATTAATAGTTTTCCAGTAAATCCATGTGCACAATTAACATTAGTTGAGAGTATTACGAAACCAATACCAGTAGTTGCTTATAATAATCATCAGGTTTAAGTACAGTTATTATTTTTGTCATTAGGTTTTCCATCTTCGAATTGGTTGGACGCGTACCTCCATTGATTTCTATTCTGAGCTAGCCTGTACATTTCCCTAAAATTCCCACATCCTACATCTTTCACTATCTGTGTGCAATAGTCTAACCTAGTTCTACCTCTACCTTTTTCATGTTTCTATGTTTGTTGTCTTTGAATACATTAATTGCGTTTTCTTGTTAAATGCTATGCTGTTAGCTGAGTGCCGATACGATATAAGGAAGGTAGGGAAGGTGGGAACCACTTGTCGATGCGATAGCACTACAAACACGTCAGCACTCAACAGAGGTCGGTAAGCAAGTAAGTCCAGAGTTACAATCCTTTTCTCCCACGTAAATGTCAACCCGCTCCAGAAAAGGTTGAAGCACATCGACGCATGAAGGCGTGAACAACGCCGTTCCATCCGTGAGAATTGTCATGTTAGCATAATCTCAGGTCACAATGATAAGCCAATAACCTTAATATCCGTGTGAACCACAACTTTATGTGGTTTTCACAGGTGTTGGCGTTACGATATTAACTGCTGGGAATTTCCCTATGCAGAGTTCTAAAAAAGCCCCCTTAACTTTAATCAGCTGAAATGAAAATGTTGTAGTCATTTTATATTTATCAGAAGACAAAAGGGCTGTTCGTGCAACAAATCCATCACCAGATAAGAAATGAATGTCGATGCCTGATATACAACCGTGATTAAACAACATTACTCAAAGTGAATGGCATTTACAGTTGATGGTTACAGATGGGAAACAAAAGACTAACACCTGATGTTTCTTATCACTGACAAACTCACACTGTGCAGACATATCATTTTCAGACATATGATGTTTTTGTAATTGGCTTCTGATCCATTAAGAATACAACTATTGTATTTTAACGTGACATACTTGTGAACTCTGATCTGAATCTTTAGTCTTAATTCCTATTTCCCACTGAGATAGTCAGCGGCAGTACAACAATTTTTGTTCGTACAGTTGAGGTGTTCAGTATTTTACCGGGATGGGATTTTTAGCTGAGAAATTCACTGAATTTTCTATGAATTACCTATAGATATTCTAAGAGTCAAAAACTGTATGTAACAATTTTCTAATAGATGTAGCAGGTATATGTGGAATTACCGAAAATTACTCCCAGAGAAACACTATCTTTAAATGTATGTTTATTTAAATATTTAAGTTTTCAATAAATTAGAAAAGCTAGTATAAAAACATGTTATATTATTTTAGAACTAACATATTTATGTACATAAAATATTGTACTGTAGATATAAAGGTACTAATATAGTTGTCATTCTGTAAATATTAAACAAATTGTTTATTAAAATAACATGTAATAAGGAGCACAAGTAGTAAACATACATTTAAACCTTATAATTAGTATCTATCCATACTTGTAAGTAGATCGGAATGTAACTTATTCAATTAGTAACATCAATCAAAAATTAGAAGTAATATTTCTTACACGAGGTAAGGATTTTTGTCACCTAAGAAGTCTAATAATGGAAAAAGGAAGAAGTGCAAAAGATATAAAACAAAAATTAGCACATGGCAGTGCTGCATTTAACAAGAAAAAGCAACTACTATGTTCAAAGACAACAAACATAGAAACAAGGAAAAGATTGCTGAAAACACAAGTGTGAAGCACAGCACTGAATGGCTGTGAAACGTGAACAGTAGGAAAAATTGACATGAAAAGGAGAAGCCTTTGAAAGATGTAAGATGTAGGAATTTTAAAGAAATGTGTAAGTTGACTAAGAATAGAAATCAATGGAAGTACGCATGCAACCAGTTCCAGGACGAAAAACCAAATGATAAAAAAAAATTGTACTTATACCTGATGATTATCGTAAACAACTACAGGTGTTGGTTTTGCAATATTCTCAACAAATGCTAATTGTGAGAAACAAGTAATTGTAAAACTCTTGAATTGGCAAATGCCTGAGTGGTTGGGGATCTTGCTAGTCATCAAGTTGCATCGCCCCTTTCATGTATCATTGAATATTGGTGAAATAGGGAATATTTATAGAAAACAATTGAAGGAGGAAGCACAAAGCATATTAAAACAAAAGATTAACACGAGGCCCCTCCTGCATTCAACAAGAAGAAGCAGGTGCTATGTTTGAAAACAAGAAACAAGGAAGAAATTGTTGAAAGCTTATGTGTGGATCACAGCACTACACGGCTGTGAAACGTGGACAGTGGGAGAAGCAAACGGGAAAAAGATAAAAACATTTAAAATGTGTTGATATAGATGTATGATGAAGATATCATGGACAGACAAAGTTAAGAACATAGTGGTTCTAGAAATAGTATAGGACGAAAGATATCTGTAGTAAACAGTACAAAAAAATAGAGAGATAGGATGATAATAGTACACGTTCTAGGACATGAGGAATTAGTGCGTGTATATTAGAAGCAGAGAAAGGAGAATAAGGGAGGTAAAGGTAGACCTAGACCAGATTATTGGACACAGATAGTGAAAGATGTACGCTGAGTGAATTTCAGGAAAATGTGTAGATTAGTTCAGCATACGAAACAATGGAGGTACGTGCCCAACCAATTCCAAGACTGAAGATGATTTCTTAATAATGTGCTTGTCGCATTGTTCAAACAGGATACTTAATCACATAAACTGCAGGGTAAAAATGAAGCATTTACAATCACTTCTCATTCTGCACGGTCTCAACTCATTGCCCTTTCTAAATGTGCAAAATAAATCAAACACTATACAAACACTCAGCCATATATTACTATCAATTGTTATGTGTTCTTTCTTTTAAAATGTTTTCTAGGCTTCTCAGGATCTCAAGTCTTTGATTGTGCATCTCTAACTTCTCCTAAGATAACAGTACTGTTATGTATGGTAATATAACATAAATCTAAGTAGTTACATTGCGCTTTAATCCAACAGGTGGGCGTCCCTTTGTGGATAGCATTTGAATCAGGTGTCTGTCGTCATAGCGTGGAAACACTAAAACGTCACTTTTGTTTGTACTTAGTTTGTTTACTCTATATTTATATATTACTTAATTATTATTATTAGAAGTAGTATTTGGTAGTTAATAACACAATCACATTTTCTTATACATATTTTGTTTAATGGTAGTTTATTAGACCGTACTACACTGAACTTGAACACCAGTCAACTTCCATCTCCTGTCCAGGTGTAACTAACTAACTTGTTTGCGTCGTGATCGATCGTATATCGAATTAAAGGTTATTTACAACGTTTAATGCAGTAACGGATTTAGGCATAATTTGTGTATACCGAATATACTACACTCCCCTACACCGACGTTCACAATCCATACTCGGAATACATTTCTACCTGTAATAATCCCTCGTGACCAAGTAAAAGAATTATGAGCATGAAACTTTTTTACATAAACTTTTTGTCCAAGGAAGAGATTTTTTTCTTTAATTTTTTTGTTGAAATTTGTTGTATATGTTTTAACTGAATTTTTATTTAATTCCGAAGGATTCGGATGTAGTAGATCTAACGGAGTACGCATTTGTCTGTAGTAAGGTTTGTAGTGCAATGATGAGTACAACAATATCGCAACAAAAAATTTTGTAGAGCATTTCTGGTATTTGTTTGCAGATTATCGTAGATTATCTTTTCCATAGAAGATTTAAATGTTTGTACATTTTTCTCAGCTTGACCATTTGATTGTGCATGATAAGCTGGAATGTGTATGTGTCGAATACCATATTCAAAGCAGAAGTTTTGAAATTCTTCAGATACTAGTGAAGTTCCATTGTCACTAACAATTTCTTTGCATATTCCATATCGTACAATCATGTTCTTTAGATTTTTTTATTGTAGTAGTTGAAGTTATGTCTTTCTGGCTATTTCGAATGTGCATCTAAGTAAAATTGTTTTCCTAGAAATGAGCCAGCAAAATCTATATGGATTCTTTACCATGGGTAATCAGCAGTAGGTCATGTGTTTAACGGAACCTTTTAAGAATTTGGAGCTAATTTTGAACAAGCTTTCTTAATTGTGTGCAACAATTTCAATTTCTTAATCAAGGTTAAGCCACCAAAAATGTCGTATTGTTTCCGACTTCATTTTTACGATGTCTTGATGTGTAAAAGTGTAAGTATTTTAAAATTTGTTTTCTGAATTTTTCAGGAATAATTGTACGTATACCCCATAATATATAACCACAATGAACAGATAGTTCATTTCTTTTAAAATAATAAGCTTGGCAGTTTTCTTCTTGAGTGTACGACGGTCACTCAGTAATGATTGCTTCTTTGACCCTTTTCAGTATAGGAGCTCTAGAAGTTTCTACAGCAATCAAAGATGCTTTGATAGGTAATTTGTTTAACATTTCTTCTTGATTTTGGTTTATTACATGGTGCATACTGTAATCATGTAACTCAAATTCTTTATCATAACTGCAAGGCAATCGAGAAAGTCCATCTACTTTCCAAATTTTTCAGTAGGAATGCATTCTATTTCATAAGTATATCCCATTAGAACAATAGCCCAACGTTGAAGTCTATTTGCAGTAGTAGTAGGAATATTATTATTATTATTTTGAAAACGATCCTAGGTCATGGATCAAAACGTTAATAAAGATAATTTTAAAAACTATGAGTGGTTTAATCCCCAAAGAAGATTAAGAGGAATACCTTTCTTTGAACCAAAAATAGTAACTATAGGCTTATGGTCAGTTTGTAGAATAAAAGTACGCCCCCAAATGTATCTATGAAATTTTTTTACTTTAAATATTATTGATAGTCCTCTTTCTATTTGGAAATATTTCTGTTCTTCAGAACGTAGTGTTTTTGGTGCATATGCAATTGCTCTTTCTGAACCATCGGGATAACGATAATATAAAGCACAACCAATATCGGCAGAGGAAGCATCGCAAGAAAGAATAATTGGTAATTTTGGATTAAATATGCTAAATATTCGTTAGAGGCAAGTAGTTTACGGTACGTCCTTTTTTCTTAAACAATTTAAAGGATAGCACAATTTAGCCATATCTGGAATGAATTTTGCATAGTAATTTATCATATTGAGAAATAATTCTAGCGATTTTAAATCTTGTGCAGCAGGCATATTAATTATTGCTTTTATTTTATCGTCGGTTGTATGTATACCATTTTTATCGATTTTTAAACCCAAAAATTGAACAGAGTCTTTGAAGAACGATGATTTTTCTAATTTTAATCTGAAGTTATAGGAATGAGTTCTTTCTAGAACACATTGTAGCTGGCAAAGATGTTATTTATCAGTAGTACCAGTACAAATAATATCATCTATACCATGCAATGCCATTTAGACCACTCAACATCTGATCTATAATTTTTTCATAGATTGCAGGAGCGCTTGCAATCCCAAATGATAATCTATTATAACGAAGTAATCCTCGATGCGTATTTATAACAAGAAGCTTTTTGCTTTCTTCATCTAATTGTAACTGAAAATAGGCTTCTGAAAAATCTAGAACGGAGAAATGTTTTCCACCACTTAACACGGAAAAATATTTTCAGGATTTGGCAGTGGGTAATAATTTGTGTGTAATGCTTTATTTAATCCTGTACTAAAATCAGCGCAAATTCGAATATTTCCACTTGGTTTCCTGACAGTAACTATAGGAGCTGCCCATTTAATAATCGACTGCTTCCAGGACACCAATGGTAATTAAGCGAATCAATCTCTTTATCTACGGATTCTTTTATTGCCAACAGAAGTAGACGGCTTTTACAAAAGACTGGTTTAGCATTTTCTTTTAAATAAATATGAACTTTCAGCTTTTTACAATGTCCAAGATCATTGTTGAACACTGTTTTGTATTTTTCAAGGATCATTTGTAGTGAGTTATTTTTTAAACTTACTGTAGTCTCGTTTTCATTTGTAATATCTGGAGCAAAATGAACTCCTTTCTTTAGTAAAAAATTTACAGAAAATATAATGTTTTTTCGCACATTTCTTTTAATGATGCGTTACTTAAATTTAATTGGTCTATCCAATCTCGACCTAAAAGATTGTTAGATATGCCTAAAGCAAAATATAATTTTAAGTGATTTGTTTTATTTTTGTATTTCGTAGAAACAGTTTTTTCTCCAGGTAGTTGAATTTTGTGACCAGAAAAACTAGTCAAAGTAGTAGATGGAAAATCAAGTAACGGTCTACCCAATTTGTTATAAATTTCTTTAGAAACAACGCACAACATCCGGTATCCAGTTCCATATTAACTAAATAGCCGTTGATTTCTATGGGAACTAGAAATTTTGGATTGCTTGTAGTATTTGTGTTATTATGAATTGTGAAAACATCATAATTTTCATTTTGTTCTGCATTAGAATTTTCTTGTACAGAATTTGTAAATAATTTTTTATAATTTTTTGAGTAGGAAATAAAGGGCGAAGGCGATATATTTCTATTTCTCTCCCTGTATTGTAATGATTGACAAACTTTTGCAATGTGTCCCCCTCTTATTACATGCGTTGCAATTTACTTCACGAAATCGGCAGCTTTTCTTAAATGGTATCCACTGCAACTGTGACATGAAGTTTTATTTTTACTTTGTGTAGTAGAATTTGAATTGTTAGACGAAATTGAATTACTTTTGCGTCTGTGTATTTTATTTGTATTAAACTGGACATTTTGTGTTTCACTAGAATATGTAGTTTTGTAGCATACAAACCTACTAATGTTTTTGTACGTTCAACCGTTCTACCAAATACAATTTGGTTTTTTTGTAATGAGATACGGACATTATTATCTTGTAACCCCATTGTAAAGGCTGCGATCAATGCTTGATTCAAAAAATCTTATGGATTACAATTTATGCTTAAATCAAATCATTAGCAAAATTTTGTAAGGGTTGTCCTGCATTTTGTTTAAATGTGAAGAATTTGTACATTTCAGTACATCTGAATGTAAGCTTTTTGTAATTTGTTTCTAGTTTTTTAATTAATTTATCATAGGTGTAGTCTTTTGGACATTTTGGTCTACATAATGAAATTAATGTTGATAATGCCTTTGGAGATGAGTCAACTAGTAAAGCAAGTTTTAAAATTGGCTCATTAATACTATATAATGATAAGAAATTATCAAACTTTATTTTAAATGTGTTAAAATCTATTTTAACCGGATCAAATTCAATTGATCTTTGAGGCACTATATTTTCACTAATATCGTCTGGCATTTTAAGAGTTCGTCGTCACATTAATCATTTTTAAGTCCTCATTGCCACATTGTTATGTATTGTAATATAACATAAATCTAAGTAGTTAGATTGAGCTTTAATCCAACAGGTGAGCGTCTCTTTGTGGATAGCATTTGAAACAGGTGTCTGTCGTCATAGCGTGGAAACACTAAAACGACGTCACTTTTGTTTGTTCTTAGTTTGTTTACTCTATATTTATACATTACTTAATTATTATTATTAGAAGTAGTATTTGGTAATTAATAACACAATCACATTTCCTTATACATATTTTGTATAATAGTAGTTTATTAGACCGTACCACACTGAACTCGAACACTGATCAACTTCCATCTCCTGTCTAGGTGTAACTAACTAACTTGTTTGCGTCGTGCTCGGTCGTATATCGAATTAAAGGTTATTTACAACGTTTAATGCAGTAACGGATTTAGGCATAATTTGTATATACCGAATATACTACAAGTTCCTTTTCCTTTTTATATACTTTAAGCTATGTTTTTTTCTGCTTAATTCTTATTTTATGTTCCAGATACTGATTTTTGACTTGAAATAACTCCATTGAAAGATTTTTTCTTTTTCGAGAAGTATGTGATGAACTACCAGAAGAGGAAGGCATGTCCAATTTTTTTGCTGTGAGTCAAACGATTGCTTAATTTCTTTTGATCAGATTTCATCAATCTCTATAAAATGCAGTCTTGCATTAGATGAAGAAACGCTTAATAAAATAAATTGTACTGTACCTCTCTTTTGTTTTCATATTGTTTGTGGTTTTGTAAGTTCTTATTAAATTAAGGCATTTTTTTAACAAACCCACTCTGAAAACTAAAATAAAAATAAACTTAAACACCACACAAAACATCACTAACTTACTTCAAAATTTTGGGTACAAAATACTTCACTAATAACTGTTCAAAATGTCTTCCGTTTATGCATATTATCAAAACACAACTCAACTGCTTCAACATTAGAGTTTGTGTTTGGTTCACAGACCAAATATTTTTTTATCTTCCTTAGTACACTTTTTTCAGTAGCTTCTAGCGATTTAGAACTATTATCTATTTTTCATCTATAGTATACTCATTGTCTTCCTCATTTTCAAAGGGAATAGTTTGGGCATCAGTTTCATGTTTTTGAAATTCATGACATATCGACTATTGTTAATAATTCTAGTGTTACTGTTATCTTGCTGACAAAAATAAGGAATAATTATGTCCGTAGTAAGGTATTAAATTGTTCAGAATTCACATTTTGGATTTCTGTTCTACAACATTCATACAAAAGTAAAATAAGGTTCCCATTTATTACGTTAGGTACACAAAACTCTTGCCTTGCCTATATTTTCCACATAAAAATCTCCATTTACATTTGTATGCCACCCATCTTCAATTCTTAAAATTTGAAATGGCATTTAGTTCTTAAGTAAATAAACAAAACTATATTTAAACGATAATGACTTTTCATTAACAAAGCGCATGTATTAGAGTTGTATTTTGTATATCGCAGTAAAGCACAAGGATTGCAGCTTGTTCAAATTGTAGAAATTTATCAGTTTAGCCTCACTTATAGCGTTAAAGGAATGTGCACTGAAATGAGATATAATGTCACAAATGTGAATTAACTGGGTTTATAAGTAAGAGGAAAGCAACTTATAAGTGCATTGCGTAAGTGCATGGTCTTTAGAATTTTCAATCAATCTGAATAAATTTGTTGGGATTGCATAGAAATCATCAAAATTCTTGTAAAATTTCAGACTGTAATATTGACATTAGTCTGTGTTTCAAGCGTGCTGTAAATGCATCGCTGCAAGTACGACGATCTTGAAAACTCGTACTAGATAACTATTACAAGAAGTCCTAATATGGATTACTGTGACTTAAAATGTGTTCGAATAATATAACCTAATTTTCTTTAGACTTTCTGGTAATCAACCTGTAGCCCAGGACTTTTGTTTTGTTTTAAACTGAACCATTTCCAAACCACCTTCTGGTATTGAAATGAGCAAGTGTCAAGATGAAGACCTTGTCTATACCAAAATCTAAAGTAATTATATCTGAAGATACATATCATTTGTAAGTAATTTTTCTTCAATATATAATTTAATGAAGCTTTGCTTATTCTGTTTTCAATACAGTGTACTATTAGAGAGCTTGTAACTAGAACCATAAGTAGAAGAACTCCAATATCTTCTGAACAAAACCTAAATAAAATTTTTATAAATGTAATAATCTTGATTTCGGACATTAAGTAAAATAAATTCTAATTAAAAATTCCCCTACATTATCTTTTAAATGCCTTAATGTTTTCCATTGAAAATAATAATAAATTAACATACAAAAAATAGATCACAAAAGGTATACGTATACTAGAAATAAGAGACTGCTGTACAATATAAGTAAGTGCGTTAGAGAGGGCTATTATACACTACCATGATCAGTACTGTACAATTTTGAAAAGAGTTATATCAAACGCAGAACAACTACACTACTCAAACAAAATTGATACTGAAAATAACAAAGCAACAAAAACTTGGGGTATTGTCAAGGACATTTAAGATAAATCCACTAAAAATGATAAAAGTATAACTCAGTGTCATCTATATGAATTTAGTATGATAATTGACCCTAGAGCAATGATTGAATTATTCAAAAAATATTTTATAGACAATCTATTAAAATATCAAAGACCTTAAAAGATGAACTTAATCAAAACTAGTTCTTCCCATAAAAAAATTCTAAAACACTATATTAGATACGTTGGCATCTTAAAATTAAAACAAGTAATAAATCAGTTAGAAAATAAAGCCTATATATGAAATGATGATCTTCCATCTAAAATATTTCAATTCCTACTATGAAAATTAGTGTTTATATTTAGTAACATTCACAAATGAAGCTT